>BSBM01001313.1:2867500-3185000 GCA_027924585.1 Larix kaempferi
ATATGATGATTTTTTCATCCCTTTGGGCATACAGGACTTCCGTTAAAAATGTCATTGGTTTCACACCCTCCCAATTGGTGTATGGACTAGAGGTAGCATTACCTATTGAGTGCGAGATTCCATCTCTGAGATTATCCATTGAACTCTTATCGAACATAACTACAAAGGAAGAACGATTCATATACTTGGTAAAACTCGACGAAACCTGCCATGATGCAGCTCTAGCTAATGAAGCACATAAGAAACACATCAAGGCCTAGTACGATAAATCTGTAAAGCCCCATATATTCAACGAGGCTGATTTGGTCCTTACTTACGACCAAAAACATGATAAGCTGGAGGCAGGAAAACTTGAGTCCATGTGGCATGGTCCATATGTGGTTAAACATGTTTTGGAAAAGGGACCCTATGAACTAGTCAATTTTGACGAAATATCCCTAGGGGAGCCTCGCAATTGGCTCTACCTAAGAGGTACTATGCTTAAGAAATTTTTCAACCGTGCCTTGTATATATTGTACATGACGTGTGTTTTGTGTTTGGTGTGACACTTTCTTTTAGTGTGCTAGGATCTTATCCTGATTCTTGCTTATACCATCTTCTTCCTTAATGTGTAGAAGGAAACTTGCTATGGATTCACGGACGGCGCTAGCCGAGACACCTGGAACCTCGCCTCAACAACATGGGTACTCTCTTCCCTTGCTAGTGAACTGATAAACTCAAGAGGGATTTTCCAATAATGTCACTGAATATCACAGGGTGATTGGATTATTGACCGACGCTCTTTCCCTTGGTATGGACCATGCTGTTATCTACCTCGATTATCAATCAGTGGTCTCTCATTTAAACCGACTCTAAGATATCCGTGACCCTATGTTATTCCGCTTATTTCGGCGGGTTCGTCTCTTGGAAATGTCATTTGAGTCTATTCAATACCTGCACATTCCAAGGAGTATGAATATGGTTGCTGATTCACTAGCTAATTTTATATTAGATTGGCATATTACACATTCATAAATCAAAGATGCATAATCAATATGACATGTACATTATTCATTGTGTATAGGAAAACATCTATAAGACCCAAAATACATCATAAAAACACAATACATAAATGCTATATAGTGTTATATATATATATCATGTCCAGTAAAATGTTATTCAAAAAGGGGTACTGATACAAAAATTCTGAAGCTCATAAGCTTTCAGTAGGTCACATCTACAAAATCTGAAGCTCGTAAGCTTTCAGTAGGTCGTATCTACAAAATCTGAAGCCTATATATTTCAGTACATCATCATGCAGGAAGCCTATCCCTGCGGATGCTCATGACAGCATATAATGGCCCGAGCTACTCAATGTAGTAATTGACCAAATCGTCCAGAGACTCCAGCTGTCCTGCGCTGGTAGTGACAAGGAAGGTCATCAATATATATGTCTGGGATATCGGCGGTCAACCCCTGGAGGTTCTCCTCCATCTCATATAGTTCCTCCATTGCCTCCTAATGGACTGAGGCCATCTCTTGAACAACTACTCTACACTCGATCGGTGATGAACTCGCCGGTCGGGATGGGACAACATATGCATAAGTCAAGTATGAGATATCAGTACTAAACAAAAATAATAAAATTATAAAATACACAAAATACAAAATAGTTTCTTTCTTACCAATATCTCCCCATTTCTCTCCTTCCGGAAGAGCCAGATCAGGATCCCCTCTGAAATCAGTACATGCATAAGCATAGTCCTCGACCGTGAGGAGATTCCTGCATAGCCACCTGAAGAAGGTTGTCTCGTATGTGATCATAGTCCCACCTCCTCCATGGTGGGCCATCACCTCTGACCACCTCACCATATACGGATCTTGCGGATTGAGATCATCAAGCTCAACCTGTGGATGAAGTAGTGGGACTCTTTCCAAAAAGAAAGAGACCACGATGGAACCATACCCAAACTATTTCAACTCACCTATATGACACTTGGTCAGTCGATATTTCAGATTCATAAGGATCCCCTCACACCAGTTGAATATAGTTGACCCCATGCACTTAGTGGCATATAACATATGGGCCTTAGTGGACTGATGAGCAACCCTGCTACTCGCCACTCGCTCAATGGTAAAAATCACGGTCCTCAAAGGTCAGTACCGTACAATTTTTATGGCTATTTTCCCACCTAACATTTGTGTTCCTAGTATACAAAACCGTGCAAGGAGACTCTCAGTAGAATGGTCACTACCCCGAAGTCTGGATAGTAATACAGGGGCCCAGCGCCTCAACAATACCGTTAGGAAATAGATGTCCTCGACATCCAAAGTATGGATATGAGCCCCAACCTTGAAAAAATGTTGATCCAGGTCCCATAATCGGATCAGGTAGTCTAGTAATTGGACTTGGCCCCTCATTCCTTGAACATGAAAAAATTTAAGCAATCCACACACCTGTAAAGCATTGACGGAGTGCGGGTCATTTTCCGCTTGTGCATATTCTAGTTCATGTTCACGCTCCTTCGATTGGATCATTTTGGTGGCCCCATGATTAATTTTGGAAGTCAAACTACGCCGACGCACCTTGCATGTGCAGACAGTGTAGTAGAGACACGGTTTTCCCATAGGGAAAGTGCATCACTGTTGAGTGACACACTTTCTGAAAGGGGAAAGCGCATCAACCAAGCCATGCAAATTCCCCTCCAAAATGAACTCAAAAGACCCAAAAAATTGCATTTAAACCAAAATTCAAACCTTTGAAAAGCTAGAATATGATATTTAGGATTACCTACAATTGACAAGAGGTTGATAGGATGACTGAGGCTTCAGCAATTGTCATCGAAAAATCGAGCTCGAAAGAGATTTGTTCTCTTCTATTCAACTTGGTAATGATGAATTGGTCAATAATTTTTACTATTTCACCCTTTTTATATGAAAAAATAGAATATTCCTTTTTTAACATTTATTTTGTGGGTTATTTACTATAGTTGACTTCGTTTTTATGTCTTAAAATCTTATAACAGATCCTAGCTTGGTTCCTGGAGCTTGCAGATAGAGGAAAATGGTGTTTTGACTATGTGGTGACCATCGTATACTTTTTGAACTTCTTATCAAGTGTGAACAGTTATTTGAGCGTTTTTTATATTAGTATCATGCTCGTTAAAAATAAAGTATTAAAGGTATCGAGCTGAGTCTTTATTCATTCTCGTGCTCGTAAATACATGAGAATAAGTTACCGAGTTATATTTTATCTCTTTTGGGATCGTAAAAATCCTACGAAAAAGGAACCCCTTGGATTTCTTATTTAAGTTATTTTCAGACTCCCTAAATAGGAAAAGATCGCCAAGCGAACTTGATTATTTCACGCTTGTAAAAGTATTTGAAAGGTCGTTTTTCTGGTGATAGTTTACCCATTTTTCAGACCAGCAAGACTATTTACGAAAAGGAGCACTCTAGTTAATCATGACTAGAAGAGTTCTCTCTCATATTTTTTTATCCTTTTTCGGGTGAGGAGACTAAAATTTACAAAAAAGTACTCATTGGAGTCTTCTTTAGTCCTTTCAAACTCTCTAAACATGAAATGACGCCGAGTTTACCTTCTTTGGACTCATTAAAATGTGACATTGAAGGGCCCTTTTAGGGATGAACCCATCCTATATCAGGTTTGTAAAACATGTGATATTGGACTTGTCCTAAGGATGAGCTATACCAAGCATCTGTTACTCTCCTCAAGATCGTTAATAAACAAAGAAGTACTCGTCAATCATGATGAGGAATAAAGAAATAATTTTTGTTAATTTGTAATAATGGAAGTACTTAGTCTCTCTTGAACTTGGTACTCATTTGTATTTCATTCAAACCACTTGGATAATTTTCTTGTCCTCGAGTCTCATCAATTCCATGAGTCATTCCACTTATTTGGGTCATCCAAAGAACATATTGATCATTAGTTGCATTAGGTATTGGTGTCAATCTCGTCATGTTGATGCTGCTAAGTCATGCCATCCCATGTTCAGGAGAAGTAACGATGTCAATCGAGTCAATATTTGCAGTCATTATACCTTACATTATGTTGGTCAACCTTGAGTCAGTCTCAACATTTCTCTACAGTCTGATCTACTCCAAAAAATATTTAATTTTGTTTTGTGTCGATGATGGGGGAAACATTATGGCTCTCCTTTGACGGGTTTTTCCTTGTCGACTTCCACGCATCATCCAAATATTGAACCTAGAAACCACTCAAGTACCTTGGGCCTACATGCCTTAATGGAAGGTTACCTTGCTTTCAACAATAATTTTACATCATTGACTTCTAATTGAAATATTCCACTGAATGTTCGACCTCAACTCATTGATTCACATTTGGTGGTATGTACTATGATACCTTGGGGATCATTGACATTAATGATGATTTCCCTTGCACTTCCTAACGGTATACATCATTGACCGATAATAAAGTGGTTTCTACCATGTTTGACTTCAAAACATTGTAATCACATGGTTAGATTCGTATCATTGTGGGTTCAGTTTGAAGACCCTGGGTTAACTCATGTATCTTACCCAGGTTGCAATGGATATTTTTTTGAGAAGGTTCCACATAGATATCATGATGTAACCATCATGCTATCATATAGATCCACGTTGTATTGGTCCATGGCTATATTTAGTTCACCTTGTAGATCCACTATGTATTACCTGGTGGTTACGATCTGGTCTTGTCATGGATGTATGGATCCATGGTTGTATTCCTAGTGGCCATACTTTTTATTCAGTATCTCATGGATATGTAGTGTATTGGTCGATAGCCATGTTATGAGGCATTTGAGATATATATCTCAGAGTCTGTTGTACCCAGGAGTCTTTGTTTGTCGCTCTGACTGGTGATCTTTGCCTCAAACTCCCATATTGCAAAGAATCTCACACACCCTATTTCACTAGCTTCATGCTTTGGGGGCATTCTGTTACACCGAAATATCATCATCATGAGTCATGTGTCCTCTATTTTCCCTAATTACTAAAGCACCTGGGCCAAAAGATTGAATGGAGGGTTGGTGTTGTTTCCTTTTACCTTTTCTTATCACCCCGACACACTCTCGTCATTGGAAAGGTGCTTCAGACCTTAGGTGACATGCTTTGCACATTGACAGAGCGTGTCGGTGACTCCAGTTGCCTTTGTACAAGGTACGTCATCCTTAAATGATGCAAGTTGCATCGTTGTTGGTTAAAATGGAAAAATAGAATTTTCGAGGGACTTTTTGAACCTTTGGTTGCGTGGAGGCTTATCCCTACATGTTAGGAAAGGTGGAACTCGATCCCCTTACCTAGTGGGATGATCCCTTAATATTCTCCCACAAATACTCAACCTCTCCTATCCCTTTAGGCCTATAAATACAAGCTCCCTCTATATGGTTAAAGGAGGAAGGATAGAGTACGTATATGTTGGTGGAATTATGCTAGGATTGATTCCCATTCATCCATAGGAGGAAAAAGATTTGATATTTGAGTGTAGGATCATTCAGAAGGTGTTACGATGTCAAATCTCGGTTGCAACCTCTCTCTCTTTGTACTTTCCGTAATTACATTAATGAAAATTATTTCCATAAATATCTTGTCATGTTAAGGTGTTTAGGATTGACTTCTTTGACCATTAATATAGATTGATTCATGTTTCTACACTATTAATACTTGCTTGTTTCTACTCGTGGTACATGGTTTTGCAACTAGAGATCTGAAGATCAAGATTCATATCAAGCAAGGAGAAAGGAATCACGTTGACAAGGTGAGTGACTCTTTAGATTTCTCTATAATTTGATCAATTTAGGAAAGTGATCTACGTTGTGTATTTCTTGTTTTCTAGATCTGAACCATTCATACCAGGGAGATATGTTTGTGTCTGTACTTACAGATTGTCCATTAACAAAATTGGTGACTGTTGGCGGATATTTCTACCCTATAGTCAGGAAACTAAACTATCAACTTGGTTGGGGTGACAGGTAAGTGCATTAATGTTATTACAGAGGCATTTACAAAAGAAATAGATTGTAGATTTAGAGAACACACCTTTTACCGGAGTCTGATCCTAGCCTTGACTCGGTCCCGTGTCCAGTTTCCAAATCTACTCTTCCTTCAGCAAACCTGCAACAACAATACCTTCCTCAAACATTTTGGGCAACATATAAAGCATGAAATAAACAAAAACTATGTTTAATATTCAGCATTGACCAAAATAAATCCAACTTAAAATGCCATTTCATAACACATTCAAATTGGAACAAGGAAACACTTCAACCTTTATTTGTCAAGATTAGAATGTAGTACAAATATACCTGATCATGAAGCAGGCTCCTGCAACTAGATTCTGGGCTCTGGCTCTGCTCTGGTTTGAATGTCTTCTGTAACAACTTCTCCAATGTCCTAAAGTTTCTCCATTAACTCATCCTCTAGCTTCTCTAGCAATCATTTGTATTCATAATTTCTAACCCTGCTTCTTTAGCCTTCTTGGTATTTATAAGTTTAAAGAAGCAGTTCAGGTCGATGGAGGAGGTTGGGGAAGTTAAGAAACTACCATCAACTAATCCTCTTCGATGGATTAATATATTTTTTAATCATCTTTTAAGATATACGCGACTATTACTCAGTGGAGTAGCGTATAGGGCGCTACCCTATTGTTTAATAACTAGCGCTCATTCAGTTTTAAATGTCGAGCGCTACTTTGATAAGAAGGAGTAGCGTATACATTGATATGGGCGCCACTATTATACACTGGAGTCGCGTATGGGCGCTAGTCTCTTTAAGTGGAGTAGCGCTCATACCTCAAAATGATATTTTTGTATGTTTTCCAGTATTTTCAGGAAATGGGATGAGTTGTCATATGGTCCAAGGTCAACATGCTCCTCCATCCAAATTGTCCTTTTGTGTGATCAGCAGCTCAGGGTGATCACGGACGGAGAGGTGCAATTTTGACCTATAACAGATGCCCCCTAATGTGTGAGGTCAGAGAGAAACGATGGCCGAAATACATTATAATCCAAAGCCAGAGGAGAAGCACAGAAACCGTAGAACAAGTTGCAAGAAACCTGCAACAAAGATCAAGGTCAGCGAGCAATTACATTGTTGACATCTTATAGATGTGTAGTGTGATGAAATCATGATCTCCGATACATAACAAGGAGATGTATATAGAAGCATGGCCACTTGAAATACAAGCGTGGATCCATGTCAAACTGAGAGATCATAGCCATAACAACACACTGGATCTATGTCTCATGGAGAACCGTATATAAGTGAGGCTCAGTATTGTGCAACTTGGGTGATAACAAAATGAGGTTATGTCATCAAAATCCAAAGGTCTTCATCCCACAACAACCCTAGGTACAAACCCAAACCATGTGAATAGATGAGCTGACAGTCGAACATGGAGGGCATCGTCTGATTACCGGTCATTGATGTATACCGTTAACAAATGCGAGGACTTCCACCGATAATGATGATGGGGTCCAAGGTACCAAGTACGATTCGCCAAATGTGAATAGATGGACTTGGAGTCGAACACTTGGGAATCCTGTCGAAGAAGAGACATTGATATATTCTCATCATTCAACAGCGAGGAAAATTGCCACTGGTGACTGCAATCTCCAAGGTACTAACCGAAACTCTAAACTTCAATCCCAGAATAATGATTTGATGTCGATGGGAAGAAGTCCGTTGGAAGGGAGGCGTTAAGGCATCCTCCATCATCCAACTCGAGGAATCACTCAACTGGTAAGAGCTGATATGGAATAATATGCGACAATACGGACACTAGGAAGGCCGACACATGAGGTCAAGGTAAACTGCAGAATGGCCGACACAGGGTATATCCTTGAACAGTGAGCACGACACAAAGTGACTTAGGCAGTGTCTGACATAATGGGGTAAATAAGTCTGAAATGTAAGAGACATTAACAGACCCTCCATATGGTTGGAAGAATAACCAACCGGGGGAGTAAATAACTCGGAGGAAAGGTTCACCCCGAGGCCAAAAACTAAACCCAACCGACAAGATAGACTCAAGTAGGTGCTATGTTCAAGGATAGGACTGGACTGAAACTGCCTTTGACAATGAAGATATGATATGTTTTCCGTTCCTTATTCTTTTTAGATAAAAGAATACCCTTCTTGTGGATTTAATGAGTCCAAGAAAGAATGAAAACTCAATAGGTCCAACCATGTAAATAGTTTAACGAGCCCATGGGAGGAAGACTCAGTACCTTCTTCATAATTTAAAGAGTTCGAAGAAGAGATAGAAGATTACTCTATATGTACTGATCTCTGGATTTTAGTATCGAGCTGAGATCTGTTCTTGCTCGCTGGTGTTTTCAATTTTAAGGAGTCTAAAAAACTTAAACAATAACTCCATATATCTGCTCGTGGATTTTAGTATCGAGCCCAAGCAGATTAATGCTCGCCGGTGTTTTCCTGTTTATAGAGTCTGAAAAACTTAAACAATCCTCTTTTTACCCTCTCGTGGATTTCACATCGAGCCCGAGTAGGTGAATGCTCGCTTGGTATTTTCATATTTAGAGAGTTTGAAAACCCTAAAGAGAGACTCCAGAAGGTCCTTTTTCGTATAGTTAGTCTCCTCCCCCGAAAAAGTATAAAACAATGAAAGGAGAACTCTTCTAGCGCATACAGGAGTATACCTAGAGTATACCTTTTCCGTAGTTAATCCATGGAGGCCCGAAAAAGGGGTAATTCTATACCTGAGTGGATGAGCCTTCGGATACTTTAACGAGCTCGAAAAGGACAAGTCTGCTCGGCAATCTTGTTTAGGTTTAAATAGTCCAAACAAGAGCTTAAAATGACTTAAAGGTCAGCTTCTGGGATCGTAGCTTCATGTCCTGCCAAAACTAGGTCTTCAACAAAATATTAGTCGATGTCGCAAAAATCTTAAATGATATATGAATTTGGAATGTTTAGCTAATCTGACAAGATCTATCATTAAGAAATTTGAGCTTAGGAGACGAATCCGACAACAATTGAGTGAAAATTGAACTTGGATCAGTGTTATACCTTATTGTGTGTTTCAATTGATTAATTAGGGTTTTTGAAAGTTTTTGAAACTATGGAAAATTAAAAATTATGGGTAAAAATCAAAATCCAATTTTATATATAATTTCATTGTTAAAAAATCAATTTTCATTTTGTGTTGTAGGGCAAATGTTGGGCACCATTTCACGAATTTCAAATCTCCACCGTGATCGAACGGAGCATCCAATCGCCAAACTGCTTCCACCAAGTAAGTATAAATCAACCAATCTTGCATTTCAATGATTTATTTTTAAAATTTTGAGGAAAAATGGCCCGAAACGCGATGCTCATAAGGTTTTATGCGCGGGCGCTACTGTGTATACATAAGAGTAGCGTACAAAGCCCAATGGGCGCTACTTTGCTCAAACAGAGTAGCGCCTACACGCTACTGTGTAGTATACACAGTAGCGTACATACTTGCAAAGCCATTTTAAAGCGCCGAGACTCAAAATTTTTGGGGTTTTTGTGTAGGATGGTCTTACAATGGAGGGAAAGGGAGCATGAAGACATGGATAGACTAGCCATGCAAGACCCGGCTACCCTCCATGCGCTCCGAAGATGCGGTTTGTTGAAATTTTATCGAACCGTAAACATGCGGGCACTAAACAAGCTGTTTCGGAGATTGATTCAGTATTGGGATGTTGATACTAATACCTTCATCATCCGGGGGCAAACTCTTGAGCTTATCGTTGAGGATATATACTTTATTACCGGTCTCTCAAGGAGAGGAGACGTAATCAATCTAAAAGGGACATCTCGTTTGGGTGCACGATCAGTGCAAGAATATGTAAATACATACTGTGTTGCCGGAGCAGAAAAATCGGGAAGCCAAGTCCTGATTTCAACTATTGATGGTCTCCCGCTGAAAGTGATAGTGAGCATGATCAACCGGGTATCCGGTAGTGCATCACAACACTTAGCTTCTAGGCATTCAATGCATATCGGTGTACAGTGCTTGCATGGCCATGTTTATGATTGGAGTACTAGCTTGTTGGCAAACATGAAGTATCAATTGACAAGTTGCAAATCCGGCACAATGAAGAATTTTGGGTACGGGAGTATCTTGTGTACTTTCTTCTTCAAGAGGATGCCTGCTATTAGCTTGGGGATGCCTCTACCACAGGTTAACCCCCGTGAGCCCAGACTAGGCCGTTGGGGTGACATTTTTCTCCGCTAGGGTGGTGGGGAGAGTCACTATTGTTACCACACTGATGACTTCTGGGGGTGGTGGGAAAGGTAGGTTCCCGCTTTTGAGCAGTTTCCCTATGCTGGATTGGATTTCCGTCACGATCCAGAGCTGGTGCTTCCTCCAGGTGGATCCTGGGGAGATATTGGTATGTTTACTTTTGAGAATTTATTTAATTTTTTCAAACTTTTCAAGTATTTGATTTTTATGAATGAGTTTGGAGTTCTAATCAAGTGTCAAATGCAGATGTTGGACCTGTTCGTCCCGAGGGCCATCCTACCATCTATGTGAGGCCAGCTGATATCACCGCAGCCGAAGCTATGTTGGGAACCCTGGAGAGAAAAATGAGTCGGTTGACTCATGAGATTCCTGCATGCCGCATGGACCAGATACCAGTTGACATGCAGGAAGATGTTGTTGGGGTGCCCCCAGCATGGCTTAGATTGCTGCGGAGGGTTGCTAGACTAGTGATATGCTACCGCAATGCTGTAGATGATGAGGAGGTTCCTCCTTCTCCATAGGAGAAGAAAACATTATATGTATATATTTTTGAGGCTACCATGCCCAGCTTTTGTACTTTTATGACTTGACTTGAGAGACTCATGACTCAAAACTCATATTTTTTGATACGGTACCAGTTATATATACAGTATCGGTTATTTACATGTGTATGCGTTTAAAATTTATGTGTGGAATGTTGTTTACAATGTATGATGCAGATGCCAGTCTAACACATAGTTCGCTAATGAATCAGCTAAATTGTTTAAATTTCTTGGAATGTGTTCATATCTGATATAATGAAATTGTCTTTCCAATAATCTAACTCGTAGAAACTGACATAGCAATCCTGGATCTCTGATCCGATAGACACCTGTTAACTGAAATACAATTAGTTGTGAGTCAAGCCTTACCTCCAGGTATGAAATGCCATGACTGAGGGCATCTCGGAGAAGTTCTATAACTGCACTGTATTTAGCCACATTGTTCGTGGTAGGTCCCAAACAAACCCCCCCCGAAGAGACAAGTTGGTCAGCGGGTGAATAAATGACCCAAGCTACTGCAGCCAACTGACAGGTGTGGCAACTAGCGCCATCAGCAAATCCTAGGAAATGTGCGGTTGACATTTGGTACACGAAACGAGAAACACACATAAGATCACCTAACGAGCATAACAAAACTAACTATACAAAAATATACAGCTATGTTACAAGAAAAAGTACTTCAACCTAGGCGTAGTACTTCTTCAGGCAGGGTCAATGCCTGGATCTTCCTCGGGAGGCCGGGCAAAGGTGTTATGGAACTCACGGAAAAGATTGGTATATGGGATTATTTCATCGAGATAACATCCCGTTTCAAAGAAACAGTTTCCGTTGACCCCAGTAAAAATGTTCACCAACGAGGTATGTACTCTATTTGCTTCAACAATGGAAACTTGTGAAGGAGTGAGACCAGTATTCTCATCGGGTGGTGAACAAAATTCACCTCTCTCTAATAAGTGAAGAAAAGGAAACAGGAAGGACACGCGATTTATATGTTCATAAGGATGATCCGGGTCATTCAGAGCTTCTATCATTTCTTCATCAGAAGGTAAAGTAATTCCTGTACTGTTGAGAGAATGAATCGGGTCAGGTGTTTGAGTAGTGGCACAATCCATGTTTGACTCGACAGACACCAATTGAGTCGACATATGCTCTGTTGTAGTTTGATGGGACTCAAAACGGGTAACTTCTACAACAGGAGTAGGCACGGAGGGGTTTGTATTAGATGAGAGAAACTCAGAATCAGTTGTTGAACTAATCATAGGAGTTTCAGACTATGAACATCCCTCAGTACCAACAAATAAAGTAGGAGTGGGTAGGTCAAAAGTGCCAATTAGTGATCCAAAGAGTCCTGCTCCTAAACTCTCGCTAACTGGGGTGGTTTGATCAATCATAGGAATCGTAGTTTCCGTAGAAGTCTGGTGTTTTCCTTGAGTGAAAGAAAGTTGATCGACTGTAACGATCTTACCTTCAAATGGGAACATGACCACTCGAAAAACTGCCTATGCTATAGCTTGCATGGCATAAGTCCAACTCCTGCCCAATAACATGTTGTAATCGAGCGGAGCGTCCAGAACTTCAATCTCAACAGCAGCTGTCTTACCGGCCAAAGTGACATTAAATGATGGCAAAACTCCATGTGGACGGAAAGTTCTGCCATCAAATGCAGTAAGCATTGTGTTGGAAGGGACTAACTCAGGAGAACCTAGAGCTTTCCAACAGGAAATCGACATTACGCAAGTCGACGCTCCCTCATCTACCACAGATCGT
Source organism: Larix kaempferi (assembly GCA_027924585.1). NCBI lineage: Eukaryota > Viridiplantae > Streptophyta > Pinopsida > Pinales > Pinaceae > Larix > Larix kaempferi. The sequence continues at coordinate 2,880,047 of BSBM01001313.1, forward strand.
CTGATGGTCATTGGACCATGAACGACCTCAATCTGGAGGGCAACGTGATATGGCAACCGGTATTTGACATCAGTCATGTCAAATCGCGCAGACATGTTGGAGGACTCCATACTCCCAATAGCTGCCAGAAGCGCATTTCGTTGCAATGGATAACTCTGCAAGACTTCTAGAGTAGACATGGCGCAAGGGGTTTGGGCTAGATCTTCAACCACATTGTAGTTGGAAGCAGCCCGTGTGTTGGGATTGTGCGATGCCCTCTTCAAGACACCTTTCGAAATCTTGGGCATTGGGTCCACAGGTATGTGGATTGGAGTGGAGGATTCAACAATCTCCTTATCCTTTCTCTGCGTTTCCGGGGTATAGTTCTTAGCTCTGGTTTGCAAAAGTGCATCTGAGTTGACCATATTTATGAATGTTTGATCAACCGAAGCGTGCGAAGTGCCCCCAGTTTTGGAGGTGCCAGAAGTTGAGCCTTGCCCTTTAGGAAATGGATCTTTCAAGACAGCAGGCTTCTTCTCTCTTAAGAGCTTCTGGGCTTCTTCTAGTAGAGGGCATTGATGAGTAAGGTGGTTTTGTTTGCAAAGTTTACAAGGGAACTTAACCTTCTTCTCTTCTTTGTTGCCCTCTTCGGCATTATCTTTTTTGGGATTTTGTTGGTTCCCCTCTCCTTTCTTGCCCTTCTTTTTGTTGTTGGGCTGCCGAGGGCCCTTTTGATTGTTCTGAACCTGATTAACAGATTCAGAAGTAGAAGGAGAGGTTGTGACGGAAGCAATGTCTGCAGTCGAATGTTTGACAGTTAAGGCTTGGACCTGTTCGGTCAGTGCTTCGAAGGCTGCAGAGTTAACTGAACCCACTATGCCGTCTGCATGTGGTCCAGGTTTGGGTCTACTTAGATCAGTGTTTGATCTCGGTGCGTCCGGTATAATCTCGTACAGTAAACCAGATTGTGCGTATACAAGGTCTAACTGTTGAGTCCTTAAGATGGCTTCTTCTTCATTGGAAACTCCAGATGTCGCTACTTCCTTAGAAATATAAGGAAGGAGTGATTTCAAGTACCACTCAAGCAGGAACTCTGGAGGGATATTGGCCTTTATGAGCCTCTTCCGTCTTCGCCACTCCTGAATGTGGTCAGATAGGTTAGTGGCTTTGTTTTGTCTAAAAGTAGACAAAAGTTCTGTTCCGGCATCATACCGAACAGGAAGCTGGAAATGGTTCAAAAAGACGGTTGCTAGATCCCCAAAACTAGAGAAAGTAGCCGCAGGTAACTCGATGTACCATTTGGCTGCGGGACCAGTTAAGGTCCTTTGAAACAGTCTCAATCTGATGGAATCCTCGTTCAACGAATTTGAAGAACACCACAAGTGAAAAGTAGTGACATGGTCACCAGGATCTTCACCAGCTTTGCCTTCGAATTTGGGAATATCTGAAGGTAATTTGGTGGGAACTGATGGCCATGTGGCGTTATGACACACAGGATCATTTGTCAGTTTCGAAAGGTCTGGAAAATTCAAAGTTGCCAGAAAAGGTAGACGAGGCCGGTAGGATGAAGCTTGATAAGGGAAAGCACCCATCGTTTGTCCCATGAATTGTTGGTAGGGGTTGCCCCCAGCCATTTGATGATAAGGGTTGCCCCCGGCCATGTGTTGATAGGAGTTACCACCTACCAACTGTTGATAGGGGTTACCCCCAGTTAATTGTTGGTAGGGGTTACCCCCAGGTATTTGTTGGTAGGGGTTGCCCCCTGCCAGTTGTTGTTGTTGTGAGAAAGAATTATTAAAATTTCCCCACCCGTACGAGAGTGGATTAGTGCTTTGCGGGTTTGTCCACTGTGGCTGGGTGTTAGCCCCGCCATATTGCTGGTTGAAAATGTTGCCCCCTCCCCCTGAAAATAAGGTAAAAGGAACATTATTTGCAGGCATGCTACCCTGGTTCAAGTTAGGGCCTACAAAGTTGTTGAAACCGGTAGAAACTCATGTGGACGGTGCAGTCATGGTACCCATGACTGGCATGTTTGCAGAAACACTTGGTCCTACCACAGGTGTGGAAACCCAAGTACTAGGGATCTGATATAACGGTTGCGAAGTAGAAGGTGTTGCACAGTTGGTCATATTGCTAGGTCCAACAGTAGACGTGGGAATAGATGCCATTGTTGTAAAACTAGGCATTCCTAATGTACTAGTGTTGAAACTGAAAGATGGAGTAGGCACAGATGTGGTTTGTGCCTGACTAGATGTAGCAGTAAAAGAAGGGTTAACTGTGCTGGTATTCATACCTAAAGTGGGAGTTTGGGGACCCCCTGGTTCACCTCCTGTGTTAGACATCAGATGATTGGGAAACAAAAGATCTGCACTGAAAAGGGGTTGCTGGAAACCAACAGGTGACAGAAGTGGAATTCTAGTATTAGTTAAGGGAGGATTGAAGGGAGTGCTGTACTCCGCGGAAGTAAGATCTTCCACCTCAACAGTACTAAAATGTTGTTGATCTGTGGTACCTGGTGGTGGTTCCTCAGGAACCTCAATTTCAAGGTTTTCTGTTATAAGTATTTCTTCAAGCAATTCTATTTCCGAGGTAATCTCTGAAGAAATACCGGGGTTTACCCGCTGTCTTCTAGCTGGTTGTATAGGTTCTATTCTAACAGGTGGAAGGTTTTGAATCCTTCTTGATCTACGGAGTTGTTGATTCTCCGTGATTATAAATATAAAATAACAGCCTAGAACCTAGTGGCCACTATGACTAGGGGGCAAACAGCACGCCAACTAAAAAAATTCCTAAGTATACAAACCAGTCAAACAAAGGTGCCTTCCGGAGAAGAGTCTGGGATGATTAGGGCCCAGAACAGATCAACGAAGGAAGAAAGACAGTTACCCGGGGTCCACAATACAATGACTAAGGGTGCAAGCGCTGGAATCACCCAACCGCCCTCCCAAAGACCTGCACGAGGTTTCCTCCCACGTCTGTCTTAGGTACAATAGATATACCCTCTGCTGTCACCTGTGTAAGAACCTAGAAGTCTGATACTATGGATACCACAACACCGAAAATTCCTGGGGGAACAGTCACCGATCGAATCAGAAAGCGTGGGCAGGGTAGCTAAGCCCGAAACTCGAAAGAGTCCCCAATACGCAATCCGATCCTGGCATATGCTCGAACAGCAAGTAGGAGGAGTATTCCCACAAACTGATCTCGCAATGACCTATTGCATATGCTCCCAGGCAAATTTTGAGTGAGGTGGGTTTGCCTATGATAGTCTCACTACGATTGTTGCGCAATGTGTGATCTTGGGTGGTTTAAGGTGATTTAAACCCAAGACCCTAACCAAAACTAGTTGGTGTAGTGTACCCTAAAAAGAAAAGATTTCTAGTTCATTTTATTAACAAATTTTAAGGGCTTTTATTACGCAAAAAGGATAGTGAGTGTGTGAGCGTGGTTATAACAAGAAAACAGAAATGCAAATATAATTCAATCTTTCCTACAACAATTTTTTTTCATTTTTTCATCTACTTTTGTTTTTGAAACTGAAAATCTAAGCAAACTTTCTTACAAATTTTTTGTTTTCTTTTTAAATTATACAAAATATACTAAGCTATTTTGCATTGACAAAAGACAAGTTCCATTTAACTTAAAGTACCAAATTTTTTTTTTTTTGCTTTTTCAATAACCGAAAAAGAACTATGCAAAAATGGAAAGCCAAATAAAAACTTTTTATGCAAATTGTGGAAGTATGGCAAACGTTCTTAGGCCTATAGCTATCGAAACCTAGCTCGAGAAAGACTTGATCTACAGGTTTTTTACTAAGAAAAAGCCTATAAACTTGGACACCAAGTGGGAGAAAACAAAGGAGAGAACACCTAAGGACTGACCTAAAGTGTTTAACCCTAGCAAGACCACAAAGCCAAGTACAAGTAGACAAGCAGGCTGCCCTACTAACACGAAGAAACTGAGAGGTGAAACTAGCCTACAGCTGTTTAAAAAGCACTTGTGACCAGCAGAAGACAAGAAGTTCTGGAAGAAATGAAACTTGACCAAAAAGAAGACACCCTAGAAGCTCTACCAAAGACCAAACCCTAAACAAAGGACGGGGGTAGTAGAGAGCAGACAACTTCACCACAAACAACAGACACAGAAGTGTACAGATTTGTAAATGGGAAAACAGCAGTCAGGGTCTAAAAAAGTGAAAGTGTTCGTCACCAAACACCACCAAGTCTTCCAAAAAGTCAATAAAAGGTCTCAAAAAATTCCAAAGGTCGACAAATGGTTTAAAAGATGGAAAAACTTTAAGGAGAGGTTCTATGACTTGAACAACAATTAAAAACCTTATGCAATCATCAGAAGGATCCTACAGCATAGTCAGCAAATCACCACAGGGCTAAAAAAACAAGCAAATCAAAAAATGACTACTTCAGGAAATGTGCTCTACTGTGTAGTAGAGAAACTCGCGCCCATGCCAAAATGGGCGCTACTGTATATACATAAAAGTAGCGTATGGGCGGTACTGTACATATATCAGAGTAGCGCTCATATTTCAAAGGCTTGGAAACTGACTTTGGAAGGTATAAAAACTGATGAAAGCAGGCAAGACAAAGACAAGGGATACCTAAAAAGGTTCTTAACACATCGAAGAAATCAAAATAAACTGATAAGACACCCAAAAACAAGGTTTCCTAAAGCCAAAAACTCTATATCCCCAGTATGGTCGCCAGTCTGTTGGCGGATATTTCTACCCTATAGTCAGGAAACTAAACTATCAACTTGGTTGGGGTGACAGGTAAGTGCATTAATGTTATTACAGAGGCATTTACAAAAGAAATAGATTGTAGATTTAGAGAACACACCTTTTACCGGAGTCTGATCCTAGCCTTGACTCGGTCCCGTGTCCAGTTTCCAAATCTACTCTTCCTTCAGCAAACCTGCAACAACAATACCTTCCTCAAACATTTTGGGCAACATATAAAGCATGAAATAAACAAAAACTATGTTTAATATTCAGCATTGACCAAAATAAATCCAACTTAAAATGCCATTTCATAACACATTCAAATTGGAACAAGGAAACACTTCAACCTTTATTTGTCAAGATTAGAATGCAGTACAAATATACCTGATCATGAAGCAGGCTCCTGCAACTAGATTCTGGGCTCTGGCTCTGCTCTGGTTTGAATGTCTTCTATAACAACTTCTCCAATGTCCTAAAGTTTCTCCATTAACTCATCCTCTAGCTTCTCTAGCAATCATTTGTATTCATAATTTCTAACTCTGCTTCTTTAGCCTTCTTGGTATTTATAAGTTTAAAGAAGCAGTTCAGGTCGATGGAGGAGGTTGGGGAAGTTAAGAAACTACCATCAACTAATCCTCTTCGATGGATTAATATATTTTTTAATCATCTTTTAAGATATACACGACTATTACTCAGTGGAGTAGCGTATAGGGCGCTACCCTATTGTTTAATAACTAGCGCTCATTTAGTTTTAAATGTCGAGCGCTACTTTGATAAGAAGGAGTAGCGTATACATTGATATGGGCGCCACTATTATACACTGGAGTCGCGTATGGGCGCTAGTCTCTTTAAGTGGAGTAGCGCTCATACCTCAAAATGATATTTTTGTATGTTTTCTAGTATTTTCAGGAAATGGGATGAGTTGTCATATGGTCCAAGGTCAACATGCTCCTCCATCCAAATTGTCCTTTTGTGTGATCAGCAGCTCAGGGTGATCACGGACGGAGAGGTGCAATTTTGACCTATAACAGTGACCATACTAGGGATAGGTAGCCCATAGTCTTTTATTAGTTTGTAATTTTTTATTTTTTATTTTTTATTTCCTTCAACTAAGCCTCTTAATTGCCTCTTTATTCATTGGATCTGTTTATCAAAGAGCTTTTGGGTGATCTAGAATTTGATTGGGACTCTTATATTAGTCATTTATCTTTTTGTTGTTGAGATTTTTTATTTTTTCATACTTGGATTTCACCCGACGCACCTAGTCTGTTTGGAACCTACATCACTGTAGCTTGGACGCACTTTACCTTTGAGAAGCCCGCGTTGCTGATGCCTTTTTCCAGTTTACAACCTACATCACTAACGCACTTCCCATGTATGAAAAGCGCATCACTGAGCATCCAATGCTCTAGTGTACACCTGCAGGGCGTGTCTCCCTTCAAAATGTGGTGCATAGGTAAGAAAAATATCCCAAATTTATTTTGGCTTGGTTTGTTGAGATCTATATGTTGTCTTTGACAGTCACAGAATCTCCTAGACATAGTATGCTTTGTCCTTGGATTGTTTTTGAAGTTTAGAGTTTGATTTGTGTCCTAGCTAGTCAAGCTAGTGTTACTCCAGTCGTGGGAAATTCCAATCCTTCGCGAGTACATTCAGTTTTGTGACTCCCTCTCAGGTTATCTGATTTGTTCATTTTGATTTCCCATCCCTCCACAAGTTAGTTGTTGTGATTTTTGCAAAATTTGGTGTGGTTTTGTGTGTTGTCTTAAGGTCTTCGGTGATTAGTTTCTTGAGAATTTCCCATTAAGTAAAGATTGCAGTAGAAAATATTCTCTAGTTATCCGAATCAAGATTAAAAGAGTGGCATAATTCTCAGTTTGTGAGTTTGTTAGTTTAGAAAATCAAAATTCTTCATTCTCTTCATTTTGATCACATTACTTGAAATCGTTGTTGAGAGTTTTTCATGCTTTGAAATAATTGTTTAAGAACCTTTGAAAAAGCTAAAAATCATCATTGCTTATGTTCTCTTGGTTTTGAAAATTTCATTTTCATTTCCTTGAAAATATTAAGTAAATCTAGGCCTTCTCAAAGTATTGAAAGTTAGTGAAATCTCTTAGATTTTTTATCTTCTTTCCACTTCTTTTGATTTTTGTTTTCGAAGTAGAGTTATTGCAATTGAAACGAAAGTTCATCTTTTCATTTTTTTCTCATAGGTTTGCTTAAGTTGAAAAGAAAAAATATCTTTGATTTGTGTCTTGTTTTGATTTTGTTGGTTTACATGAAAGAGTGCTTTTAGTCTTTTGGTTCATTTAAGGAAATAAAAGTTATTTGAGGTATTTTTGTTCATCTTACTTTCAGAAAAGAAAAAGACTTCTCCTTACCATAATTAGTTTTCATTGAAAATAAAAAAATACTTGCATATCATATAGATTAATTTTGCATCTTGTTTACTTTACAAGCCTACACCTCATGCATTCACCTAACCGTACAAGATAAAATTAAATGGTAGCTTAGGTTAAAATTGTATAGAAACTTGTGTGTTAGGTTAGAGACGTGTTCCGACGTCTTAAAACATAGCAGATGTCATTATCTTCCTGCAATGCATCCCAAGGGCTTGTAGTTCTTCCACATACCAGTCGGTATATCGAACGACCTTTCACGTACCTTCGGTTATATATAAAGGTACTTCACATACTAGACAGTATATCGGAAGGGTCTTTCCGTACGATTGTCCATTAGAAAACACTACTATGGATTGGATCTCCCATGTAGCTTGAGTATATCAGGAGACCCCAATAAGATTCCTGAAACCATCCGAGTTAACCATTAGCCTTCTTGGCATGGCAATAAACCGAGAATAACAATCGGGGTGCTACTACGCATGTACTTCCAGGTAGTCTGGTTATACGGTTATGGGTACGGTCCTAATCCTCCATGGTTAGTGCTCTGAAATATTGGGCCGAGTATAACAGTTGGAGCTTATGGTATATCATGAGTTGCGATGCCATTATAATCCCGTGAGGTTCCATCTTTTGAATCCCACCTGCCACATCAATTTTCTTGCGGCTTTAGCTTGAGTAGAGCTTGAAGTGTGCTTTTTTAATTTTTTAGAAGGATTTTAGGAGAATATTTACATCATCCACCTTGAATGAACAACCCTTAATGAGATCCCACAGAATATTAATTTTCCACCTAAATATCCCCTTAACTAGGGGGAGAACTTAGGAGAAAACATGGTTCAATCCTCAACATCTGAATCACGCGAAGACAGAGTTCCTACACTTGAATCGGGAGTGAAGTAATCTCCTCCTGTAAATCCACCCATCACTGATCCTACAGGACCTTTGTTGGTGGAAAAAAATCCTCCGCATGACACATCCTTTCATCATTCGCTTGAAGGTAACCCTCGAGCCACAAATTGGATTTTATATCGACCCCAGGACGACCCGATAGAGACCGCTTTTGGTCCAACTGCGTCATTTTGGGATACCCCTTTAGGTCATCGTGTTTCTGATTTTGGTTCACTTTCGATGGTGGAAACTCCACCACGCCGTTTACCTCCCCAATGGATTCCCAAAGACATATTTCTCGCACTAGTTTACGAGACTATTGAACATTTGCATACATTCGGTGAGATAATTAGGCGCCAGAGTTTTCCTCCAAGACCTGATCCAGATGTACCAATCCATGAAAAAAATTCCCCTATATATTCTCTTTATTTCTCTCCACCAGGAATATATACACCCATTATGAACACTTATGAACTAGGCCAACCTTCTTTCCCATTTAGTACACTTCAAGAACATTCGACCAGTTCTACACCCCGCTTGACCCCAACAACTACTATCAACTTTGAAACTGGAACACTACCTCCACCTCAACATTCGAGAGGAGGGTATCCTCTATTTAGTAGTAAAAACATGACTATGGGTCAATCTACAATTAGTGGTCAACATATGCATACCGGGAATACTCCAATAGGTGGACAACTTTCAACTGGGGGGAAACCCCTAGTCAGTGGACAAAATCTAATAGGGGGGAAAGCTCTTGTTACGGGACAAAAAGTAAGTGGAGGATATCATTCATACACAAATTACAATATGGTTGGAAGTTCTCTCCCAGCGATGGGACAACCTACGTGGGCCCATCATGTGGGGGACCGTCTACTTGGACCCAACCCCCATGGGGGAATATATACCCGGGTAATTAGAATATACCAACATGTCAAAATTATTCAGGAAATATATTTCCTGGATTATCCTATCCCAGAAATATGAACACCCCATGGGGGTATCATAATGTTCCACTGACTAGTACTCCAGCTGGCAGCCCACACCCACCACCACCACCACCCCCACCATCTTTTCCACCCCCTCTGCCACCACCTATCCCACCTCCACCCAGAGGACCCCCGTACTCCGGTGGAGGACCTCCTCTCTCCGGAGGAGGACCCACTTCAGGTCCACCTCCTAATCCGGGAGGCCCACCTCCATATGGAAATCAACTTATGGGAGGAACTTACAATCATTCGATCCAATGATGGTCCTACTGGTACCCAGATTCCTTATCAGTATTACCGGTATCCACAACCAAACCGACAGCTTGTTGATGTCCATTTTTGCCATCGTTTTTGGCCATTAAACATGCTCTATTGGCACTACTTTTGTCATTTTTGGCGTATTAATTCATACTTCTTGCCATTCAGACCGTCAATCAAACCCAGGTATGAATTTATTTGCATATCACACAAATCTTGATTAATTATCATCATATTATGATTTATTAACATTAATTCAACGTTTCTCAACCTGCTCAGCATATAGACTTCATTCTACAGGCTATGGGTTTCAAACAGACCTTCATTCAGACGTGTGTTCACATTGAAGACATCCGCCACATTCGGACCATCGTTCAACCCTCCGTTCGCACCATTGGATTCGTTGGTTGGAATATTTTGGGGCATTAAAGACAAAAATGGTGACATGGGTTCTGTTGGCAACGTGTCCCTTATGGTTCGTGAGTCTTCATTCTAGAAGATCCATGCTCCTGTCCGCCCAGCTTAACAATGCCTTCTCTGCCCATGTCAAAGGAAACCAACGCACAGCTGCTCGCGTCAAGGAGAACCAATGCCCGTGGAATCAGGCAGACGGCCTGTGTGCTGTACTGAGCCGTTTCTGTAGCTAATAAGACCTCCTATTTTTAGAGAGGTCGACCACTGAAAGGGTCGACCTTCTCTCTTGTTTTAAAATTATATAAAGACGCCTCTGGTGGAGAAACATGGCATAATAGAAGTTAGCCAGTTAGCAACAGTAGTTGGAGAGATACACAAAGCTAGAAAACGTTGTGTAACCTTTGATTCAATTAATAGAAGTTTTTGATTTAGTTGTTGATGTTCTGTTGGTGATTAATTTGAGTTAGCCAACCCCGATTGTTGAGAAGTGCCCCTCAACAACCAAAGGTTTTTATTGTGTATATTTTGTTATTTCCTTTCTGCAGATAAGTAGTTTACATTTTTAGTATATGTATTTAACTTTGTTTTTCCTGTAGATGTGCTTTATTTCTTGTAATTTATTTCTTGCTGTTAATATAATTTGCATTTTCAGAATTTAAAAGTAACCGGTCATGCATAGTCCCTTTAGTTTTCTTTCATTCTTTCCATTGTAATTAAATAGAGTTTAATTAGTTTAGTGTTTCAAGTTCAGTTTGTAGTTAGATTTAGTTCTGTTAAATGTTGATGTAGATGTAGATTAGTTTCATTTACCTTTCAGCCTTGTTTTATTTTGCAAATAGGAAATGATTTCTCTCTTTAAATGTAGACTAGTGTAGTTGCTTCTTGTTGTTTCATTTTTAAATAGTTTATTTGTTGCTTTACTTGCACTGTAGGTTAACATGCATAAACCAGCTAGTGTTAGAATCATTTGGTCTGCTCATTTTTATAGTTTATATCATTTTCTGTCATTCAGACAGTCATTCGGACTATCTTTCAGACTGTCATCCGGATTGTCATATGAACGTTAATATTTTCTATATTGTTTTTATGCTTGTTTAAAGTTCAGTTTTTTCAAGTTTTCGATTTGTATCATTTCCTGTAGTTAACCAGTAGTTATATATGTAATTAGGACCTTGTTTTGAATTACATAGAGTACCAATTAAGCTTCATAACCATTCTTAGTTCTTATTCGTTTATTTAACTTTGCCTTAGTTTACTTTTTAGATTATGTTTTTGTAATTGATCTTTTATATCTGATTTCTAAACTTGTTATTAATGTAGAACTTGTCAGTTTTGTCCTTAACTTAGTTTACTTCATTTTTATTAAGTAATTACATTCTCAAAATCACATTAGTTTTTCATAGTTTAAACATAATTCATAATTCAAGCATAGGATTTGCTCTTCTCATTTACATAGTCAATGAAGATGTTCATAGGATAGGATTTGATTTAGAAATAAAATATCTTTATCAAGTTTTCTACTTGATTCTAGATCAAACTCATTTCCAAGTAAATATCTTTATTAAGTTTTCTACTTGCTTCTAGAATACATTTGTTCCGTGTCATTTGCTTATGGATAAAGAATAGATTACAATGTTTAAAGTTAGTTGTAATTGGTCACTCTTTAGCTTGCATCTCTTTGTAGAAGTTAAACTAGATTTACTTCCGTTCTGTTTCCTTGTCACATTTGAAAGTCATTTTGATACCTTTTCTCCTGTCCCTATTACATTTGACACATTTCCTCAGAATCCTCAAGAAGAGTGGAATTAGGTAGCTTAGCTTAGTTTTGAGTATTTGTTGAATGCATGAATAGTTTAACTGTTGAATTTCTTAGGTTTGTTAAGTAGTTTGCAATCTTGCTTTAAGATAATATAGTTTCTTGTTTCCATAGTTAGTTGTAAAATGAATCATTTCATTGATAGATTTATGGATTCATAGTTATTACTTTCTAATTCCTAGGTTATAGTTGAATAATTGATTAGTAGTTTCCATAATTCATAAGAGTAGTTTTGGTTTTGATCAAGTCTTGTTTCCTAGAATAGTATTGTTGCTTTTATCTTTCAGTTATTGTTCATAGAATAGAGTAGTATAGATTGATACTATTCTGATCTATTTAGTTAGGTCTAAACAGTTTAGTAGTTGTATTTTTGAAGTTTTACTCGGTTTTTCATTTTGAAAGATCTTTTGATCTTTTCATTATTGAACATTTCTAAGGTCGGTCGAGCCGATGTCTTAGGTACCATTCTACCTCAGCATATACTGTGCCACAACTTTAAGATTACCAACCCTGGTCGATAATTAAATATTTGGTGATTCGTTAAGACAATAAATACACCCAACATTTTGGCGTTGTTGCTGGGGAGTTGTAGATAGGTAGAATTTAGTTGTAGGTAGGTAGACTTTTCTTCTAAAAACTTAGTGATCGATATAATTTTCCTCTTTGAAACTTAGAAATAGGCTGGTGGCTGGTGAGCGGTAAGATGAGAGGTAAGAACCTATGCATCTATTATAATAGGCATCCCCAAAACCCAACAATAGTAGTAATGCAATTAGAATTTATTTCAGTTTTAGCTTTGTTTTCATGAATAGGTATAGAGACTCAAAAGGTAGATACATTAAAACTAGAATTCCTACTAAAATCCCTACTAACCTTTACGGGGGGCGTGCCACCCCAACTACTAACTCAGCAGAAACGTATCGGAAAACACCTAAAGGAGATAGTCCTACTTGGAAAGCTAAGGAAATCCTTTCTGGAAACCATTCAGGGGAAACCATAGAGACATCAGAGAAGTCTGTTCATAAATAAATTCCACTAGAAGAACCTCAAGCTCATATTGAGATTGAACTTAGACAAGAGGAAACTCAAAAGGATAAAACATCAGAACCTCTCAACCCTCCATTAGCTCAAAAACCCAAAGACACTACCTTTTCAATAGTAGGTTGTCCAAACCTAGTATACTTTGTTGATCCTACACAAGTAGACGCTCTTTTTGAAAATTTTGTGAACATAGTTGTTTCACAGATTGAGACAACAACTGTAGGACCTTAAAAAATGGACTCCCACGTAGCTGGTAATTCCTCTCCTAAAAAGAGGAATACTATCCCTGAAACAGAACGTTGGGACATCCCATATTCACCAAGAAAGGAAAAGCGTAGGTATTCTCTCTTTGGAAATCAAGTTTTTATGGAGAATGAAAATGAATATCATGTCCGACAGGAGGACGGAGAGGGAGAAGTTAGAAATGAAGGTACTTTTGGGTTCCCTATCATAGACACTGCACAAGATGTAACCATGAAAAACATCCCTCCCTCCTCACTACCGACCTTTTATGGGAAGAGTAGTGAGGATCCAGATACATTCTTATTCGAATTTGACATTTTGTGTAGGAGCTATAACTACCTACAAGATGGCCAAAAGCTAAAAAAAAATTCTGCCACATTAAAAGATTTTGCTCTTCGATGGTTTATGGGGTTAGGAGAATCTAGTATTAGAACTTGGGAAGACATGAAGACTGCATTTCTACGGAAATATCAAGATTATTGTAAACCTAAGGACTCCCGCAATGATATTTTCAAAATACAACAACTTGAAGATGAGAGCCTAGAAGACTATCTCGAAAGATTTAACTATGTGTTACATAAATACAAGTATAGTGATCTTCGGGAAGATGCAGTAAGAATAGTCTTCCTTAAGGGAATCTCAGAAGAATTCTTAGAAAACCTTAATCTCATGGCAGTAGGAGACATCTCTCATAAGTCTTTCACATAGATTTGTGAGCTATGTAGGAATTACTCTAGGAGAAGAGGGAAAAGTGGAAGACATTTTCGAGAATCTTATACTAGAAACCTAAAAGGAAATACATCAAGTCCTGGTGGAGTTACAAGGGTAGAATTGGGAAACCTATTGGAAAATTTAAAAACAGATATCTTAGGAGCCATGGGTTCTCAATTAGATGCATTACAAGCTAAAAAGAGATAGGGTGAAGAATGTGCAACAATGAGTGTTTTCTGTCCTAGGTGTAGAACTAAACATCCCCAATGGGAATGCCCATTGAATAATGTTTCAGTATGTCACCTTTTTACAGAAGAACATCCAACTGATAACTGTCCATCGTTGCCTGTGTTGCAAGCTGTATATAAGAGTGGGAATTTTGGTGAAACATCTAGGAGGCCTTGAAAACCTAGAGATCAACCATCATATCAGGATCCATCATTACAATTTCCACCCTATTACTATCCTTATCAACCTCCTCAACAATGGAACACTTCAAGTTGGAAAAATTGGCCACCGCAGTACCCTCCTCAGAATGCTCAACAACAGTAATGGCCACATGGATGGAGAGGACAAGCTTATGCTCAACCACCTCCTCCTATGCATAACTATCCTTACCCACCTAATATCCAACAACTCTTGCCTGGATTTGTACCTCCTTCACTACCCCCTATCACAAATCAACCTCACCATTTCCAAAATATGAATCCCCCAAGACCCACAATATTACCTGCACAACCGATACCAAATCCTAACAACAAGCCAACTCAAGCTCTTAATAGCATTGGGTTGTTACCTCTTCCATCATATGCCATTTCGACCGCACCAGTGCATGAGATTCAACTGCGGTTTGGAAGAGTTTTGCAAGATCAACCCCAAATCATCAGTTGTTATCCGAGAAGAAAATGAAGAAGAAGACATACCTAATGAAATTTTGAATGATGCCATTATTGAAGATGTGGTTATTCCTAAAACTTCAACACACAACTATCCTCATGAAGAAGTAATTCCAAGAGAAAAATCACCCCCATATATGGAGTGTCTAGTAATAGAAAAACCTGTAACTTATCCAGAGTATGATATCATTAATGAATTGAAAAATATTTGTATCAAGATCCCTTTGTTACAAGCCATTAAAGATATAACAATCTATAATAAAGTGATAAAGGAACTCAGTATTAAAAGTCCATGTAAAAATAAAAAAGACCCTCCGACGATTCATGTCATCTAGGTGAAATGTCATATTACATAGCAAACCAACCTAGAATTCCAAAGTATACAAATCCATGAAATCCTGTGGTAATTGTTATCATCAATAACACTGCCATAGGAAACACACTTATTGATCTAGGGGATGCTATTAACCTGATGACTACCATAGTTTTAGAAACTCTCCATTTAGGATAGTTTCTCCTCCCTACCCCAACAATGCTAGAATTAGCAGATCTCACTATGGTGCAGCCTGCTGGGATCTTAGATGATATCATTGTATCAGTGGCTTCATGGGAATATCCTGTGGAATTTATGGTCATAGAATCAAAGGAATCTTCCAAAGGATACCCCATTATTCTAGGAAGACCTTGGTTAGGCACTGTTAATGCATTTATAGGATGTAGGGATGGAGAGATGATCATCTCTGAAGGGTTGTCTACAAGAAAAATCGCTTTATACCCACCAGCACAACCAGTAACCGAAAACCTGTTTTGGTTAGATTGTCCTTTTGTGGATGAGAACTTGGAAGAACTTTCCCTTGTAAGTGATTTCTCCTGGGCACTTCAAGAACATAATACCGAGAATGTGTTGAACCAATTTGTCTCTTCCACAACATGTATAGACTTTCCTCAGTCTTTTTCCCAACTTGACCAAATCTTTGGAGATGAATTCCAAGAAAACCTGAGCCTCTCAACATTTACAAGCACACCTTGTGTCTTCACAATCAAAGAACATATAGGATCCTATACCATACCTTGTGAGGTTAGTCCTGAGAAATTTCTACATATAAATGCAGGTTTAGATGAGAGTCAGCAAAAACAATTACTAAAAGTTCTCAAGAGTCAAACTGGAGAATTTGCATGGGAATACACCGATATGAAGGGTATACACCCAGATACTTGTATTCACCAAATTTACACAGATTCAAACATACCTCCTGTCAGGCAGCCCCAGAGAAGAATGAATCCATCCCTAAAAGATATAGTTAAAGATGAATTACAAAAAATCCTTAATGCTGGTTTCATCTACCCAATTTATAACAGTAAATGGGCGTCTCCTCTGGTAGTAGTTCCAAAGAAAGTTACAGGGAAGTGGCGTATCTGTGTTGACTTCCAAGAATTGAACAAGACCACTCTTAAGGACTACTTCCCTTTACCTTTCATTGATCAGGTGTTAGATACCTTGTTAGGTAAATAATACTTTTCTTTCCCTGATGGGTATAGAGGATACAACCAAATATTAATAGCATGATCCAGGTGGATATTGGTGGCCACCCACCTTTCCAACTGGCTCAAAATAGTTTTATGGCAATTTTGGTATTGTACTATTTTTAGCAGTTTTTTCGGGTCCTGAACTTCCGGGGCCATTTTGAGGCCCTAAACAACCTTTTTTGGCAATTTGGGGGGCCAACTGGTTGCCTTTGGCATGCATTTGGCCCCATTCAAAAGTTGTAAATCTCGGATAGACCTTTCCAACGGGCTACCGAGCGCCCCAAACGGAGATCGTATGCAAAAGTTACGACCCCGGGAAGTTGATGTACTAACTTACCCAAACGGGGCCCACATGACTTTTGGCGCTTCATCTCCTAGGGTTAGGTTTTTGGATGTCTAGGGTTTTTGACATTCCTGTTTATTGTAAAAGGCCTTGAGAGCCTCATGGTAACCATTTTCTGGCGAAATGAGAGCAGCCGTCACATCTCTTCTCAGAGATAAGCCGCCACCATTCCAGCAAGCTTGTTTTCTGCTGCATTTTACAGTTCTAGCTTATTTCCTTATTGAATAGAAAACCAGTTTTACTGTATCTCTGTTATTTTGTGTTAAGCATCTGATAATAATCTGTATTCATTTCGTTCTTCTCATAAAATCCGGATCAGTGGTATTAGAGCGGTCTGCTCCTTGTCGTCTTAATGCATGTCCCCAACGAGGTCAGGGTACAAAGAATTGGGTCTCGAGCTTGTTTCTCTTGAGGACAAAAGCTCTCGCACGCCCAAGCGACCTCTCATGGCAGGAGAAAAGAAAGATGATGGGACAGGAGATCCTATAAAAATGTTGCTTGAGGAAGCCCTCACGCAGCAGAGGAACGAGATGATGGATAATTTCGCGCAAATCCTTCGGCGACTACCAACAAGCGACGCATCTTCCTCGAGCAGAGGCGCCGCCCCCTTCAAGGTACAAATCAACTTTGATATCCCTATATTTGAAGGACAGATAGACGCAGATGCTGTAGACAAGTGGTTGAATCTACTAGAAGGGTATTTTTCTGTCCATAACTTTTCGAATAAAGAAAAGATTACTTTTGCGCTCCTCAAAGCCGTTCCCCATGTCAAAGATTGGTGGGAAACATTCTGCGAGCAAAAGGACACAGAAGAAGGCTCATTATTTTCAGTCACGGCCACCTGGGAATCCTTCAGGGATGCTATTAAGGAACAATACTACCCTGTTGGAAGTTATGACGATTTGTATACCAAATGGACCACATTGCGACAAGAAAGAGACCAAGCAGTGCCAGAGTTCACAAATATCTTCCATACCTTGCGCACCAAGCTGGGTATCAAAGATTCAGAGCGACATCTGGTGCTGAAGTATCGCGGTGGTTTGCATAGATACATCCAGACCGAAATGGAATTTCTGGACATCTCTTCCTTGGGTGCGGCCTACCGATATGCTGTCAAAATCGAGCAGAAGCTCAAACAAAAGACACGGCAATTTGGGCCTGGGAACCCTTCACAGCAAAAGACAGGAAAGGGCAGCCCCAACCCACATAATAAAGGACAGAGCAAAGATGGACAGCATCAGGACAACCAGTCCAAGCCGCAAGCAAAGAAGGACATCGGAAAAACAAAGAAAGATACCGGGAAGTGGTGCGACTTCCATAAGAGCCCTTGGCATAACACTGCTGATTGCCGCTCAAAGTAGTCGCTAGTGGCCGAAGTGAAAGCATCTGAATCAGATGCGGGTTCTGACTCTGAGTCCGAACCAGAAAGGGGAAGATGGATCATTGATGCGGAACCCAGTGCCACCGTTGCCACCACCAAGCTCCAGCCTGATGAACCAGACGAGCCAGAAGAAGGGGAACGCCTCTTCCATTCACAGATGTGGGTAAAAGGCACCCCACTGCATTTCATCGTTGATAGCGGTAGCCAGAAGAATCTCATCTCAGCAGAGGTCGTCAAGCGCCTGGCCCTGCCGACAACACCGCACCCACAACCCTACACCATTGGATGGCTCCGCAAAGGAAGCGATCTCCGCGTCAGCCAACAATGCCGACTGCCATACGACATCAAGCCCTTCAAGGACGAGGTATTGTGTGATGTTGCTCCTCTCGAAGTTTCAGATGTTCTTTTGGGCCAACCTTATTTATGGAAACGTCATGCTGTATATGAGTCTAGGCCTCGTAGTGTTATTATTTCTTTGAACAGGAAGTTGTACAGGATACCCGAGGCAGTCCCTCCTAGTGCTATTTCCTTGATCTCTGCCAAGCAATGCAAGAAGGTCATCTCTCAGACCGGGAAATTTGTCTTCTTCGTGATTCGCTCTCAGAGTGAAAGAAAGATCGCAGCCACATCCCGGGCCTCCACGACTGATCTATCCACACAACAGAAGAAAGTGGATAAGGTGGTGGAAGGATACTTAGATATCTTCTCCTCTCCGACCGGGGTACCTCTGCACTGCCAGGTCAAGCATCCCATCGATCTGACCCCCGGCGCACCGCTACCCAATGGGCCAGTCTATCGCCGCTCTCTGTTGGAAAATGAGGAGATCAAGAGGCAGATCCAAGAATTGCTCCACAAGGGGCACATCCGTCCCAGTTCATCACCTTGTGGGAGCCCAATCGTGCTGGTGCAGAAGAAAGATGGGACCTGGCGACTCTGCATTGATTACCGGGCCCTGAATAAAATCACAGTCCGTAACCGGTACCCGATTCCCTGAATCGACGACCTCCTTGATCAGCTCATGGGGGCCAAATACTTCAGTAAGATTGATCTGAAGTCGGGCTACCACCAGGTCCCAATAGAACAGACAGATGTATGGAAGACTGCCTTCAAGTCAAAAGAAGGTCTTTTTGAATGGTTGGTCATGCCTTTTGGTTTGACAAATGCTCCAGCAACTTTTATGAGGATGATGGATGATATCCTACGACCTTTCACCAACAATTTTGTAGTGGTGTATCTGGATGACATCCTCATCTACAGCAAGACTTGGGAGGAACACTTGCAGCATATTCAGTAGGTTCTGCACACCCTGCGGAAGCACAAACTATATGCAAACTTGGAAAAATGCTCCTTCGGCATGGACAGGGTCCATTACTTAGGCTACATCGTTGATCGACATGGTGTGCATGTGGATCCAGCCAAGATCCAGGTCATCCGTGACTGGCCAGCCCCAACCACACTCACTGAACTTCAGAGCTTCTTGGGCCTCGCCAATTTCTATCGCCGGTTCGTGCTGGGATTCTCTCATATTGCATGGGCCCTCAGCCAAGTGACCAGGGGTGGTGGTAAGGCAAAATTTGTGTGGGGCCTGTCCCAACAACAAGCCTTCGATGACTTGAAGAAGCGTTTGTGCTCATCGTCGGTACTCTCATTACCGAACCTGCAACATCCCTTTGAGATCGAGACAGATGCTTCATATTATGCTGTGGGTGTCGTTCTCACTCAACACGGCCACCCCGTGGCATATCATAGTGAGACACTATCAGATGCTGTTCGCAAGTACCCTACCTATGACAAATAAATGTACTCCATTGTACAAGCCTGCTGCCAGTGGAGACATTACATTCTTGGGAAGGAGACAGTCATCCACACTGATCACAAGCCACTACAGTTCATGCAGACCCAAGGAAAGTTGCAGAATGACCGCCATCAGAAGTGGTCAACATATTTACAGCAGTTCCACCTCAACATCAAATATAAAACAGGGAGTACCAACCGAGTTGCTGACTGCCTTAGTTGACCTCCAGTCGCGGCACTTACCACGGTGCTAGACTGTTGTGGCCATGAGACCTCCGGATGGCCTCACCTCTACGAGACAGACCCTGACTTCTCCGCCACCTATCAAATGTTGGGCACCAACTCAGTGGTTGCTAATTTCCATCTTCAGGACGGGTTGTTGTGTCATCTGGGCCATCTCTGCGTTCCATCAAGCGAGCGTGCGAAGCTGATTTGGGAAGCTCACTATAGTCGAGTGGCAGGACACTTTGGCGTCGAAAAGACAGTGGCAGTGTTGCAGAAACATTTCTACTGGATGAAACTTCGACAGGATGTCGGCAAGTATATTAGGTCCTGCACCGCTTACGCTATTGCCAAACCGACCACTAAGAAACAGGGCCTATACACCCCTCTGCCTACTCCTGACAGGCCGTGGGAATCCATCTCAATGGACTACATGTCGGGCCTCCCGTCCACCAAGAGGGGAAATGACTGTGTTTTCGTGGTTGTTGATCGCTTTTCCAAGATGGCGATTCTAGCCGCTTGCAAGAAGAACATCACAGCAGAAGCCACTGCCAAGCTCTTCTTTGAATGAGTATGGGTACATTTTGGGATCCCACAGACCATTATCTCAGACCGTGACAGTCGGTTCCTCAGCTCATTCTGGTCAAGCCTCTAGTCACTGCTGGATACCAAGCTCACCAAATCCACTGCCTTCCACCCCCAGACCGATGGACAAACGGAGGTCGTCAACCGGATGGTCGTACATATCCTGTGCATGTACAATTCAACACACCCCCGCACATGGGATGAGAGTCTCCCCTATGTCCAACATAGCTACAACCGAGCCTTGCATAGCTCAACTGGCCACAGCCCCTTTCAGGTGGGGTTGGGATTCCAACCATTGGGCCCCATGGATGTTGCACTTCCCCTTGCGACCACCTCGGCCGACTCGTCCCCAGAAGCTGACAAAGCCGCCCGGTTCATTGAACGGATCCAGCATATCTGCCAACAGGTTCAGGATATTCTACAGAAGTCTAATGCCAAGTACAAGCAGCGCCATGATCAACATCGGGTGCCACATAAGTTTCAGGTGGGCGACAAAGTTTGGTTGCATTTGCAGAAAGAACGCCTTATAGGGTCCCATCGAAAGCTTCGCCCACTCCGTTATGGGCCGTACACCATCACCAAGGCGGTGGGTGACAATGCTTTTGAGCTCAAAATTCCCCCCTTCCTGGGTCTGCATCCAGTCTTCAACGTGGCTCTCCTTCGGCCATATTTCCCACCACTATTAGACACCTCAGAGATAGCAGAGAAGTTGACACCAACAGAGCTCAACCCCGACTGCCTACAACAAGCATCCAGTGATCATATTGCAGACACACAGATCAAGGGCACTCGACATCAAAGGATCCAGCTTTATCGAGTTGTCAAAGCAGGGCAGCTCCTGCACCAAGGCAAGTGGCTCACCCAAGGCCAAATTCAGCAGAAATTTCCTCATCTGATGGGGGAACTCAACGCAATGGAGACCATTGCTTCCTAAGGAGGGAGGATTGATCCAGGTGGATATTGGTGGCCACCCACCTTTCCAACTGGCTCAAAATAGTTTTATGGCAATTTTGGTATTGTACTATTTTTAGCAGTTTTTTTCGGGTCCTGAACTTCCGGGGCCATTTTGAGGCCCTAAACGACCTTTTTTGGCAATTTGGGGGGCCAAATGGTTGCCTCCGACGTACATTTGGCCCCAATCGAAAGTTGTAAATCTCGGATAGAACTTTCCAACGGGCTACCGAGCGCCCCAAACGGAGATCGTATGCAAAAGTTACGACCCCGGGAAGTTAATGTACTAACTTACCCAAACGGGGCCCACATGACTTTTGGCGCTTCATCTCCTAGGGTTAGGTTTTTGGATGTCTAGGGTTTTTGACATTCCTGTTTATTGTAAAAGGCCTTGAGAGCCTCATGGTAACCATCTTCTGGCGAAATGAGAGCAGCCGTCGCATCTCTTCTCAGAGATAAGCCGCCACCATTCCAGCAAGCTTGTTTTCCGCTGCATTTTACAGTTCTAGCTTATTTCCTTATTGAATAGAAAACCAGTTTTACTGTATCTCTGTTATTTTGTGTTAAGCATCTGATAATAATCTGTATTCATTTCGTTCTGCTCATAAAATCCGGATCATAGCACATGAGGATCAAGACAAGACAACCTTTACTTGTTCTTGGGGGACATATGCCTACAAAGTGTTTCCATTTGGCCTGTGTAATGCACCTGCCACTTTCCAACGAGCAATCTTAGGAATTTTTGCTGACCTTATACATGACTCTGTAAAAGTTTACATGGATGATTTTACAGTTTATAGTAATACCTTCCAAGAAGCCCTTGAAAACCTTGAAACAGTTCTTATTCGGTGCCAAGAAACAAACTTAGCCCTTAGTCATGAAAAATGTAAGATGTTACTAACCGAGGGCATAGTTTTGGGACATCATGTCTCTCTTCAAGATATCAAGGTGGATCCTTCCAAGATAGAAATAGTTGTTAATCTTCCTCCTCCAAAAACTCAGAAGGAGGTAAGGAGATTTCTTGGCCATGCAGGCTATTATAGACGTTTTATTGAAAACTTCACTAAGATAGCCGCACCTATGTTCAAACTACTCATGAAAGATACATAATTTCAATGGACTGAACCTTGTCAACACGCCTTTGAAACTTTGAAGGAAAAGCTATCAGTGGCACCAATACTTAGGGGTCCCAAGTGGTCCCTTCCCTTCCATATATCCATTGATGCTTCCGACATGGATATAAAAGGAGTTTTAGGTCAAAAGAAAAGACAAACATCATATGACATCTATTTTGCTAGCAAAAATTTGACTCCTTTAGAATCGAAATACACTGTTACTGAAAAAGAGTTTCTGGTAGTAGTCTATGCCATCAACAATTTTCGTCACTATATCACAGGATATGAAGTTTTTGTACACATAGACCACTCCTCCATTAGATTTTTAATGAATAAACCAATCACCAATGGCAAGGTGACTCGGTGGCTACTTTTGTTACAAGAATTTAACATCACTGTTGTTGATCATCTCAGTCGAGAGAATGTGGTAGCATATTTTCTCTCTCGAATTCAAATCGACGATAATGCTAGTCCCATCGATGATAGCTTTTCGGATGAACATTTGTTCGCTGTGTCTATTCGAACCCCTTGGTTTGCAGACATAGCCAATTATTTAGCAACTGGAATGCTACCAAACCATCTCTCCCCACCCGAGAAACGTTAGGATCATAGTTCAAAGTTCTAATTATTCTTGGGTGGACAATGATATTTTTCGTACTGGTTCGGATCTTATTATTAGATGATGTGTACAAGAGGATGAGATGGCAGAGATCCTCCATGCATGTCATGGTGGACCTTGTGGTGGGAATTTTTCTGATAAGAGAACAACATACAAAGTATTGCACTCTAGATATTATTGGCCAAGCATTTTTAAAGATGCTGCCAAGTATGTCAAGGGATGTGACAGTTGCCAAAGAATGGGTAGACCTACACCATCCGATGAGATTCCCTTACAGCCCCAGGTTATGATTGAGCCTTTTGAAAAATGGGCTCTAGATTTTGTTGGTCCAATTTCCCCTATGTGTCGCAAGAAGAAGTACATCCTAGTCTGTACAGACTATGTCACCAAGTGGGTGGAAGCTAAAGACTTATTCCGAGCCACAGAGAAATCTATGGTAGAGTTTATATATGAAGAAATATTTACCCGATTCGGTGTACCTAGGGAAATTGTAACCGATCAAGGATCTCAGTTTACCTCCAAGTTGATGAAAGAGCTTACTAAAAAATATGGTATTAGACATTGTAAATCTTCACCATATCACCCGCAAGACAATGGTTAGGTAGATTCCACCAACAAAGTATTAGAAGCCATCCTGACTAAAACTATCCATTTACACCACAAAGACTGGGCAGATAGGATTCCAGAATCCTTGCGGGCTTATAGAATAACTTGGAGGAATACCACTGGCCACACACATTATGAAATTGTTTACGGTAAACAAGTTCTTCTACCCATTGAATTCAAGTCAAAACCTTTCGTGTGGCTGTACAATTAGGGATGGATTTGGAAGAACCACAAAGACAACGAATCCTGCAGATAAATTAATTAGACGATATTAGACAAGATGCCATTCAACGCACAATTTTAATACAAAACCAACTCAAAAAGTGGCATGATAAATATATTAAACAAAAACAATTCAAAACTGGAGACTGGGCATTACTTTTTTATTCAAGGTACAAAAACTTTAAAGGTAAATTAACTACTTGTTGGATGGGTCCATATGAAATTGTTACAACTTTTGATAATGAGATTAAGACAATTGATGATTCACAAATTCCCTTTGTTGTAAATGGACATAGACTTGGACTTTATCATCAACCAATATCTAAACAAGACTTTGTGCAGAATGTCTTACAACAGAAGGAGATGGAGCTGGTTGAAGAGGAAGTCATTCCTCCTTCTCCTAGTTCTTGAATTATTTTGGGTTATCTTCATGTGCATATATGTAAATATATTTTTGTTTCTTTAAATAAATAAGAGTCATTGCTAACAACTGATTTCATTTATACAGGAAATTCATTATGATCAGCTTATGGAATTTTGTCAATTAAAACAGGAAGACTCTTTTCCTTTCCCTAGTTTTGATAAATTTCATATGACTTTTCTTTGTACATATGTTTTTGTTGTGAATAAATTTGAATAATCTAACAAGTGGTTTTGCAGTTTGATTACAAGAACCTTATCTCTATAATCAACTCATGAAATATTATCTGAAAAGGGAAGTGCTCTAAAAAAACTCATAATGCATCCTAACTCCTTCTCTTTCGATTATTGTTGAAAATTGAAAATTTAAAGTGAAAAGTTAAAGTGTTCTTTATATAATTTCTAACCACTTTCTTCTATGATTCTTTTTGATTAATTTCATTTTTATGCTTTTATATATGGTATTTGATTTAGACATGCACATTCCCGATTTATCATTAGAACAGTTGCTTAAGACCTACTCTAATTATCATGATTTTCAAAGTTTTATCTTATACCTATGGACTGCTAGTTCACCCATACTCATTATCAAAACTTGTCTCTTAAGCATTCTTTAAAAAGGTAACCCAAGAGTGAGTGATATTTCTACTTGTGGGGAACATTACTGATCTTTTATGAAGAAGATAGAATGATAGGTCAAGGAACAACTTTAGGCTATTATCTTTTGACATGATCTATAATTCAGGCTACTAGAAATAAAGTTACTCATAAGGTTTGCTCTAAAAATTTGAATTATGTGTTTAGCAGGCTTAACAAACTCTAGTACCAACCGACTTCCACATAAAAATCATTATACGAAGCAAACTCGCCGGGGTACTGAACAGGCTCGTTGGCAGTGGGCCCATGCTAAGTAAAATCTTAAACAAGGAAGCTCGGTAAATGCAAGTAAACCCTTTGGGTACTGAACATGCTCGCTGGCAGCGGGGCTATGCTTGCATGGTACCAAGATAAACCCGCCGGGGTACTGAACAGGCCTGCTGGAAATGAGGCAATATCGAGTAAAAGAGATATGGTTAATGCATTACTATGGACATGGCTCATCTAAAAAACCTGAGTATACAAATACATGTTTAGGCCAAATTATTTATGTTGTCATTAGAGAATGGTTGTAAGTTGGACTTGGACCCTATCACCTAATTCAAACAATACCTAGGATATGATTATCCTAGAAGTGGGAACCATAACCATAGAAATCTAACGAACTCCAGGGTAAACTTTATCTATATTCTTTTGATGACAAGAGATCTTTAAAATGAGTCAAGGATGACTGGTTTTCCTTGGAAATTTTCGCATCAATTGTACTATCATTATTCATATGGTCTTCCTAAGCACTATTATTTTTTGATGAATGGGCATATATGAATCATCTCCATTATTAGTTAGTATTTTTTTTTTCTTACGAAAAATAATAACATCATTTTAGAGCTATTGGATAAACTATTAATTGAAAATATTTGAATATTAATCAGTTTTTCTTTGATGGCTTGAGGACACGCCATATTTTTGGTTTGGGGGGGGTTCATAACTGTCTTTACTTTTTGATTATTTATAAAAAAGTTCATTTATCTCTGACAAAATGATAGGTGTTTTCAAGATAATGCAAGTAGCAGAAGATCGTTTTGATCCATGATAAATAAAGAAGAGCACGACTAAAGTTTCAGAAAAGCAGGATTACATCATTTTTTTGTGTTTTTGTAGCCCAGAAAAATTCTCTGCATAATCAACAGTACTCAAATCTAGCAAAGCACATTTTGTACAGAAGGTCCGTATGAAGGATCTAAGGGTCGAATGACGATCCGAATGAAGTGACGAATGAGGCAAATGAAGTGACGAATGAGGCGAATGAATGGCGATTTGAATGAAGTGCCAAATGAAACCATAGCTTATAATGGCATGTTTTAGTATGCTAAGGTATCTAATTTTGATTTCTGCTAACAAAATCCAATTGAATCACCATACCAGGGATCAATCAAATGTCATCTATGCACTTGATCTCATTCCTTTACTCATCTTGACTTCATCAAATGAATCAATTAATCATGCATTATTGTGATTTTCAGAATCATTATATGGATATCATATGGTTTTAACTGCTCATTAAAATATATGTAAAATTCATCATGCGATCTGTCATTGCATTAATCAAAAGTCATCATGTTGTTTTATGTCACTTATGCTTATAATCTCATGATGAAAATTACATTCAACCTATCCAAAGTTTACTTTGGACATGGTTAAATATATCATAACCATACAAATTCACCAACGCATGCATTTTTATGATGGCACACGATTCAAGATTTTGCACGATAGCGTGATCGTTCGAATGTGCTAAATCTCTTCTCACGATCATTCAACCGTTCGAACGGATCACATTTTAAACCAATGTCTGTGTGAATTTTGCCTCATTCTTTTTGCCCTCATCTTTCCTGAGTCTATCAAGATGCATCTCTTGCAATTTCTTGCATCCCCTGTATCCCTTGCTGCCAACCACCTCTGTCTAACAATGCCAATCCTCTATGAGCCTGGAAGCTACTAAGATTTGCTCCGCGTCCCTGAATTTAAAGCTGGCCGTGAGATTTTTCTTCGAGTAGGTTGGGGTCTGTTCCTCCGTCTTCTTGAAGGCCACGATGACGAGATCTCACTGCTATTTTCCAAAGGATTCGATGGAAAAATGGCTAAGGTTGTCCACCTTACCTTTCTTGTAACGGAGGAGTCTGTTGCATTGGCCACAAAGCTTCCCAGGGAGGGTGCTCGTTGGCACAAGCACCTCTTCCTCCCGCGGATGACTCATGAATTTTCTCTCAAAGCCAAATATCAACATGTTGCAAGCATAAAAGGATTCCACCTAGAGTGGATTAAGCCAAAATACCTTGAGCCCTTGACCGTTATCATCCAGTTGATCACTTGTGAGGGTAAGTTTACTGTCTTCAAAGCCTGCTACTTTCGATTATTAGCTCATTTTGTTAATAATCAAGCCCTAAATTTCCCATTTTATTTCCTGAAGAGCCTTGAGAAAATGTCTAACTAGGTTAGGAAAAATGTAGTTAACCCCACTGGCAGTTTATACCATCACTGTCTCATAAAAATCCTTGTCATTCACCAGTTGAAGGAAAAGGGGCAAACATGGGATAACTTTTTGTTTGAATTACTAAACCCCCATTTGGTTAAGAATCCCCTTGTCAAAGCCTCTGCCTCTCGCAAGCGTCACCGATTTCAAACTCGTGCTAATGAACCTGCTCAAACCCCTGCCCAAGAAAAAAGGGATACTAAGTCTGTGCAGTTCAATGAGGGTGCCTTAGGAGAAATGCACCTTGTTCATTCATCCTCTCCTGAGCTTGTCCACGAGGACACGACCATGAAATCCCCACTCTTTTCACCAATACCCACAAAGTCAAGAAGGCCCAATCGTGATCAGTTTGTCGACCAGACCGTCGTCCAGTCTATCGATCAGTCCGTCATTCAACCAATGCATTCAGATAGCCTTGATGACCAGACAGACGACCTTGTCACTGGAACACCCCTTCTTGCGTTAGCCAATGTCTCTGTCGGTTTGCTTGAAGATCCTGTCTTGAACCTGCCCTTGCACATATTGAAGATGAGGCTCTTGAGGAACACACTACATCTGCTGATCCTGAAACATGTCTAAAGGGATCGAGCCCTCACAAAGATCCTGAGTCTCTTGCAGAACCATCTAATCCACTCCATCAGACCGTGGACAGATTGACCCAAGGAATAACACAGTTAAAAATCCAGAATGAGAAGTACGTTGAGATAATCTCCTAGCTTCGTGAAGAGAACAAGGAACTGCATATACAAGTAAAGTGTGTCGAAGATCTGAACAACACCATAACCTCTTCTCATGACTCTCTCCGGACGAGGCACGATACCTTGAGATCCCAGGGTAGGAATTTCAAGCATAAATCTACTTCCTCATCTGAGTTGAAGGCAGCTGCTACCGCAGCTCAGCCTTCTTCTTGAATTCCTCTCTGTTTTTCTTAGTGGGACCTGGCATATCTCCGGTTTGGGGGAATGTTGATGTCCATTTTTGTCATCGTTTTTGCCATTAAACGTGCTCTGTTGGCACTACTTTTTTCATTTTTGGCGTATTAATTCATACTTCTTTCCATTCAGACCGTCAATCAAACCTAGGTATGAATTTATTTGCATATCACACAAATCTTGATTAATTATCATCATATTATGATTTATTAACATTAATTCAACGTTTCTCGACCTGCTTGGCATATAGACTTCATTCTGCAAGCTATGGGTTTCAAATGGACCTTCATTCAGACATGCGTTCACGCTGAAGACATCCAGCTGCATTCGGACCATCGTTCAGCCCTCTGTTCGCACCATTGGATTCGTTGGTTGGAATATTTTGGGGCATTAAAGAAAAAAACGATGACATGGGTTTCGTTGGAAACGTGTCCCTCATGGTTTGTGAGCCTTCATTATAGAATATTTGTGCTCCTGTCCACCCAGCTTGACAATGCATTCTCTACCCACGTCAAAGGAAACCAATGCACAACTGCTCGCGTCAAGGAGAAGCAACGCCCATGGAATCAGGCAGACGGTCTGTGTGCTGTACTGAGCCGTTTCTGTAGCTATTAAGACCTCCTATTTTTAGAGAGGTCAACCAATGAAAGGGTCGATCTTCTCTCTTATTGTAAAATTATATAAAGACGCCTCTGGTGGAGAAACAAAGCATAATAGAAGTTAGCTAGTTAGCAACAGCAGTTGGAGAGATACACAGAGCTAGAAAACGACTGTGTAACCTTTGATTCAATTAATAGAAGTTTTTGATTTAGTTGTTGATGTTCTGTTGGTGATTAATCTGAGTTAGCTAATCCCTGATTGCTGAGAAGGGCCCCTCAATAACCAAAGGTTTTTATTGTGTATATTTGTTTATTTCCTTTCTGCAGATAAGTAGTTTACATTTTCAGTATATGTATTTAACTTTGTTTTTCTTGTAGATGTGTTTTATTTCCTGTAATTTATTTCTTGCTGTTAATATAATTTGCATTTTCAGAATTTAAAAGTGACCGGTCATGCATAGTCCCTTTAGTTTGCTTTCAGTCTTTCCATTGTAATTAAATACAATTTAATTAGTTTAGTGTTTCAAGTTCAGTTTGTAGTTAGATTTAGTTCTGTTAAATGTTGTTGTAGTTGTAAATTAGTTTCATTTACCTTTCAGCCTTGTTTTATTTTGCAAATAGGAAATGATTTCTCTCTTTAAACGTAGACTAGTGTAGTTGCTTCTTGTTGTTTCATTTTTAAATAGTTTATTTGCTGCTTTACTTGCACTGTAGGTTAACATGCATAAACCAGCTGGCATTAGAATCATTTAGTCTGCTCATTTTTATAGTTTATATCATTTTCTGTCATTCGTACTGTCATTCAGACTGTCATCCAGATTGTCATACGGGCTTTAATATTTTATGTATTGTTTTTATGCTTGTTTAAAGTTCAGTTTTTTAGGTTTTCAAATTGTATCATTTCCTGTAGTTAACCAGTAGTTATATATGTAATTGGGACCTTGTTTTGAATTACATAGAGTTCCAATTAAGCTTCATAACCATTCTTAGTTCTTATTCGTTTCTTTAACTTTTCCTTAGTTTACTTTTTAGATTATGTTTCTGTAATTGATCTTTTATATCGGATTTCTGAACTTGTTGTTAATCTAGAACTTGTCAGTTTCGTCCTTAACTTAGTTTAATTCATTTTTATTATGTAATTGCATTCTCAAAAGCACATTAGTTTTTCATAGTTTAAACATAATTCATAATTCGGATTTGCTCTTCTCATTTACATAGTTAATGAAGATGTTCATAGCATAGGATTTGATTTAGAAATAAAATATCTTTATCAAGTTTTCTACTTGCTTCTAGATCAAACTCATTTCCAAGTAAATATCTTTATTAAGTTTTCTACTTGCTTCTAGAATACATTTGTCCCGTGCCATTTGCTTATGGATAAAGAATAGATTACAATGTTTAAAGTTAGTTGTAATTGGTCACTCTTTAGCTTGCATCTCTTTGTAGAAGTTAACCTAGATTTACTTCCGTTCTATTTCCTTGTCACATTTGAAAGTCATTTTGATACCTTTTCTCCTGTCCCTATTACACTTGACACATTTCCTCAGAATCCTCAAGGAGAATGGAATTAGGAAGCTTAGCTTAGTTTTGAGTATTGTTGAATGCATGAATAGTTTAACTGTTGAATTTCTTAGGTTTGTTAAGTAGTTTTCAATCTTGCTTTAAGATAGTATAGTTTCTTGTTTCCATAGTTAGTTGTAAACTGAATCATTGCATTGATAGATTTATGCATTGATAGTTATTACTTTCTAATTCCTACGTTAGAGTTGAATAATTGATCAGTAGTTTCCATAATTCATAAGAGTAGTTTTGCTTTTGATCAAGTCTTGTTTCCTATAATAGTATTGTTGTTTTTATCTTTTCAGTTATTGTTCATAGAATAGAGTAGTATAGATTGATACTATTCTGATCTATTTAGTTAGGTCTAAACAATTTAGTAGTTGTATTTTTGAAGTTTGACTCAGTTTTTCATTTTGAAATATCTTTCGATCTTTTCATTATTGAACATTTCTAAGGTTGGCCGATTCGATATCTTAGGTACCATTCTACCTTAGCATATACTGTGCCACAACTCTAAGATTACCAACCCTGGTCGATAATTAAATATTTGGTGATTCCTTAAGACAGTAAATACACCCAACACAACTACCATTTATGGCTACTTTAGATATGCCTGATATTTCACGTTTGACTAATGACCCCATCCAATATGGTGTTAAATGGACAACTATTCCAGTGAAGTTACCATCTGACATACCGAAATTTGACGACAAACTCGGTGAGGACCCTAAGAACCACGTTATGAATTATCATTTGTGGTGCTCCTCTAATTCGTTAATGGATGATTCCATCTGTCTGAGACTTTTTCAACGGACCCTTAGAAGTAATGCCGCAAAGTGGTACATCGAGCTGCCACCCCACTCTTTCCCCAATTTTCGATCTTTAGCTATTGAATTTTTGAGTCATTTTCAACTACCGATCCACTATGAAATCGGCACAGATATTTTAAATTCTCTCCGACAATAAACCTCCACTCACATCTCTGAAAATATTCATGAGTGGAGAAGGAGACGTCGTCTCATTAAATATCCCATTCTGGATCAACCACTTTCCGATAGGTTTACGAAGTCATTAATACCCATCATGGCTAAATATTTTGCAATGGGAGGGGCCGTTACGAAAGAACAAGCCATATCACGTGGTCAATACTTAGTCCTCGTGTATGCTCAATTTGGCACATTATTTGACATTATTCCTAATGCCCCACGCCCTACACATGCTTCAACAAAACCTCCTACGGGATCACATGCCGATGGAATTATTGGTTCC
Organism: Larix kaempferi; assembly: GCA_027924585.1. Classification (NCBI taxonomy): domain Eukaryota; kingdom Viridiplantae; phylum Streptophyta; class Pinopsida; order Pinales; family Pinaceae; genus Larix; species Larix kaempferi. The sequence continues at coordinate 2,911,694 of BSBM01001313.1, forward strand.
GTTCATACCTAGCCTGCTACACAATCAGGTGGATCACAAAACCACCTTAGTTCGAATCCATCCTCATCACAGGATGGAAACAACACCAATTAGTTACCCAACCCTACTTCCACTGCGAAGGTGAATTCAGTTCAATCTGCTTCATCTTAGAAATCCAACGGTAAAAAGAAGAACAAAGGAAAATCCAAGAAGTATTCTAACCAGTAGGAGCCCAAAAAAATCTCGATACCAATGACAGAAAACAAAGATGGAAGGATAAATATCCTTGTTTACTGTGAGGTGACGATCATTTCATGAAGGAATGTCCACATCGTGACAAAGTGCAAACATTTCTCAAGGGAAACCCTACAATCACAGTTTTAACTAACCCATTCCCCACACAACAACAACAAATGGTTGCACAACCACCACCTACTTCTGAAGGAAAACCTTCCACTACCGCTCATGTTATCATGATGCATAATGAAACGGTAAACTTATCCACCAAGTCACGTACATAGGACTCTATTCCCAATAAGGAATTGAATGGAGATAATACTGAAAAACCCTCTGCGTCTATGTCCAATGTTCCATCAATGCAAGGTCCTCTGGTCATAGAGAAACCTTTCCCAGATGTAGTATTGCATCCACCCAAGAGCACAATTCGAAAAGCCATTTTCAACCCTAACACCCAGGCCGCTCAAAACTACAACATTGTAGAAGATCTAGCCCAGGCCCCTTGTGCTATGTGCATGCTCGAAGTATTAAATTTTTTTCCTAATCAACGTAAGACTCGGTTATCTGTAATACGAGTAGTATATACCAATTCCCCGAACACTATTATGTTCAAATTAGATTACTTTAAGCCGATGCTTTCCCACTAACTAGCACTTCAAATCGTTACCAACGTTTCTGGGAAAAATATCGATCGTACTGTTTTAGTTCACATCGCATGGAAAATCTACTTAAGAAGAATTCACATGGTGTCATCGCTCAACTCCATTCCATTTAGATGCACCATAAACAGTCTCCACTACTCCTTTGGATCTACAACAAATTTTGGATAGATACGCAGGTGTCTTTGCTGAACCAGGATTTCCATCTTCAAGAGCCCTTTCTGGTAATAATTTAGCCGCCTCTACATATGAGAAGGAAATGATGACTATTTTGCATGCAGTACAAAAGTGGCATCCATACCTATTAGGGAATCATTTCTCCATCAAGACTAATCACCAGAGTCTTAAATATTTCCTGGAACAATGGGTCTCCTCCCCATCACAACATAAATGGGTTATCAAACTCATGGTTATGACTATGAGATCACTTAAAAGAAGGGTAAGGACAATCTTGTGGAAGATGCTATTTCTCGCACATTTGATGACCAAGTTTCTCTTTTAGCTATTTCTATGCACGTTCCAAATTGGTTGCAATTTGTTCAACAAGGCTATGCCAATGACTCCTCATTATCTAAAATCATCCAACGGTTCACCAACAGCCCTTCTACTGTACCGCATTAATATTGGGATGGTGCTTCCTATAGATACAAGGGTTGTCTGGTGCTTCCCCAGAGCACAGATCTTCAATAGACTATCTTCTATGAACTCCATGCTTCTCCATTGGCTGGGCACTCCGGGTTCCTCAAAACGTATGAGAGGGAACGACGTAACTTCTTTTGGAAGGGAATGAAAAGGACATTTAAATAGATGGTGGTTTAATGTGATACCTTCCAGTGCAACAAGGGTGAAATGAAACTCCTTCTGGGATTTCTCGAACACTTTTTCATCCATACACGGATTTTGATAGATATTTCTATGGATTTCATTGAATGGATCCCTAAATATGGAGGGAAGACATTGATTTTGGTTGTGTTTGATCACCTCTCCAAATATAGTCATTTTTGTGCTCTCAGCCATCCCTATACCGCCTTCCCAGTCGCACAAATTTTCCTGGACCAGATCTTCCGTCTTCATGGAATCCCTTCTTCCATTGTCTCAGATCGCGATGCAAATTTCACCATTCACTTTTGGAGGGAACTATTTCACTACACTGGCACCAAACTGAAGATGAGTTCAGGGTATCACCCACAAACTGATGGTCATACTGAAATTATCAATAAATGTTTGGAAACTTATCTTCGTTGCTTCACCTCCGAACAAGAACATCAGTGGGAAAAGTGGCTTCCTCTTGCTAAATGGTGGTACAATATCTCCTACCACACTGCATCTAAAATGACTCCATATGAAGCAGTCTATGGTCAAGAACCGCTAGTTCTTCTTCCATACACCCCCAACAGTTCACTAGTTTAGGCAGTTGACACAGCTCTTCGAAACCACGATCAGATTCTTCGCATTTTGCAGGACAATCTTCACATGGTGAGAAATCGAATGAAACAACAAGCCGATAAGCACCATTCTGAGCGCACTTTTGAAGCAGGTGATATGGTTTTTATTCATCTACATCCTTACAAGCAATCCTCCCTAAAACTCAAAGGGAGTCATAAGATCGCTCCAAAGTTCTATGGTCCATATAAGGTTCTTCAAAATATTAGGTTCGTTGCTTATAAATTGGAACCTCCTCCTTCTAACCACATTCATCCAGTATTTCATGTCTCTTGTCTAAAGAAAGTTCTTGGAACCAACATCAGAGGACAAACTATTTTACCAGAACTGGATAATGAAGGATCCATCCTTTTGGAGTCGGAGGCCATCCTCAATAGGCGCACTCGTAAGCTTCGCTCTCGATCTATCACAGAGGTATTAATTCAGTGGCATGGAATGCAACCAGAGGATGCTACAAGGGAACCACTCCTTCAGATTCAACAACAATTTCCACATCTAAAGCTCCGAGGACAAATATTTTTCTAAGGGGGAGGGGATATCAGGAACTCGTGTCAACCCTTCTCTTTAATTTGTTAGTATATTGTTGTTGGACGCATATGCTTTGTAAGTCGCCCCGCAATATTATATGTTCCATGGTGTTGATCCATAGTATTGGACGTATATGCTTTGTAAGTCATCCCGTAGTATTATATGTTCCATGGTATTGATCCATAGTATTGGACGCATAGAATTAGTATATAAGTACGTGTTGAGGCCAATGAAGGAATCCATGAGTTATTTGTATTCAGCTTGCTCAATGGAGGTTTCCCCCTCGAAGTGGACTGCGATCAATAAATCTCTTCCGTGTTCTTCTATTTCTGATATATCATGCATTTTCATCATTTAATTGTTGGAGTTTCCTCACACAACGATCATGGATCACATTTCCAAAACAAGATGGTGGATGAATTGAGCACTAAGTTAGGTTTTTGGAATGAAAACTCAACTCCTTACTACCCTCAATCAAATGGACAAGTAGATTCCATTAAGGTCTTGAAAACCATGATTCAACATATGGTGGGTATGCACAAGTTAGATTGGAATCTGATGCTTTTTTCATCCCTTTGGGCATACAAGACTTCCATTAAAACCGCCACTGGTTTCACACCATTCCAATTGGTGTATGGACTAGAGGCAATATTACCTATTGAGTGTGTGATTATATCTCTAAGATTAGACATTGAACTCTTACCAAACACAACTCTCGAGGAAGAACGATTCTTATACTTGGAAAAACTCGATGAAACCCGCCACGATGAAGCTCTAGCTAACGAAGCGCATAAGAAATGCATCAAGGCCCAACACGATAAATCTATAAATCCCTGTATATTCAACTAGGGTGATTTGGTCCTTAATTATGACAAAAAACATGATAAGATGGGGGAAGGAAAACTTGAGTCCATGTGGCATGGTCCATATGTGGTCAAATATGTTTTCGAAAAGGGAGCCTACGAACTAGTCGATTATGACGAAATATCCCTAGGGGAGCCTTACAATGGGCTCTACCTAAAGCGGTACTATGCTTAAGAAATTTTGCAACCGTACCTTGTATATATTGTACATGATGTTTGTTTTGTGTTTGGTGTGACACTTTCTTTTAGTGTGCTAGGATCTTATCCTGATTCTTGTGTATACCATCTTCTTCCTGGATTTGCAGATGGAAACTTGCTATGGATTCATGGACGGTGCTAGTTGACACACCCAAAAACTCACCATGGGAGCATGGGTACTCTATTCCCCTGCCAGTGAACTGATAAACTCAAGAGGGATTTTCCTAGGTCATGCTACCAATACTTTCGCTAAATATAACGCGGTGATTGGATTATTGACCGGCATTCTTTCCCTTGGTATGGACAACGTTTTTATCTACCTCGATTCTCAACTAGTGGTCTCTCATTTAAACCGAGTCTACGCTATCCGTGGCCCTATGTTACTCCACTTATTCTAGCGGGGTTGTCTATTGGAAAGGTCATTTGAGTCTATTCAATACTTGCACATTCCAGCAGATGATGCACTTTAGACCCTTTTCAATGCTTTGGATTTTGATGATTTCAATGTTTATAAGATAAAAATTAGACCCTTTTCAATGCTTTGGATCTTGTCTTTTGGGCCCCATTATTAATTTTGGAATTCAAACTACACCAACGCACCCTGCATGTGTAGACAGTGTTTCAGTGATGCGCTTTTACCCTAGGGAAAGTGCGTCACTACTGAGTGGTGCACTTCCGAAAAGGGGAAAGTGCGTCACCCAGGGCGCACAAATTCCCCTCCAAAATGAACTCAAAATACCCAAAAATTTACATTTAAACAAAAATTAAAACCATTGAAAAGCTAGAAGATGAGATTTAGGCTTACCTGCAACTGACGGGAGGTTGATAGGCTGACCGAGGCTTCTGCAATCGTTGTCAAAAAATCGAGCTCCAAAGAGGCTTTTTCTTCACTATTCAACTTGGTAAAATGAATTGGTAAATAATTTTTACTATTTCACCCTTTTTATATGAAAAAAATGAATATTCCCTTTTTAATATTTATTTTGTGGGTTATTTACTATAGTTGACTTCATTTCTATGTTTTAAAATCTTATAACAGATCCTAGCTTGGTTCCTACTATGTTAAAATTTACGAAAGAGTAAATACAACCAGCTATTAAAATTTTATATTATGCATCTTAATGAATTTGATGCATTTAAAAGATCGGAAAATTATATTTTGGGGAAATCATGTTTTCTGGGTTGAAATAACAAATCCGCTATCCGCTGTTTTAATTTATTCCCTGAGAATTTAGTAACCATAAGTTAGAATTTTCAGAATTGAATTAAATTTTGATGATAAGTTTCCTGTAGTCAAATGGTTTAACAATTTTTGGAAATTGTTGGTAATTTCTTGTTTTACCTTTACGTATTTCCTTGGGTACATTTAGAAAAATATGAAGGAAATATATTGGGTACATTTAGAAAAATATGAAGGAAATATATTGTTTACATTCTCTGTATATTTGAATTTGGAAGCCTAACGCATGGCTGAAAATGTCCTAGTTTTTAGTGATTGGTAAAATTTGTTAAAATAGTGTTATGGTGAAAATTTTGTGAAAGATAATGAAAAATGAATGTTCAAATGTAAATCATGGCCTGAATTAGTTGCATGGTTTACAAATACCATGAGCTGAGTTATAATTACCATGATTGTTTTGAATTGGTTTGTATAGTTTAAAATACCATGGGTTGGTTATGTGTAAATTGCATTAACATTTTTAAGAATTGGTTCGTTATTTGTATTTTAAAGAGATGATTTAATTAATTACAGCAAAACCGTGAATTGGTTGTATGGTTTACAAAAACCATGGATTGGTTTATTTAAGAAAAGAAAACTACTGTTATAATTTGTTTATTTAAGAATGTGCTTTGGTAGTTAAAATAATGAAAGAAAATGATAACGTCGGAGGATGTTTTTCCATTTTTAAAAACCAATTTATTTTAAAGAGAAAATTTATGAAGTTTAAGTGATCTTCATGATTAATGAAAATTTATAGAAATGGCGGAAAGTGTTATTCATTAAGCCTTGTCATTTAATGATGCAATTTCATATTGTTAATCTCTAAGTTTAAGCCAAAATTGGAACTATTTTGGTTTATCAAATTTAATGTTTGTTAAGCAAGTTAGCAAGCTTGTTTGAAATTGAGTTTTAGATTAACTCAAAGTTTTGAACTAAATAATGGACTGCTGAAACTCGCCAGTAGCTGTTGTTACACACCTGTAGCATGTTGTTGAAAATCACCAGCAGCTGTTGAAACTCACTAGTAGTTGTTGAAACTAATACAGACATATTATAGTTATGTTATGGGTCTCATAATAGACTTATGCTTCCGAAAAAGTGTGCATAATGTATTTATTCAAGTGATTAATTTATAAATATGTTTAAAAAAACAGTGTGTGTTTAGTTTAGTCAATGTAATGCAAGAGGGAGTTACAAGTTGGAATCAGAGCGCAAGTTGCAGCTCTCGAACCTCTAGGATCAAATTTAATTTCTTAAAAAGAGACATATACATGTATAAGAATACATGATGAAATTGATTTTTGAAACTAATAATCATTGTTGGTTCAGATTGCTAGTGTTACACGGGAATTTTCAGCCATTTAATTTGCAGATTGTCACTAAAGGCAAGCAAACAGAATTACAGAGATGGCATAGGATCTCGTATTGTCTAATTTTGTTGAAGAAGTTGGTGGAGACACACAAGGTAATGAATCCAATGGTCACCAAAATGGGACAGGGACCATGGATGTTGTGAAAACTTTGAAGGATTTGCAAATTGGAAACAATAGAATTTTGCAAAGTTTGTAACAACATAACCAAATCAATCAACATTTAATACAAAAATTGGTTCAACTGCAAAATCAAATGCATCAAGTGACTTTTAATGTGGAAAAAGGTGAAAATTCCATGAACAGAGACATCCTTGACATGTATCAATTTTCTCAAGGAAAAAATGACAGCAATAGTAAATTATATTCTCACTGTAAGTCCAATGAAAGTTCTCATGGAAATAAGAATAACCAACAGTATAACTACCGTAGAAAGAAATGAAAGAGAAAGAATTATGTTATGTTAGAAGGTGAGATCAGAAAATTAAAACCCCCAACCTTTGATGGAGAGACCTCAGGTGACGCTGCAAAACTATGGCTTATGGAAATGAATAAGTATTTGCAACTACATAACTACTAAAAAAACCAAGAAACACAGATTGCAATATACAATTTGCAAGGAAAGGCTTATAAATGGTGGAAACATCTCAAATAGGTTGAAAGTTTAGATCAGAAGCAGATTTCTTGGAGGAGATTCCAAATACTTTTCAAGAGAGAATATCTATTACAAGAGGTTTATGACAAAAAAATACAGGAATTCTTTGAGCACAAATTGGGAAATATGTCCATGGAGGACTATGAAAAGAGATTCATGGAGTTGCTGGGATATGTTGAGTTTATTAACGATGAAAAGGTGAAAGTACAATGTTTTATCAGTGGCTTGCCTACATAATATAGAGATAGATTGACTTACGATGAACCTTGTACTCTGAAAGATTGTCTTAGAAAAGCTAGATGCTTGTATGAGCAAGGAAAAAATAGGTAGGAAGTGAAAAAGGTTTGGAAAGGTAAGCTGAAAGTGAAACAAGATCAGAGGAAAACGGGGTTTAAGCCTATGGATATCAAGAAGGAAATTTACACTTCTTTTAAACCATCGATACCGAAAGGAGAATCCAGGATGGTTGAGTCTTCAGGGAAAAAGAAATCAACCCAAGGGAAATGTTGGGGATGTGGTGGTGATCAATTCTTAAACAAATGTCCTGAAAGAAGACATAAGGGAACCGTTGTGTATAATATGCAAGACGCTTCTACTATTGGTGATGTTGCTAGAAGTGTTCCTTGCATCTATGCGACATTGGATAATCACCAAGCCGATCATCAATCTTCTATGATCGATATTGAAGGTTAATTAAAAGATGTGCCTATTTATATTTTAAATGATTATGAAGCTTCTTATAGCTATATTAATACTAACGTGGTTGAAAGGTGTAAATTGGTGACTCATAAATTGTCTAATCCTAGAATTGTTCAGTTGGCAACAAGTATGAAGAGGAAGATCACAACTATGGTCAAAATTTGTTGTTTTGAAATGAATGGAAACCAAACCAATGCATATTTGGACATCATTCCTCTTGGATCCTATGATGTGTTGATTGGAATGGATTGGTTAGAGAAACACTTTGTTGTTTTGGACTACCACAATAAATTTATTACATGTTTGAATGATGAGGGAAGCAATAATGTACAAATAAGAGGCATTTCGAGACCCATATCCTTCAGACAGATTTCAGCCTTACAAATGAGGAAGTGCATTAGAAAAGGGTGTCAGATGTATGCGATTCATGTAGAAGAGTTGCCAACTGAAAAAGAATCAAGTTTGGATGAATATCCAGTGTTGAAAGAATTTGAAGATGTATTTCAAGAAGTGCCTGGGTTACCACCCAAGATGGATATCGACTTCACAATCGATTTGGTACCTGGAGTTGTGTCAGCATCAAAATATCCATAGAGAATGGGTACTCCACAATTAAAAGAATTGCAATTGCAACTTGAGGAGTTACTTAAGAAGGGGTATATATGACCTAGTATATCACCTTGGGGTGCTCCAGTTGTTTTTGTAAGAAATAAGGTTGGCACACTTAGATTGTGTGTGGACTACAGGCAGTTAAACAAGGCCACAATTAAGAACAGGTACCCTCTACCAAGAATTGATGATCTTTTCGATCAGTTGAGAGGTGCGCAAATATTTTCTAAGATAGATTTGAGATCTAGATATCACCATATATGCATTAAAGATGAAGACATCAATAAAACTGCTTTCAGAACTAGATATGGTCATTATGAGTTCATAGTGCTTCCTTTTGGTTTAACGGATGCTCCGACTACATTCATGTGTTAAATCAATGGTATATTCATGGAATTTTGGATAAGTTCATTATAGTTTTTTGGATGATATATTATATATTCCAAAACTGAGGAGGAGCATGAAGAACATCTCAGGATTACTTTGCAAATATTGAGAGAAAATCAATTGTATGCCAAGCTCAGCAAATGCACTTTCTACCAGAGACGGTTGTTATACTTGGGCTATATCATCTCTGAAGAAGGTGTGGAAATGGACCCAATTAAAGTAATGGCCTGCTCCTCACAATGTTTCTTAGGTAAGATTATTCATGGGACTAGCTAGTTATTACATAAATTTTATATAAGATTTCTCGAAAATAACCCATCCGATTATATCTTTGCAAAAAAAAGGTGTACCTTTCATATGGAGTTAGAAATGTGAAAACAGTTTCAAACTTCTAAAGGAATTGTTCACATGAGCGCCTATATTGAAAATATCAGACCTGGATAAAGAGTATTTGGTATGTACTGATGCATCACTTGAAGGACTCGGTGGAGTTCTAATGCATAAATGGCACGTAATTTTCTATGAGTCACGAAAGTTAAAGGAGCATGAGAAAAACTATGCTACTCATGACTTGGAGCTAGCATCCATTGTGCACGCACTTCATATGTGCAGGCACTATATTTTGAGAAGTAAGTTTGAGTTAAGAACTGATCACAATAGTTTAAATTATTTATTTGATCAGCCTCAGCTAAATTCCCGGCAAGCAAGATGGGTTGAATTATTAAGTGAGTTCAGTTTCGAAATCAAGTATTTAAAAGGAAAAGAAAATCGAGTAGCAGATGCAGTTAGCAGAAGGGGTCAGCTGATGCATGTTTTAGCCATCAATACTTGGAATTTTGAATTACAAATCAGATTGCATGAAGCATTGAAAAATGAAAAAAATTATCTACAAGTGACAACAGCATTGCAAGAAGGAAATAAATCGTTAAATTTCTACAAGAATGCATTGACAGAGGGTGGTATTATTCACTTTAAAGATATAATTTATGTACCAGACAAGGAAGAGTTGAATAAAATAATAATGAGTGAAATGCATAATGTACCATATGTAGGGCATCCCGAATACCGGAAAACTCTAACAACAGTAAAGAAAAATTATTATTGGCCAAACATGAAAAAGGAAGTGGCTAATTACATTGCACGTTGTTTAGAATGTCAAGAGTAAAGACAGAGCATCAATATCCATTTGGTTTACTTCATCATTTGTGTATTACAGAGTGGAAATGGGACACAATAACTATTGATTTTATTAAAGGTTTGCCGAGAACCACGAGGCAACATGATTATATCATGGTAGTGGTTGATAAGTTAACCAAATCAATCCATTTTATTCTAGTTCAATCAACTTTCAAGACAACTAAATTGTATAAATTTATATGAAAGAAGTTGCTAGGTTGCATGGCATTCTGAAATCCATTGTGTCGGATCGAGATCCGAACACTACAACAAAATACCCTTTTGGCGGTGGTTTTGGCTTCCGACGGTTTTGCTAAACCCCCCCTCCCCAAAGTTTTTTTAGGTATTTGGGGGCGGTTCTTCAAAACCCCCCTCAAAAGTCCCAAAAATTGGACTTTTGGGGGTGGTTTTGTAACCCCCCCCCAAGTCCAATTCTTAATACTTTTGGGGGCGGTTGGTTAAAAACCCACCCCCCGAAAGTCCAATTTTCAATACTTTTGGGGGCGGTTGTGGAAACCCCCCCACAAAAGTCTTGACCCCCTAAAAATGGCTTGCGACGGTCTTGCTAAACCCCCCCCCAAAAAACGTTTTTTAAAGGTATTTGGTGGCGGTCCTTAAAAACCCCCCTCAAAAGTCCTTAGAATTTGGCTTTTGCGGGCGGTCCTTAAGAACCCCCCTCAAAAGTCCTTAGAATTTGGCTATTGGGGGCGGTTTTAAAAAAACCCCCCAAAAGTTGTGTTGATGCACCGGAAATCGCAGCATCAATCAGCAAGGGATTCTCCTCGGTAGGCAATCCCAATTAGATCGCTCATTATTTGGTGTGGGGAATCCGTCCGATTAATGATTCCGGCTACCATGTAACATTTAAGATTTGTAGTGTTCTTTACCGGTTGCGGCCCGATCCACCGTTTATGTGTTTTAAATTTATGTATGAGATGCAAGTGTTGTAAACTAATTTAATCTAAATGCAAAGCTGAAACAAATCTTAATCTAAATTTGTAATAAGCAAATCTATTCTATCCTCGCGAGGAGCAAAAATAAGAGGATGAGCAACGTGCTATAGATACACATAAGGGTCACATAGATAGCTGTTTGAACCAGTTTAAATGTGAATTACAACAGAAATGGAGATACATTCAAGATAGCTCAAATGAATTAAAATTATTTCACCACTCATAGTACACAGCATAATACATAGAAAATGAGAAACATTCACAGCAATGGAGTAATCCACAAAGAGCCAGAATGATCTCACAATAAACCAATGGTAAGAGAGTTGAAATAGTTCCACATCCCTTTACATAGATCCCAAGCAAATGTTGTGCAGGCTTTCAATAGACAAAAACAAACTCCTGTATCTTTATATCTGGGAAATAGTTCCCATACATAGTGCAGTGCTTTTTTCTTTGCGTGTCAAAAGTCCTTATTCTAGCCTCTATCTATCTATTTATAGATTTACAATGCTTTCTTTTTCCCCAAACCTAAACCTAAACCTAGGAGGGAACAAAATTTTGTCTTCTAGTGGTTAATAAGACAAAGCCCAAAATGCAGTTGTCTTTTACAAAATTAAAACATAACAGAAATAACGCTCTCTTTTCTTTAAAAAGACAAAATAACAGTTGTCTTTCGTTTTGAAGGTCCGAATCATGCTATGGATGGCTCAAATGCTGACTGCGATGCTTCTTCTACTGCGCTTACTTCCCCAGGGATGTTAGATGGTGCTGGATTATCCTTTTGCCGTATATAACTGGACCAATGAGTCATTTCTCGTAGGATTGTCCTTGCTCGCTCCGAGACTGTCTTTTTTTTTAAAGCGATTTCATGCTGTCGCAGATTGACTTCATAGTGGTTGTGCCTGTTGCTAAGGCTTGAGCAATGGCATTTGCTTGCAGTTCTGCTAAGCGCACTTCGCTCTATTGAGCTTGCTCCTTTAACTCTGTGAGCCACTAAATTTGCAAAGTGGCGGAAGTCATATATTCTTGCAGGGCTTTGTGCTCCATACTCGCATATCATCCTGTAATAACGAAATAGCGCAAGTAAGATTTTGACAAAGACTTTAAATGGATATTTGCATATCTCAAGCCTCATTATATTTAAAAGGGACACATTTATGTCGCCTGGGCCACAGGTTGGCCAATTTAATAGGCACGGAGCTCAAAGTGGAAAGGTGGTTGATTTAACGCGACTGTTATAAATTCTCTCCAACACGTACAACTGCACTCAAACCCAAAAGGCGGGCTGCACTATGGCGGGGAAAATAGCATTAATTGATGCGCAATGGACGGGAAGCTTATAATTAAAAAAACCCACGATCAAGGGTCGAGCCCATGGACTTAAATCTTATCGTCGGCATTTTATGATTGGGAGTGGCGCAACAACAATGATTTTTAAGGCTAACTCATGCGCCATAGTGGAGAAAAAATCATCAAGACTTGCACTGGACGGGTCGCAAACAGTCAGCATAATTAACCGTAACGCTTGCGATCGCGGCGGGGAAATTATCACTAGGACCTGCGCCCAAACAATGCGCCAACGACTAAGTGAACTGGATCGTGAATGTAGCGGCGATTTTTTTGGCAATGTCCTGCCCATGTGGCGGCAGTCTTAGTGTTAAAATTTGTGGCGAAGGGCTTCAACAAGAATTGAACTCGGGGCTGCGTCCAAAGATGAGGCACGGTTATGATGGTAGCTGTTATAGGAATAGGTTTCTTTGCACATCTGCAAAGAATTTCATCACAAAGTGAGCGCTAACGAAAGATGTGCCAAAGAGTTCCAAAGACTTAGAAGGTTCTTGTGCTGACGTCCTTTATGAAGTTAAACTCTGCGCCGAAGGAGGCCGAAATAATGCTGGGTAATTGCGCCAAAGGCGGCCAAAATAAGACTAAGACAGGTGCCATGGTTGGGCCGAAGTGAGCTCTTGAAGTGCGCCTAAAACAGCCAAGGTAGGATTTAATCTTGCACTGCAAGCGGCCATAATAGACCTTGGAAACCCACCCAAAACGGCGCAGATCAAAGTTGACTCAAGCGCCGAAAGCGGCAAAAATAGAGTTAAAACTTGCTCCGAAGAGGCCGAGTTAGGTTTGCGACTTGCGCCGAAGACGACAGTCTTATTATCGAAACTTGCGCCGAAGGTGGGATATTTATGGTTAAAACTTGCGCTGAAGGCGGAAGGTGACTTTGCCTTAGGAAAATTTTCAGAAAAATTCTTTGGGAAACAAGTGTTAAAGTTTTGCCGGATTTAGAGCAGGATAAGCTTCAAAAGAAAGAGAAAGAAAAATCAATACAAAATTTTAGGAGGAGGGGCCCCAATATTTTTCAAAATTTGGGGGGGGGATGTTGTAGCAACAACAATTGGCGAATCGTTGGCGAACACAGATCTCTGAAAAAATCTCTCTCATCCATAGGAAATTTTAAAAGTTGCTCACCTTATGTGCAACAGTCGGCTTGAGCGTTCGAATTTCCACAAAGGAAGTGATCACTTTATCCGTTGGTTATTAGGAAAGGGGAGCTTCGATAAAGACATCCTTAAAACTCTCCAAGGGCCAAAATATGGGGTTCATTTTTAGAAGATCCATCTTTCAGACGACCACTGTCATCGGACTCCACAGGATTGTAACAACATCTTGTAGACAATATTCTCTTGTTCCTCATTCCCATGCTGCTTGCATCCTTTTGGATGTTCTTTAACTAGCGATTTTTGTCGTGTGAGTATTCCAGAAAAAATTTCTTCAAGACTTAGCCATTTGCCTGAGTTCTTCAATCCATTGATGTCCTTTTGTGTAAGCAAGATATTTTCTTGGTTTCTCGTGCTCACGGACGGAGAAGAACTTTGCTAGGCATTTTGGTGTGGCTTTTTAAATTAAAATTCTTTATTGTTCTCAGCCATGCTTTAATGGAGGTGAGATTTTCTGGAAAACAGACTCTTGATTATAAGCTCTTTTGGCTTTAGATTTGCAGCATGGAGTCATTTTAATACCCTATGCCTTCGAGATGTGCTTCCTTTCCGTGGGTCTAACTACAACGATCTTCTTGAAACGCTTATAAATGTGAGGGTGGATGGAGCCCGAGAATAGTGATAAGGTAATCATAGATTTCAGCTATTAAACAGGGGTTAATGCGACCAACAGAACAGGATCTCTTCATTCTAGAAAACAATCAGCAAAAGCTAAAATGCAAAGATAAAATTTCCTTTTGAGGGTACATTTCCAGCTTCATGAGTTGTGAGATTTCTTGAGAGATCTATCTTCACGAAAGACCAAATTGCAGGGCTACAGGAAAAAACTATACAAAGGAAAGGGTAAAGGGGAAAACTCAAAAAATCAGAAAAAGAGAGCAACTTGGCTGAAACAAACAGAAATCAAGAGACTAAAGTAAAACGTAAAAGAAAAAGAACACAACCTTTATTTATGTACAAAGGTTCTCTTAGAGACCTTAAGCAAGATACTGTTTCAAAGCCAGGCCGTTGAGCAGAAGATTAACTTCCTCTCCCTGAAGGCTTCTTAACTTATACGTTGATGGGCCGAGCTTTTCAGAAATTTGGTAAGGGCCAACCCATAAGTGTTGAAATTTTGTATGCATTCCCTTACCATCGTGTTGATGATCCCACTTCAGAACTAAATATCCTACTTCAAAACTTCTTTTTCCAGATTTCTTCTTATCAAGCCATCTTTTGACTATGTCTTGATGATGATGGAATTGATCTTTGGCATTTTGCCGTGACTCTTCGAGTTTTCGCAGGGTATCGCTTCTTGATTGAAGAACTTGACTACCCGAACCTCGGGATTCTTGGGACAGCTGCAAGGACAGGGGTAATACATTTGGGGGAAGGATGGCTTCCTTACCGTAAACCAAGGAAAACGGGGACGCACCTAAGGTATTCTTGGGGATAACCCTATCTGCCCATAGAGCATTTGGAAGGGCTAGGTGCCAGCTTCTCAGATTTTCAATTACAGATTTCTTAAGAATTCAGATGAGGTTTTTATTGGTCGACTCAGCTGATCCATTTCCCTGGGGATAGTAATTTGCTGAATAGTACAATTTGATTCCTTTCTCATAAACAAATTCATTGATCTTAAAAGACGAAAAATAAGTTGCATTATCAAAGACTAGGGAAATTGGAACCCCAAACCTAGTTATGATGCTTTCTTCCAGGAATTTGATAACTGCATCTTCGTTGACTGCGCGCAGCACAATGGCTTCATCCCATCTCGTAAAATAATCAGTAGTTGTCAGGATGTACCGGTGCTGCAGCGAGAACAATTCTGATCCTGATAGCATCTGCAAAATCTGCTCCATTGGGGGTACAGGATAATTGTCTTTATCGGAAGTTCTGTTCAAATTCTGTAAATCCACACAAAGTCTGATTTCCCCTAACTTCTTTTGTACGGGGACTAAGTTAGCAACCCATTCAGAATCTCTGACTTTAAAAATAATCTTTGCATCTAGCAATTTCTTTAATTCTTTTTGAATTAGAGGCTCGAGAGTCGGATGCATTCTTCTTAGCTACTCCTGAAAAGGTTTGACACCTTCTTTCATTGGTATTACATGTTGAATGATACGAGTA
This sequence comes from Larix kaempferi, assembly GCA_027924585.1. Classification (NCBI taxonomy): domain Eukaryota; kingdom Viridiplantae; phylum Streptophyta; class Pinopsida; order Pinales; family Pinaceae; genus Larix; species Larix kaempferi. The sequence continues at coordinate 2,927,282 of BSBM01001313.1, forward strand.
TCATACGTTTTCAGCTCGTCATAAGTCCATGCGAAGACATCCTTATACTTCTTGAAAAGTTTGATAAAATTTTCTCTTTCTGCCGGTGAGCAACACTTACCGAGATTAACATATTTCGGCTATGCCTCTGTTCCCATATTAATCAATTCATGCATCATAGAGGAGCTATGAGTTTTAACATTCACTGGTCTCTTGAACTTGCTCTGTAAATCAAACAAAGCTTCGAGGGACCTCACTCCTTTAGGAATAAAATTTTCTTTAACAACGTGCTTGCTTTGAAGGTCTGAGTCATGCTTCTCTTCGTCTATTATGGATTCATGGAAGGCATCTTCATTTGTCAAGAAGATGATGATCTGATCATCATCATCAAATACTCTGAGATTCGTAATGTTATCTAGAAAAGATGGCCTAAAAATCAATTCAATAGAGCATTTATTATTTGTAGGAACTAATCTAGAAGCGGAAGTAGCCAATAAATCAGCTACAGCATTTTGCAATCTAGGAATGGAATTTATATTGAAAGCATCAAAACACGAAATCAAATTCCAAATCTTAGATTGGTATAATTTTAAATGAGGAGAAAAGCAGTGAATTGTATCTCTCACCTACCTAACGACTATTTTAGAATCACCAAAGACTTTCAAATATTTGACACTTAAAGCAATAGCCTTCTTTAACCCGTGGATTAGAGCTTCGTACTCAACAGTATTGTTAGTACATTCAAATTCTAATATACAAGATAAAAAGTGATTATTCGTATTGGGGTCAATCAAAACACAATCGGCTCCTGATTCTTCTTGGGTTTTGGAGCCATAAAAGTAAAGAGTCCAAAAAACATTTTCTTCTTTAACTAAGTTAGTGTCATTACTTCCTATGTCAGTAACTAATCCTACTATGTTACAATCGATATCATCAGTCCGTGAAAAATGAAGGAGATCGGACTGTTTGTCTGGATCATGGCTAGAATCTTCTGATTGATAATTTACGGGTTTGATTTCTAGGAAATAATTCCCCAAAACTGAAGATGAAAAAGCTATAGCTTCATTCTTTTACTCTAGCTGAGTGACATTTTGTTTCATGTGGGGTTCCCTTAGTATTTTGATCTGGTTTTGCCTATTCTGATATGGCAGCCATAAATGAGACCAATCAGTTGCAAAGTAGCCATTAAGCTTCGTAGACTAGTCCCTACTAAGAATCAAACCATAAGCCTCCAAAATATCCACTTCCATTAAATCCACAAATTGGGATACCCCAAGGTCTACTGAAAGTCTAATCAACACATCTTTCATTTCCCCAATTACCTTAATAGCAGTCCTATCCAACTGTTTAATTTGAGATGGACAAGGGATAGGCTGCCCATTAATCTTTCTGTAAATTGACATAGGCATGACATTCGAACTAGCACCTGAATCCACCAAACAGTTATGAACATTATGATTAAAGATTTCAAAATTTAAGAGGAAAGGCAGAGTTTTTGATTTAGACTTCCCGCCAATACTGGCTTCGTTAATTTCAGGATTGTCTTTTGTATTTTCAGAAGAAGGACTAGTTTGCGGGTTAAAAGCTTCTATCAATTTCTTTCTCTGTTGGAGCAGACTACACATGTCAAATATGGACACATTGGCTTTAGCCTTCTTGATGTCTTCAATTACATCATACCCCATATCACATGCTTTTGAAATTTTCGGTTGATTTTCTGCTTTGTTTAAAGTAATATTTGGTTGTTTGGCCTTTTCAGCAATTGATTCTTTTATAGGTGTCAAAATTACCTTGGGTTGCTGTGGGATAGCCTTGGGCTACTGTGGGATAACTGTTATATGCCGCCTTGGCAATTCCCTTGAGGATTTCACTTTAGGAATATCTAAAGTTTGATCAGGTAAGGGGCCTTTACTTCTAGTGGAAACATTTATGGACGCTGCTTGAGAATCATCAGCGAGCTCTTCAAGAGAAGGTTCCTGAGTTGGTGACCAATCCTAGAGAACCATGGTGGTGTCTAGGGCGATTTCCTCCTGATCAGAAACTTGTTCCTTTTGAGGATCATGTTGTTCCGATAATTGCGCATCAAGCATTTGATTCATCACTAAACTCATTGAATTAATCCATTGCGGAATTTTTTTTTCAGAATGCTGTTCTTGAAAACAGCGGAATTGTTTACGGGCGGAGTTGGCTGTCCATTTTCTTCTCTTTCCTTATAATAAGGTTTGAACGGCTTCCTAGAGGTACCGACTGCTTTATCCTTTTCTAAATCCACAATTTTGTTTGAAAGCTTTTGCATCATTTTGACAATGTTTTCCATATCAGTTGATGGCTCTTCCTTATTTTTGGTTAAAAGAAAAGGTTTCTTAGCAGGCTGCTTTGTTTCCAGTTCTAGAGCATGCTTGGCAATGCTGTCTGCTTCCTCTTCTACCTTCTTTGCTTCTTCAAATTTTTCTATTAAGGTAGTTTTCTTTTCTCTTTTAACAAACATGGCTATCGGAGAGTCAAGAGTTGTTGTATAGTACTCAACTAATGATTCCTCAGCAGGCCTTGCAGCGTCACTGAAATTATTCAGCAGGGTAGTGAATCTTTGGTTAAATGCTTGGACTTTCTCCTTCTTCTCCATTCTCATGGACAAAAATTATTTCATTAGGGTAGCTACCGTTTTTTGGTTTCCATACTTCTTTAAAAACCAATTTTCGAAGTCTTCCCAATCGGATATTGAACTAGCTTGAAGGCTAAAATACCAGGAAGAAACTTTAGGTTCAAATGTGTAGGGAAACAGTTGGCAAACCACATCTTCGTGTTCTACATTTAGAATATTCAAGGCTAGGTAAAAACTCTTAAGATGATCTTCTGCAGTGATCCCTTTACCTGGGTCATATTTAGGTAAAACTTTCTCAGGGTTCTTAGGCAGATTATGGAAAGGGCCTGCCAGATTCAGAGCTCTTGCTGCTCTCCAAGCCATGATTCTCGGAGTACGCGGTGGAGAGTTATGTGGAGTATGAGGTGGAGAATTTTGTGGAGTATGCAACTCTTGAGGAGTTTCAAATCCAATTTCTCCAAATGGATCAGTAATTTCTTCTAATGATAAATCTACCAATTCTTCTAATTTTTGAACCAATACTGTGTCTCTGGTATACTGTGGTTCTCTCTTAGGAGCTGCTTGTCTGGGAAGTAACGGGACTGCATTCAAACCACCGAGTTGCCTAACATAAGCACGGGTATGCCTTCTTGAATCTACTATTTCAGCAAAAGGAACAGCATACAGTGTTTCTTGCTGTTCACCTTCAGGATTTGGATTTTCTTGATTTATGGATTCCAGATCTAAATCTTCTGGAACGGCTTTTTCAAATGGGTCTTTAGTGGGATTTATTCTAATGAAGGGATCTCTTCTGCCAGCCATGCACTGGTGGCCCTCCTTCTAGCGCCAAAAATTTTTGATGCCTCGGAAATCGCAGCATCAATCAGCAAGGGATTCTCCCCGGTAGGCAATCCCAATTAGATCGCTCACTGTTTGGTGTGGGGAATCCGTCCGATTAATGGTTCCAGCTACTGTGTACGGTTCCAGCTACTGTGTACGGTTCCAGCTACCGTGTAAGATTTAAGATTTGTAGTGTCTTTACCGGTTGCCGCCCGATCCACCATTTATGTGTTTTAAATTTATGTATGAGATGCAAGTGCTGTAAACTAATTTAATCTAAATGCAAAACTGAAACAAATCTTAATCTAAAACTATAATAAGAAAATCTATTCTATCCTCACGAGGAGCAAAAATAAGAGGATGAGCAGCGTGCTGTAGATACACATAAGGGTCATGCAGATAGCTGTTTGAACCAGTTTAAATGTGAATTACAGCAAAAATGGAGATACATTCAAGATAGATCAAATGAATTAAAATTATTTCACTACTCATAGTATACAGCATAATACATAGAAAATGAGAAACATTCACAGCAATGGAGTAATCCACAAAAAGCCAGAACGATTTCACAATAAACCAGTGGTAAGAGAGTCGAAATAGTTCCATATCCCTTTACACATATTCCAAGCAAATGTCGTGCAGGCTTTCAATAGACAAAAACAAACTCTTATATCTTTATATCTGGGAAATAGTTCCCATACATAGCGCAGTCCTTTTTTCTTTGCCTGTCAAAAGTCCTTATTCTGGCCTCCACCTATCTATTTATATATTTACAATGCTTTCCTTTTCCCAAAACCTAAACCTAAACCTAGGAGGGAACAAATTTTTTTCTTCTAGTGGTTAATAAGACAAAGCCCAAAACACAGCTGTCTTTTACAAAATTAAAACAGAACAGAAATAACGCTCTCTTTTCTTTAAAAAGACAAAATAACAGCTGTCTTTCGTTTTGAAGGTCCGAATCATGCTATGGATGGCTCAACTGCTGACTGCGATGCTTCTGCTGCTGCGCCTACTTCCCCAGGGATGTTAGATGGTGCTGGATTATCCTTTTGCCGTATATAACTGGACCAATAAGTCATTTCTCACAGGATTGTCCTTGCTCACGTCGAGACTGTCTTTTTTTTAAAAGTGATTTCATGCTATCGCATATTGACTTGATAGTGGTTGTGCCTGTTGCTAAGGCTTGAGCAATGGCATCTTCTTGCAGTTCTGCTAAGTGCACTTCACTCTATTGAGATTGCTCCTTTAACTCTGTGAGCCGTTGAATTTGCAAAGTGGCGGCAGCCATATCTTCTTGCAGGGCTTTGTGCTCCATACTCGCATATCATCCTGCAACAACGAAATAGCGCAAGTAAGATTTTGACAAAGAATTTAAACGGATATTTGCACATCTCAAGCCTCATTATATTTAAAAGGGACACATTTATGTCACCTGGGCCACAGGTTGGCCAATTTAATAGGCACGGGGCTCAAAGTGGAAAGGTGGTTGATTTAACGCGGCTGCCATGAATTATCTCCAATACGTACGACTGCACTCAAACCCAAAAGGTGGGCTGCGCTATGGCGGGGAAAATAGCATTAACTAATGTGCAATGGACGGGAAGCTTATAATTAAAAACACCCACGATCAAGGGTTGAGCCCATGGGTTTAAAGCTTATCGGTGGCATTTTACGATTGGGAGTGGTGCAACAATGACGATTTTTAAGGCTAACTCATGCGCCATAGTGGAGAAAAAATCATCAAGACTTGCACTGGATGGGTCGTAAACGGTTGGCATAATTAAGCATAGCGCTTGCGATCACGGCGGGGAAATTATCACTAGGACCTGTGCCCAAAAGATGCGCCAACGACTAAGTGAACTGGATCGTGAATGTAGTGGCGATTTCTTTGGCAATGTTCTGTGCGTGTGGCGCCAGTCTTAGTGTTAAACTTTGCGGCGAAGGGCTTCAACAAGAATTGAACTAGGGGCTGCGTCCAAAGATGAGGCGCGGTTATGATGGCAGATGTTATAGGAATAGGTTTCTTTGCACGTCGGCGGAGAATTTAATCACAAAATGAGTGCTAACGAAAGATGCGCCAAAGAGTTCCAAAGACTTAGAAGGTTATTGTGCCGACGTCCTTTATGAAGTTAAACTCTGCGCCGAAGGCGGCCGAAATAATGATGGGAAACTACGCCAAAAGCGGCCAAAATAAGACTAAGACAGGCGCCATGGTTGGGCCGAAGTGAGCTCTTGAAGTGCGCCTAAAATGGCCAAGGTAGGATTTAATCTTGGGCTGCAGGCGGCCATAATAGACCTTGGAAACCTGCCCAAAAGGGTGCAGATCAAAGTTGAATCAAGCACCGAAAGCGGCAAAACTAGAGTTAAAACTTGCGCCGAAGAGGCAGAGTTAGGTTTGCGACTTGCGCCGAAGACGACAGTCTTATGATCGAAACTTGCGCCGAAGGCGGGAGATTTATGGTTAAAACTTGCGCTGAAGGCGGGAGGTGACTTTGCCTTAGGAAATTTTTTAGAAAACTTCTTTGGGAAACAAGTGCTAAAGTTTTGCCGGATTTAGAGCAGGATAAGCTTCAAAAGAAAGAGAAAGAAAAATCAATACAAAATTGTAGGAAGAGGGGCCCCAATATTTTTCAAAATTTTGGGGGATGTTGCAGCAACAACAAGTCATTGGAAAGACCCCCCCAAAAGTCTTGTTGGACTTTTGGACTTTTCGGGGGGGGTTGGAAAGACCCCCCAAAAGTCTTGTTGGAATTTTGGACTTTTTAGGGGGGTTTGGAGATCCACACCCTCGGAATATTTTTATCATCATACTATGAGCTATGGCGGGCATTTCCCTAAGTCCAATTAGGCAGATTTTACCATACTTGGACAATTTTTTATCTTCTCCTAGGCTTGGTCTTATTTCCCTAAACCACTGTTTTGGCAGGTCCATAAATTCTTCTTCAAGGTGATCTCTTTGGACAAACTGAGACCATGGTTGAGTAGACAAAATAGTAGCCTACAATATCCCCATGTGTTGTGGGAATTTTCTTCAACACACAATTTGTGTCAGGCATCCTCTTAGGGCTACTTGGACCCATGCTCGGGTTCAAAATTGGTTTTTTGGGGATAGAGTATAATAATGCTGCCGAACTAGATCAAGGTCTTCACTAAGGAATACTGCTCGCATGTCAAAAAAGATGGACCCCTGTAATCGTGGAAATTGATTCCAAGATCATTCTCCATATGGCTGTTGAGATGCACCATGGAAAACCAAGCTCCAAAGTGGCATCGTCGTGGTGGCTGAAAGGCTCTATCTTCCTTGTTGGGTGCAGCGCTTTCCTTCTCCCATGTCAAGATGATCTGCTAGCCAACCATGGGAGCAGTGTTTGCATGGCCTCCTGTGCTTATACATGGGACGATTTGACAGAAGCAGTTTTTCAGGATAGCTGCAGAGTTATCTAGGACCAAGACATGATGGTTTTTCATGCGAGAAGACATCATGCTGACGATAATCAAGACATGTAACTCTTTCCTTTTGCAGTTGTTCGCATATTTGACCTTTAACTCTTGCCTTTTGCAGCTGTCCACATTGACCTTTAACTCTTGTCTTTTCATCCTCCTTCACAGTTCTTGATCAGTCTTTTCATCCTCCTTCGCAGTTCTTTGATGGGGGAAATGACGGAAGAAAATCAAAGCAAGAATCACTCGCTCTACCTCTTTCAGTTATTAAGAGTTATTAAGATGTACCCAATTCATCATAACAGTCGGTGGAAGGCGAGAATATATGGAGGCTCAAGGTGGCAACCGTGATCATCATTGCTGGTTTTCTGCATGCATGCAAGTTTTGGTAATATGGTTGATTATGGAGCAAGCCTCTGGTGAGCGGATGAAGGAGCCGCAAGATACTAATTGTCGTCCTGTGGTTGGAGATAATTTCAGTCGCAATAGGAAGAGAGGGCGTGGGGATTCTCCAGGGGAGCCAGGTGGTGGTCTGTCTCGTGCCTCTCAGCGGGCGCGTAGGGAGGCAACTTCCTTCTCTCTTAACATCCCCTTGGAAATCCAGATGGACATCAATGACTATGAACAAAAATGGTGGGCTTGTCTAAGTAGGGAAACCCTGGTGGGGGAGCGTAAGAAGTTGAAGAATTGGATCTTGGATCCTGGCAACACGGCTGGGCGCATTAGTCTTTACGAGCGCACTGTTGCACTGTTTTGGATGATGAAAAACTTGGTTGGCTATGCCATTCACGATAGGAATCCTCTCAAAGATGACAATGCGCAGCTTATCTTTGAAGAGTCTCGTGTGATTCACCAGAAGCTAGATTTCCTTCTGTCTGCCATGGTGCTTCAACCTCCTTTGTGCACTGCTTCTTCTTCTAGCTTTCGCCATCCTGGGAGTTCTCCAGAAGCTCCTTATATAGTTCGATGATGTCTGGGTAGGTGTTTATTTGGGGGTTCTAGGGCTAGCTGGTTATGAAGCATTATGCTCTATGGACTGCGAACCTATGGGAAGAAAGTATTTGGTTCTGTGGTTTTTTGTCTGTTCGGGTAGTAGTTTTGTTCAGACAGATGTGCCACGAGGATGTGTGTCAATGGGTAAAACCAAGTTGGTATGTTTTGATGAATAATTCTAAGCTTCGTCCAGATTGCTCCTTTTGTAGTTCCTCCTTTTAATATAATGCAAAATCTCCTTACTTCCAAAAAAAAAAAAGGCTTCTTGGAATGGTGTTTAGTATTCCCAAACAACTATTCTTCCATATCACAGTCATAAGTGTATTTTTATGTTTTAAGTAACTGTAAGTACTGTCTCTGCTTTTAAAAAGTTGATTTTTGTTTTAGGTATTTTTTTCTTCTTCGGGGTTTCTTCTTGATGTTATTAATTTGTCTAATGCACTTTTATTCACCAATTTGAAAGAGTTGATTCATGGATGAGTAGGCTCGGAAATGTGTAATTATGCCATTCCAGATTTCATACATGAGATGTCAAGTTTGGTCATTAGGATTAATTAATGAAGAACATATGAAGTTGGTTAAAGAATCTAATAATATTTGAAGACACCCCATTGACAGTCCAAACAAACCATATGATAGTTTAAGCAAACTGATTGAGTGCATAATAAGGATCAGCAGACCAAAAAACCAGTATTGAACTCTTATTGGATGAATTTTGAATGTGAATGTAATCAACCTATAATTTTCCACTAGAGTTTCAGCAATACAAGTGATGTGATTTATGGAATGAAAGATAAGGAATATAACTGAACGAGTGCATGAAAGGACACATTCCCTTGCAGCTGATGAATTAGCTTGAGTTCATAAGTAAGTAGAGGATTATCATTCTTACTCAGTTTGATATTACTTGCAATTACTGTTTAGTTATACCCTTTTTGTTGGTTGACAAGTCTGCATTATTTATTTAGGGTGATGGATATTTTCCATTTAGAAGATATATATAATTTTCAAGTTTAAATTATAATTAATAATTATATTAATATATTTATTATTAAGTTAATAAGTTTTCAACAAGTAACACACATTTGACATTGGTATTGCTGCTTGCACATTAATTCAAATTACATAATATGATATTGATATTGATATGAATCATTCAGGATGCAATCATAAACTACCAAAGAAGAATGCAATTATCATTTCACTGTTGCAGCTTGCAGTAACACATCTAATGCAATTCCACACCACACAACAGGAAAGAAATTAAACTACCTACTTAACTTGGCGATCTCTGTGAGAAGGTGAGACCTGGCCTTCTAATAGAGATGTCGTGTCCTAACACAAATTAAAACACCAAGATATAAGAAACTCTGCTCCTTGTGTTAGAATTAATGAATGATAGTCACAGCTCTCTGTTTCAGCTTATACAATTATAAATTCTCCAACCCCAAGCTCATAACGCCTCTTTACATTTATACCCGGATGACATGAATTCATTTCACAAAATATCGGGCAGCCATGAAGATCTACGAGCTTCAGGATGCCAATTTACAATGGAACTGTTATAGCCATAAGTAGTCTTGAATGAAATCATTGCATTCAGGCCTCAACTATTGCATGCTGTCACAACCCAGAATAGATTCGAGCTTATTGGACTGGCTGGTACTCGGATGCTCTATTGTGACTCAGTCGCAGCTGGCCATGTGGAGGAATGCTCGAACGGTTGTAGCGAATTGTGGAACCGAACTCAAGAAGGGACAACTAGTGCCACATATGCATCTTCTCCAAGGGTTAGCAAGATGCTACACCTGCGGTCTTCTAAAGGCTTATGGGCTATATTTATTGAATCAATCAATATTAGCACAACCTTAAAAGATAGAGTGCAAAACCATAAAAAAATCAGGAATTAATGATATAAAACAATAATAGAACATTCCTATTGCAATCCATGCTCTGCTTGGGAAGATATCTGCTTAGATTAGGGAATAGTGAGGCAAAACAGGGAAAAAAGGTGTAGATAGGTGTAGGAAAAAAGGGGCAATTTTGGGGCCCAACATCTCCCCCCAGCTATCCAGTTTCATGTCCTCATGTAGTAACCATCTAATCTGAGTCTGAATTTGGTCCTCGTTCATGTTGAAAGGAAAATTTGAAGGAAATGTCAGGTTCCTTTCCTGCTTCCAAAAACCCATTGCAAGCAACCCAATATTCCCAGCACTGCTTCTCTTCTTCCTTAGTCAGTGTATAATTGTCCCTGTACTGCCCTTCTGGCCACCATATCAGTGGAAATTTGAACTTGAGTCCCAACTAGTGTAACCCACACATTCTCATGCAATTGACATACCTTGCTACCCTGGGAAGAGCTTGTTTAAAATTCTTAAGGCAGTAAGGATCCATTTTCTTCAAAGCTGGAGAAGAAGTCTGCCACCTATGCTTGCTACCCTCTAAGGAATGATGTTGTTTGGAGATCAAGTCAACATAGGTAGAGATAAATTTCTCTTGCATCTTCTTGAGATGCTAAGTCTTTGGAGGAGATAAGAAACATCTTCCATGGTTTATGATGAGAGCACGAGGATATTGGAGTTCACTCCTAATCCATAAATTGGCATTGGCCTCATTCCTAGAGATTGTCTGAAAGGAATCTTCCCACTGCACATGATTATTAACAAAAGAGGCAAAGGCTCTCAACTGAACATCCCCTGCATAGGGAATAGGATTAGAGCTAGAATCACCAAAACATGCCATATTGTGCAAATACAATTCACAAAACAGGTGCTGCTCAAGAAAACTGCTTGACAAAAAGGTCTCTACAAACTGGGAAGGGATCAGCAACTGATAAGGTTTACCCTCTTATAAAGCTTTCAATTTGAACAGGGTCATTTTCTCATACAGGAATACTAGGCAGGAAGGAGATGTGGCTCTTGAACTCAGCAGCTCCCGAGAGGGGGCATACATTTGGTATTTTTATTTTTGCATGTATTTGAATTCCTTCAAATCCTCCAATTATTTTTGCACCTCTTCCAATTTATATTTCTGAAGAGTTGATTCCTCTACCCACTTCTCCCTTAATTATTTGATAGTCTTCCTATGTTCAGAGAGAGGGACCATCCCTACTCGACACTGATCAATGTACTTTTTCCATTTAGCTAACTCCAGCTGTAACAAGAAAGTTGTTTCTCCAATCGTTGAATCCTTTTATCCTGCTCATATTTCTCATCACCAGAGTCTAAAGCAACAATTTCTTGAGAAAATTGCATTCCTACCTTGCCACCAGATGTCCCAGCTTCCTCATTTTCGGTTGGCAGTGTAGCATCTTCCTCTTCCATCGGTGTTTCAATGGCCTTTGCTTGTGTTGCAATATCAGTAGTTAATTTTGAGGGTGCTGGTTCTTGTGTAATGACATCCTCTTCCTGTACCTCAACATCCTTAGTTTGTGTTGCTGAATCAATCATTAATTTAGAGAACACTGGTTCTTGTGTGACAACATTCTCTTCTTGAATACCAAACTCAGCAGCTTCTGCCTGAGTTGCAGTCTCATCAAATATTTTTAGGAATGTTGGTTCTTGTGTGGCAGCATCCTTCCTTTCCAATTCAATCTCAGTAACTTCAGTCTGAGTTGCAGTCTCAACAACCACCTTTAGGAATGCTGGTTCTTGTGTGGTAGCATCCTTTCTCTTCAATTCAATCTCAACAACCTCAGTCTGATTTGCAATTTCAGCAAACATTTTTAAAGACACTGGTTCTTTTGTAACATCATCTTCCTCTTGTACCTCAATATCAACAATTGTTGTCTGGGTTGCAACTTCACTAAATATTGTCAAGGATGTTGGTTCTTGTGTAACACCATCCTGTTTTCCAATTTCTTCATATTGCTGAGGTTGTTCTTGAATTACCTCGATATCTTCTGGATGATGAGACTGGTCCTGGAATAGTTTAGTATTTCCTGCCAAATTAAATATGTCTCCACATTCTGGGCATACCATTTCTCCTTGTTCTTCATTTCCCAAAACATGAGATGAATTTTCTAACAGATCTGTAGCCTCCACTAATATATTCAAATTCTTCTCTGCCTATTTTCTAGTCACTTCCTTCCATTTCTCCAATTCATTCTGAAGCATTTGCCCCTCCTCCTTTAGCAGCTCATTTTCAAAAATGAGGTTTTCAATTTGGGGTTTTTCCACAACAGGTTCTTGTGTAACGACCGGTGATTTGGGGTTTAAAATAGGAATTTCTATGCCTACCCCAGTTGCACATGCTGCTTCTGCTATGGGAATTTCACTATTTGCCCCAATTGCACATGTTGTTTCGGATGCTGCAACAAACTGAGTCCTTCTTTTATTCACAACTCCTGATGGATGGCCTTCACTGCATACTGTTGCTGCTACTGTAATAGCTCTGGTTCTTCTCTTCTTTGCTGAGGTAGATGTCTGACCCTTACTCCCTGACCTTTTTCTTCTTTTCTGTGACATAGGGGTTTCTAAATTTTCAGAAAGAGAGATGAATTTATCTTCTTCAATGATGGTTCCCCTTCTTTCAGGGGAGGATTCGACATCCAACAACTCTATAGGATTTGTTGCCGTTGCAGCTTCCAATATCACTGCCTTATTCGCCACTGGCTCCATCATATCCCCTTCTACACCAGGGTTCACTGCTATCGTAGCTTCCCCCATATTTACCTCTTCCACCTGGTCTTCCAATGCTCCATCCATCTCCCCAACTGAATTGGAGGAAGTCCGGTACTCATTTATCATTTCAACACCTCCTATTTCCACAGCAGGTGCTCGGGGTACCCTTGGCCGAGCAACAAATTCTTCCCATGTCAAATTCTGGTGCACAAGGGCCCTTAAGATTAAGATTTTAATCAACCTGTGGTTTGAGAGGGAAGATAAGGGGTGTCGAGCACCCTTGACATACCCAGCCATAGTTTGCAGAGATTGTAAAAGATAAAACGACATATTTAACAATCTGCGGTGGCATAAATGTGAAAGGAGGAAGAATTCATATATGTAAACCACTTTGTACCTACCTTCACGGGAAATGTATTTCTTTATGAAGGTTTCCACCTGGTTCCAAGGATTTGGAAAGGATTCCAACACTATGCCTCAGCCATGCAGCTGAACAACTTCTCCGGCTGCCAAAAATTCTTCTGCTGCAGTTGGATTATGGCACTTCCGACCAAACCATTGCATCCCGGTTCTGGGAAATCCTATTACCTCTACCATGATTGCTTCTAAAACATCTATTCGGATACCTCGAACCTCTGAATGAGTGCTGGTTAGATTTTGAGCAAACTCAAGTGCGGTTTCTACATGAAAACCATTCAAACGCTGGAAATAGTCAATCTAGCCGGCTTCCTGGAAGATAGTAAAAACCTCTTTGTTTGCACGCAGAGGTGCTATGCCAATAGGCTCGTGTCGTGCTGGGATACCCATATTGCAAAGCTATCTGTAAATTATGTTACCAGCAAGATGAGTTACAGTCCCAGACGTTGAGCTACTGCATGCAGAATGAGAGTTGGTTTGGGTATTTTTGGGAATTGGAATGGCCTTTTTTGGTTATTCAGAAGGTTGATCCTAGCTTTGCCTTCCTCGCTCTTCAATGCTTATCCAGTATCGCAATGCCCAGACCTGCAAAACAACTTGATACCTTTCTCAAATACATTTGACTACATATATAATACTGATATCCATAATGAAAGAAGACATCAAACTATAATCAAACAATAATCAAATCTAAGACACATTAATAGGTCATATTTGGAAAGAGAAGAACGTCTTATCTTTATTAATGAATGAAAGTAAGTACATAAAGTTATACCTTCCTTCAAGCTTGGCACTTCACGAAACCTAGATTCAAGGTCTCCTGCTTCCGTTCTCCAAGGATCCCAGCCTCTAACCAGCAGTGCTAGGGTTTATTAGAAACTAAGCATAAGAGAGGGGGATGAAGGTCTCCATTCCTCCAACATAACGATGTTATAGACTTGTTCCCCTCACATGGACCTTCTACCCTCCTTATATAGTCAGTGAGGAAGAGGAAAAGAAGTTATAACCGCTCAGGAGGTTTCCCAACCAACTTAACTTACTCAAATTTCGAGATTTTGACCAAAACAGGGGTGTACGCTACTATTTCACAGTGGAGTAGCGCTCAGGAGGGTTGAGCGCTACTATTGTACACTAGGGTAGGGTACACATGCTAGTTTGTTAAGGTAAAGTAGCTCTCATGTGAAAAAATAGCCAAAAATAGGCTTTTTTGCTCATTTTCAGGAGATGGTTTGGTTTAGAAAAATGTTGCTAAGGGTTGTAATCATCAAATGGGTCAAGAATGAGGTAATTTCAACCATTTTTAGTGTCCCAAATGACTCCTCCATCCACAAATGTCTTGTTGTGTGACTGAACTTGATCTCAAGAAGTGTCGGCATGCGACCAAAGGATGCAAGTGTCGTCACGGACGGAGAGGTGTCATTTCAAGCTATAACACCTTCCAATCTAGTATTGTTCAAGGTGTGCATAGAAGAGTAGCCAGCCCTCTTGATCTTCTTGAGAGGTTATATCCCTCACTAGGTTTATCAAGCCAATTCAGGTCCACTTCCACTCCTAATTTCTTGCTCACAGTTCAAACCAATACAGGGATGCACCCAACAACAAAAATACAAGTGTTGAAAAACGTGGGCAACCAAAAAAAACTGGTAGATGGGAAATAAACCCTGGGAGAGCCATTCATTTTTTGAAAACGTTTATATGCATTCCAGGGGCTGAAACGACCTCTATAAACCCCCAAAAGGTGACTCCCTTTCTCCCAGCCACTGTGCAACACAAAAACGAGTTCCCAGCTATGGAAAAATGCAGGAAATTGGTAAAAAACGTGATGGGGAAAGCCTAGCTAGCTCAAACTGCGTGAGCGAGGAAAGACTATGGGTTTAGAATGGCTTTGGGCACCATTTCATGGGTGTTTTCTTGCCCCAGAAGCAAAAGTACATTTTACCAGGTTGATGGCTTGCCCATGCACGAAATTGGCTGCCATGTCTCTTCATTCCCAAGGCATTAACTGCCTCAACCAATTTCTGGAATAATTAAATGATTGGGTGCATAAGTCAGAATGGGTAGTTGAGGGTTTATTCATTGACATTTGTCTTATCACCATTGGCTCAAGGGTTTGAATAATTTCCCTCCCTATTCCTTGTAGAATCATGCCCCCATCTCTTTGTTGCATTGCATAGCTAGTTGTGGGTATTTCATTAAAATTCGTATTTACATGATGTCTTAATTTGCATTGTGCATGTCCAGCAAAAGAACCATAGGCATCTATTTTTAATTGCCGATACATAACATCCTAAATCAACGGTGGGGCCTTGGCCTTGAGCTCCTCACCATGATTAAATAACAATATTTACATCATTTACGATTTAATGCGAAGGGGGTCAAAACGGGGACGTGACAACAGCCATAAGTAGTCTTGAATGAAATCGTTGCATTCAAGTCTCAGCTGTTGCATGCTGTCACAACCCATAATAGATTCGAGCTGATCATTCCACATATTCACAACACAACATCTCATTTCACATGCAACGAAGATTATATAATACTGATGTATTACAAAATAAAAAATTGTGCCCCTGGCATATAATGGAAACTTGTGGCCAAAATTTTAATTAAATGTAAAGATTTATCCCGAACTACAAAAAAATTATAAACTTTGTCCTGATCCAAGTATAAATATTCATTAAATCAACTATTCTCAGTTGATACAACATCACTGAAATCACTAGCCACACAGTATAACCACTAGTTGCATAGTTCAATGTCATCCTTATGCCAAGGAATGAAGCTCAAAAAAGCATCTGCTAGATTACGTAATGCGCTACTGGGACGTGGTAGAGCTATATTTTCAAATAGAGGATCTAAAATTTCTGTCAGATTCACAATATAATAGCCTTTTCCAACAGGAACATAGTGTACCATTGCATTTGGGTCAGTCTTATGTATTGTCGTCGTTGCAACTTTAACCCTTGAGTCTAATGCAATGAGAAAGCATTTCTTTCCTTGCAGCCCCAATTGGGATGTTGGTGTCAACTCATTAACATTATCTTGACCCTGCAAATAAATGAGACAAAGTAAGATGCATGGAAATAAGAATTTAAACATTGATCATCCTAGATCAAATAATTACAATCTTACCTGAATTGGTGTTTTCATTTTGTCAATTTGCAGTTTCGATGGAACCATTGGTTTTTTCTGTACAGAATGTTGATCATATTTTGATGCAAGACTCTGCACCCAACAGACAATGATTTCTAATATATTGATAAAATAAAATAAAATTGAACTAAATTACGAAATTTTTCAATACTTACTAGGGATGATGGAGTATGCATTGAAGTTAATTTCTTTTGTATTAGTTCGTTCATAGGGGTTGTTATGTCCTCTGTATTACTCTGTCAAGGAAACAAAATGTAATATATATATATATATATATTCAAAATATTAAAATAAAATATTATTTTAAATAATAATTAAACAACTAACCTCCACCACAGGCGTGATTTCAGCATGAGCATTTTGTACGGTAGGACACTGTACAAAATGAGCAATCAGATATTAGAAGTCAGATCATTAGTGTGAAGGCTTTTATATTGAGACAAGAGTAAAGAATTTGACACTAAAAATTTCTTTGTTGACCACATGTTCTCTCTCCATATCTTCTACTCTTTTCAATAGTTCAGTTATCGTTGTTTTCAAAGATGTGATTTCCTGTGTTTTTTCTTTCACTGTAGCTTGGCTTATAGCTAGCGCCTCCTTGTATGGAATTTTTCCAAACAAGTTAGTTGGCGTAACTCCTAAGACAACTCCACGACATCGTCCTCTTGCATCAACCCCTAGTACCTTGGCAAGGGTATCATCCCTAGCTTCAAATTATTGAGATGCAACTTCTACTTGTGCTTGTTCAACTTTTTGCTAACATTGACATACAATTAAATCAGATCATAAAAGAAAACATTTCCAACATGTAAAATGAAATTTTAATCAATATCTAAATTAAAAGGTTGAGAACATACTATTGTTTCTCCTACAGCTAGTGTGATTGGAGTGCCATCCTTCTTTTGATGGCGCTTCTTCCATAAGTCTTCCCTAGTAATGCTTGTAGGTGTATCACCAGAGGCTATAGATTTTTTCTAGTTGCAACAAGTAAAATAGTATGGTTAAGTTGTGACATTACAATGAAACTAAAATATGCTAATATTTCTCATATTGGATAAAATATCATCACAATTGTTTACCATATCATCTTCGACCCGTTGATAACCTCGACGTCTAAAGGTGTGCAAGTCCCTCTCCTTTTCTCTATTTTCCTTGTTTTTTTTCCTTATATCCTAGAAATCAATTGAAAATAACATATATAAGTCAACATTACAAGCCAATAGACATTCTAAAAAACTTGATTATATAATATGTGCATTTTTTCCTTACCGGGAATTCAGTGGTGGCTCATGATAGGACGAATTCTCTCCACACTGTCTCACTTATCCTAATTGGAGGAACATTTTTTAATCTTTCCTCTGTTAACTCATAAGGGTCACAGTATTTTTTGGTCAATCGATATCTATGACTGTTTTCCTTATGGCCAATGGATTTCATACAATATTCTTTAAGGACTGGGGGGTTATGAATTTTGCCTGCAACATACAAGAATTGCATTTTTAGATGTCATACATGGTTTGAAAATAAACTTCGAAATCATCCAAAAATATAAATGTTGAAAACAAATACACGTAATCTCTAATACTCACATTAATAATGTTCCAAAAGTTCTTCTTTAATTGATCTGAAACATTCCTCCAATCAGAATAATTGATTGGAACCATTTCCCTTGTGAGCACACCTAGTAATGAAGATAACTTCACGAAGTTTGGACCAATTGGTTGGTTCCTTTCACTGATGTGAATTTCGATCTTTTCCTCCAAGTTATTGATTTCTGCACATTTAGTTGCTCCTCTACCTTTCTTCTTGACTTTCTCTGTCGATGCTTGTGTAGAGGGATCTTCACCTTGTATACTAATATCTTGTTGGTTGTTGTTTGTGAACAACTTCTATAAAAGAAGGGCACTTAAAGGTGTTATGGATTTCTAAGTCATAAAATTTTATTTATGAAGAACTACAAAATTATACATTAATGCGCTTACCTTGTTCTTCATGTTGCTCCGTCTCTTTTTGTGTCGAGGGATCTTCCCTTTCTACACTGTTATCCATATGGCATGGTTGTTTGTGAACATCTTTTATAAAAGAAGGGCACATAAAGGTGTTATGGATTTCTTAATCATAAGATTTATACTTATAAAGAACTAGAAAAATCTGAATTAATGGGCTTACCTTGTTCACGTTGTTCCTCCTCCTGAAAAGAGGAAAATGTATCTTTGTCATTTCCTTCTTTGTTAGGACTAGCAGAGTCATTCAAAGGCATAGAAGGTGTAATCTTCTTTGCTATTGTTTGTATTTTGCTCTTCTTTGTAACTGTAGCCAAGAATGTTATTAAACATATGCATAACATCCTCATACAATAAAAATAAGCATTATACTGCATAAGGAAATACATTGTTCTATTTCTAAATATTTACCTTCTGAGATGCATGTCCCTTTCTTTCCCATTTGATCAATTTGACGCATTCTTTTTGAAAATTTCATAATCAGATTTTTTTGATTTCGTGACATAACCTGCTTTCTCTGTTTTTTTTTAAATGATTAGAGTATTGATTAGCCATAGCCTATTAAATTGTTATTAAAGTACAAAGTAATATGTTCTAACAATTTAAATTAAATAAAAGTAGTATTCCCATCTGATGTGATGGGGAATTTTGTTTTTTGCAAAGAACTCACAGATGTAACCTCTTGGGTTGCTCGGCCACAGTTTTATTAATATAAAACCTACTCGTTTCTATTAAAAAAACAATTTAAATTAAATAAAATAATGATATACTTCAATCACAAACAATCACTTACCTCCATGTCTCCACTTGTATAAAGCCTGCATAACCAAAAAAATAAATTCTATCATCACTCAATTGCTAACTGAAAGTTGTCTAGACGATTAATATATCTAACAAGTTTCAAAAGTAAAAGGGAAGACTATCTGTAAGGATGATCTGCTAAGAGGAACAGATGTCATAACTTGAGAGAGAAAGAGGGTTAGAATGTTGTAGGTTTAGGTTAGACATGTACATTAGCCAACAAGATATCTCAGTCTCCAAGAGTGAAGACCCCTCAGCCTTAGAGGCTGCAAGTAGGACAAGGTTTATGTAGGCATCCCCATAGATGAACACGATAATTGTCTTGCAACAGTGGGAAAGTGCAGCCAACTCTAGTGGTCACAAAACAATCACAACCCAACCAAATGAATGTCAAACAGTCCACGACTCAACTAGGAAGAGCCACCACTATTTTGATTTTTGTCAATAAAGAAACCACAGAATGTTTTCAGTTATTATGTTGTTTTCATGAAAGCATTGATAAAATACCTGCAATAGCGCAGAACACAGAACAAGAATGTAGTGAAACTTAAGTTACACCTCAGACAGTTCATCTCAATATATCCCAACAGCTTAGCTTCAGCTTTCGTGGTGTTGAATACTAGAATCAAAGCAAGTAAACGCTGGCATGTGCAATAAGAAAATAGCGCCCTTTCCCGGAAAAACTATCCGCAGGAGATAAAATTTGAAAATTTATGTTAGGGGTCCCATTTTTTTATTATTATTAAATTTCATTTTTTTGGTAAATTAAATTTCATTTTTTTTTGGTATAGATAGCAAAAACACCCAAGTTTTCTCCTAAGGTTTTCAATGAAAAGGGGAAGGACCTTGGTACTGGGAGTCACGTAGGTGGACCAAAGGAAGGAACCAAAGAAATGCATCAAAAGGAAAGGAAATATTAGCCTATTGTGGTCGATGACATGAAGTTAAATAATGTAATAAGCATGGCTTCCAAGGCATTGATTGTGAGGTTTATTTTTAGAAGGATGGGGACAGTGAGTTTGTTTCAATAGATTCAAGTCCACGTATACTAACTAGGACCCTTCGGATGTATTGAATTGTAATGTAAACATTGTGCATATGTGATGTACGATTCCTGGCATGGAGCTCAAGGCCAAGGCCCTGCTAGTGAATTCTCAGCCTTGAAGCTAGGATGACATTTTATGTTGTGCCATCCATGTGCTAGTAAGCCATGGAAATTGTAAAAACATGTAGATGATTATAATGCAAATAAAAATACCAAGGGGCTGGCTATGGATGCATCTAAATGAGGGGGATATGTGTATCCAATAGGGAGAGGTGAGGGGGTTTTGGGATTGGACCCTAGGCTTCCATATCTCATCCTGAGAACCCCTTTGACTGTCCTAGTCGTCATTTAATTCTGTTGTAAGGAAGTGGGTGAGAAAATCAGTCCATGAGAGTGATGGAGTATGGCTAGCCTGGAATTCGTAAGGCAAGGTATGGAATCAGTTTGCTCGACCCATAAGCCACTCCATCTCATGGGAATTCATTTCCCTCATCCCCATTCGATTGTGGACCATCGAGGCATGAGTTTGGAGGTCGGACGCAGACTCGGTAGGGAAGAAAACCGGAAATCATGATTCTGAGTTAAGCCACGTTTGGAAGTGCATAGATCGCTCATAAATCTGTGTGGGAAGTGAAATTCGTTGGGGAATCCCTAGGCCGGAACCTTGACGGTGATTTTGAGAGTATTGGATGCCTAGGAATTGAGAGGAAAACCCTGATTTGGAAGCCCAAAAATACAATTGTGCAACAGATCCTTTCGGCCGCAACGTTGAGGATATCCAAGAGCGGATCATAGTGGGAAAGAGACTAGGGGGTTCAGACTTCATGGCAGAGCCCATGAAGGCTCATTTATCCTTGGTTTAGTAGTCGGGACAAGCTATACCTTCCCAGGTCGGCATTGAGGAAAGGGGCGCCCGAGGGACTGTGCAACAGATAAGGGGACCTTGCTTAGGCTGAGAGTGGAGGTGATGGGGGTTCCTGGACTGTGATCTGAAGTCAATTGGATATGCCTATAGCTCTGTGTGTTGAGCTCATTAACTTAGAAACCTCCTACCCTGTCTCCCCACTTGCTTTCCAGAGCCAGTTGTGTGTTGTATGACTTGTGTTGACTGTGCCTAAGGCTATGAGTGGACTTGAGTAGTTCATCCTTAGTGGATACATATCCCCATCTCGGGGGTAGTCTCTGATTGTTGAAACAATACAGGTTGGGCAGAGACCTATGGTTGGGTTGGAACGTTGCATTCCATAGTTAGTTGCTTGGATATTTCAATAAAAGGGTAATTGTTCTCTGCGGTTTATATCATGTTCATTATGTGTTCTGAATGTTTAATTGTTCATGTTTCATTCAACTGTGTTTATTTCTGTATGCATATGAATCCATGTGTTTTTATGAATTTGTTCATTGATGAATAGGGACAAGTCTTATTGAGGCCCAGGAGGTTCATAATGTTTGGTCATGACTTTGGGGGAGAAATAGAAACCCCTTTTATGTTCATGTTCCCTTTGTGGGTCAGATGAAGGGAGGAGACATGGTAGAGTGGATCAGAGCTCTTTATAGAGTGGTAACGAGGTATGGATGAGGATTGCAGAAACAACTTGGTTGGAAGAAGGAAAATTCAGAGTTCTCAAGTTTGGAAGAAGATCATACACTTGCATGGGGATCTCCGGGAGCTTACCAATATATGATAGCAAGTTTTCCGAAAATGGACTTAGGATGAGAAAGTTATCATCCTGAGAAGTTGGCAGTAACAGTGGTATATGGCCGACTTCTGACTTTCTGAACCCGCAGTGCATATTGGGGATTTTGGAAGTTGGAGGCATGATTTCTTAGCATGGTGCATTGAATTAGTTCTGACTTCCGACTTCTGCATCGCGGATTGCAGATCACAGAAGTTGGAGGCCACGCGATTATGCGAAGCTGTGACCTTTGGATTTCTAACTTCTGACTCCCGCGTCGTGGATTATAGAAGTCGAAGGCGTGATTTGGCGAAGTAGAGAATTGGGTATTATTCCAACTTTCCTACTCCCGCATCGCGGATTGTGGAATGCGAAAGTCGGAGGCGTATTTCTTCGACGTCGTGTATTTGTCGTTCCAAATTTCTGACTCCCGCATCGTGGATTGCGGAAGTCAAAGGTATGATTCTTGAAGTGGCATGTTGAGGTGCCGACCTCCGACTTCGACTTTCGGATTGCGGACCAAGTTATTGCGGCTGTACGAAAGTGCATAGTTTGGAAGAAACAAAGTTAGCAGGTTGTATTCTAAGGAGCTCCCCCATCACCTCTACGGGGCACCGAGGGGGCCGAGGACGTTACAGATATCCTAGAACAGTGATGTGTGTTTCTTTAAAATATTGTTCATGGATTTGGATACCTCAAAGATTCCTTTAGGGAATAAGGCATGTGATTCCTTCCTTAATTATGTATAGAGCCTCGAGACCCCTAACTACTATTCAAAACCATCTAATGACATAGACATCCATACTCAAACACTAAAGATACTCTCAAGAATCCATGTGTGTTTGTTCAAGTTATTCTTCTTGGCCATGGATTCTCAAAAGGTTTTTCAGGGATTAAGGCCCAATTTTTCTCCCACAAGCATGTCTAGGGAACCCAATATCTATACCAGCAGGTTCTCAAAAAATTCTAATGGCACTAATATCCCCACTTATATGAATAATATGCTCTTGGGAGGTCATGTGTGGTGATTGTAGGAATTGTTCTTAGCCAAAGATGCCTGGAATTTCCTTTAGGACCTAAGTCCCACTCTTTTCTCCCCAACCATATCCAAGGTGTTCGAACCTATAATTAGTCTTAAAATTCTTACTGTGCCACAAAAACCCCACTCATAGGCCAAAGATACCACAGAAAGGTCTATTATGGTTGTTCAACATATCATTCTTGGCTATATATACCTAGAAGATTTTTTAGGACGTCCTAAGGCCCAGTTTCCATTCCTTAACCATGTCTAGATCCCCAAGGCCCATACCTAACGCTTAGAAAATTCTTAACAATTCCCATATTCTGACTATAAGGACAAATATCCCCTCAAGAGGTTAGCTTTGGTGGTTGGAGACATCATTGTTAGACCTTTAGGCCTAAAATTTTCCTCTACATCCCAATGCATGAGCTTCCTACACCAACCATGGTTAGCACCTCAACACCTAACTGAAAATGATTGACACCAAATGAAGTAACATATACTACCTTGATTTATGGACATTGCAAAGGAGGCAAAGTTGCCATTTATATTCTTGCACTAGTGGAGCGCCATATGAGGGAAAATGGTTGTGAAGCAACTATTCATACTTATAATCCTTTGATGAATGGATTTCACAAGGAAAATGACTTGATACAAATAAGGAGGTTGAGAGGGTATACCATGAAATCGACCATGTATATTAGCCTATTGTGGTGGATGACATGAAGTTGAATAATGTAATAAACATGGCTTCTAAGGCATTGATTGCGAGGTTTATTTGTACTAGAAGGATGGGAACAGTGAGTTTCTTAATTTCAATGGATTCAAGTGCATGACTAGTAATCAATTTTAGCTTACCACATAAGGGATCATGTCATTTTCATATGAGGTTAGATGTTGAGGTTATAATATCGAAACATAGTATTATTTCTAGTTGGTATCTACTGCATTTATACCTAGGTGGATTTACCAGTTACTTGATCAAATTACATATATGTCATTCAAGTTCCCATGCCAATAAGTAAGGATACCATAAGGATAAAATAATTGTACTAAATTAGTCTATTTCCATAGACTCTCTTATGATTCTACATAATATATTTCCTCTTTATGCTATTAATTGTAACTACTGGCATGATATGACTCATTATTGTTTCTTGCATCCTTACAAAGAGATCTATCATATGCATTCAAACATTTATGACTCATTATGATATCTCTTCTTATGGAAATAATATGAGCTAAAATTTCTATGGTGTCTGTATGCCTTACAAATCTACTTTCTTAATTGACATATCAATTAGGTAACTACGGATATTAGAATAATGAGAAGAGATATACAGTGTTACATTTTTTCTATATGCTCTCCATAAGTTTGACAATTCAATACATTGGTTAAGGTCCTACTTCGAAAAAACCTACAAGAACCTATATAATCCTTTTAAATATTAAGAATTTTTATCATTACCTCTTCCAACCATAAGAAATTCTTATAAAGATATAAGGAATTTGAACCATTGACCTAGGTTTTTTAGACGAGTATTATACCATTGAAACTATTCTCCTAATGAAAATCTGATTACTTGCTAAGATATCCCTCCAGTCGATTTTCAATGATGCCTACCTTACATCTACCACATATCATGCGATGCCAATCTATAGCCTCCACCTCATTTATGTATTTGCATTGTTCAATGAACCATTTTATTGGTGAAATTGTAGTAGTTTTTACAGATGCCTTCATGGGAATTTCTATTAATGTCATTGGAGAGTCAACGACAGGTGGCATATGAAATTTTTGAACCAAGTGATCTCTAATAATGTTATGGCCATTGCACTGCACCTTTGAGTAATTTACTCACTCCCAAGTGAGATTTCTTGAGCTCTAAAGGAAATGAAGTTTCCCATACCTTCCAAGCCATTAAACTAGGTGATCGAATCCAGTTCGAACTCCTCCTAAAAATACATTGATATGTTAAAATGGTGGTGACAACTTTAACACATTGATCTCCTATCATACTAACAACATATAATAGTTAGTCTAAAGGTTGGGATATCTCCACATTAGAAACATATTTATATTTAACCCGTAGAGCCTCCCTACGATGTAAGTTATAAATATCCTTGACAAGCAATAGAATAAAAGCTAGAAACGATTATGCAATAAGTAAAATAAGAATATTATAAGAAACTAGCACTCCCTAGCGCCATCCCCATAGCATATTCTATAATAAGGTTTAGCCCAAGGGGGTCTTCCTATGAGTCTAACAAGTAACAATATTATATTATACCTAGGATTATAGGCTCATGCCATGGTTATACATACAACAAATTTTCAGGCCCATCTAGATATAAGATGTTATAGATTCATGCATATTCTTTTTTTTGTCTTTTTTTATTTTTATGTTTTTGAAAAAAAAGGAGTAACAAAGGGGCCAATTTCATCTTGTCGAGGCCGTATTCTTGATTTGTTGGTTGATTTTGGACTACGTGGGCCGTGACATCGTCTGGAGAGGACACAGTCTTGTTTGTGAGGAAGATTTACTTTCTGTGGGGAGCATATCTTTACAGTTCCCAAAAAGGGAGCTACAATACATATTGACATCTACAGGAATGTGCTACAGCGTTGTTGGGTACTTTGATTGTAGTCTTCCTTCTTGTTACAACTGTGTATAACGTTTCTGGGTAGTGAAGGAGGGCACTGCAGCATAATAAGGGAGTCTGAGAAGAAGACGATTTGGGTTGTTTTGAGGAGCTAGCAGACACCAAATAAAAATCGAGACACCAAATAAAAATCGAGACACCAAAGAAGGCCAGCTCACTTTGATAAATCATTGTGCACGCCCAGGAAGCTACAAGTTAGAGTTAAAGTAATTTTAGATTTGTTTGTCCACCTTAGAACTGTTGTTACAGTCATTATAAACTCAAAGTTATATGAATATGATATTTAGGGTTTATTTTCCTTGTTATTTATGCAAAGAAAACTCTATTGCATTTACTGTTCACTGTTAGCACTACGCAAATCAAGATCTGAAAATTATAGTCAATATACAGACTTCAAAACCCTTGATATCCGAAACAAACTCTTTCCGCGCTGTCTAACTTTCTTCTGCAGCGGCATTCTTTCCGAAATGCGGGAATAGAGTTTCCGCACAATGCTTCTTACCCGTCGTCGATCTCGATCTCGATCCTTGATCTATCAATTTCGCGGCGAAATGGCTTTCTGATCATTCGATCAATGTCCCCACCAAATCAACGGTGGATTCCAAAATTTATTAAGAGCATTCCATAGAATATCGCGCACATGAAAAGTTTTTCAAAGCTTGCAACTTCTCCCGGCAATATCACTATAAACCGTCGATCTTCCCCATGATCGATTCCCACTCTACGATCTTGTTCTATTTGAGCGACTGGTTAAGGTTTAACCCTCTACAAAGCTTCACTTAATTGATCACTGACATGATCAATTCTTCTCTGCAATTCGGAAACTATGGCAATCCAAAGCCACAGAGTTTATACACAGGTTTATATGGAGTGAAAGCGGAATGAATTCATACTTCTAAAGAACTATATGAAGACATGAAATCCATCAAAACCACACTCAAAGTCTAATCCTATGTTCTTTATTCAATTCACCAGAAATTCACATACACACAGAGAATTCTACTTGTTCACTTCTCGCTCACTCTTCTGTGCACACAACTCTCATTCCTCCATTGATGCTATGTGGAATTTCTCCCCCTCTCAAGCTCTATGAGCTAATCAAAGCTTCTTTGAGTTATCCTCAAACCTCTATGAGCTATCCTAAGCTCTGTGAGCTAACCTAAGCTTCTGTGAGCCAACAAGCTCTGTAAGCTAACTAATATACTAAGAAAATAACTCGAACTGATTTAAATACAAGAGGATTCTGTTTCCAGATCCTATAACAAAGGATTACAGTCCTTATTGATCTCTGCTAACCCTATGACTCATAACTAACTCAATCCTGACTATTACATGTGGAAAAGGATCTAGATTCCTGATCCATTTTATTCAGCATTTACAAAATAAAGCAAATTACAAATGTACGAGACCCTAGGTCTCTTAAGAGTTCCCTTGACCTTGTGAAGTCATGAATGACTTCTCCCTCTTGAGCCTATGCTCCTGCATCATCATATCAGCAGTACATTGAATACAAAAACCAACTTATACTATTTGGCACAGCTCAGTGGTATTTTTGACAAGTTTTTTTACGAAATCCATTAACCAAATTACATAAGCAAATAAGCCAAAAAAATCAGCAGGATCTGATGGGGGTCATTACAGTTTACTATCCAAAGCATATTCCCCCTTGTATAAAAATCGAACCCTCTCACTTCCTTTAGATAAAGCTTGTTCATTGGTCACTGTCTCATCATGTTGAGTGGAGATGAGAACTGTGTGAATGCGCATAGGAACCATGCACCACTGTCATTTTTGTACTCAATGGTTACTTGTGTTTTTCTATCAGGCCTCAACCAAGAGTAGGTTCCATTCTTTCTTACCTCTGTGAGCTTTGTTCCCAACTTGGTAGGTAGCACATGGGTGAGAGGAATAACTCAGGGGTTTCATTGGTTGCACAACTAGTCCAATAAAGGGTAGTGACCCACGTACTAGACCTCAGACAGACTGCCATCAATACCAACAGATCACGTCCTAGTCAAGTAGTACACAATTAGGATGCCAACACATTTACACACCCTCACGACACCCTTAGTAACCCATAGTAGGTCATGGTACCTTCATACACAGGATTGGGACCCTTAACAGTCCTCAAGGCACTTTCAGCTAGTCACGACAGTCCTAGCAGGCTTAATACATGTCACAACAGCCCTTAGCAGGCTCAAGATAGGTCATGTTTTTCTCTAGAAAGCATTAGCAGAATTTACACATATGAAAATGACGCAAACAGGAAACACAAACTGAATATGAACACTGTGATGAACCTCAGAAACTCAAAAAAACACTTTTCATTAGCACTTCCAAGAAAGTTTACAAAGCTACAATCTAAGCATAGAGGCTTCAAAAATGAAAGTCGAACCCTTCCTACTCCGTAGAGGTTACATTTATAGTGAAATTCACCCCTGAGACGTATCTCGAAATAGGGCATCAAAATTAGTTACATTGACAAAATTAGTTACCACAGGACAACAAACTCTAGCAAAAAGACAAAATGTTCTGGTAACTGCTCCTCCATTTGACCTCTTCCACTGTCTTTGATGCTTCATGCACTGATCTTCAGTTTTCCCTTCCCATACTTTTCAATGAGTTTCCACTGATCGGCTGCTGGTAAATCCAAGACGGCAAGATCTTTAAGCCACACCCTCATTTTGGTATTCTCTTTTTATGAATAGCCTACGAGGACTGTAAGAGCTTCTTTAAATGTAGAGACCAACTCGAAATCCTTCGTCAGTTTTTCCACCACCGTCTTTTCTTCCAGAGGTTGCTCCATATCTGCAAAGCACTCCTGGTCTAACCTATACTCCCATAGCTTGCCATGATATCCCTCCTTTGTCCTCATGGCTCCATCTTCTTCCCAAAACATAGGCAGACCTTTCTTAAATAATAGATCAAATGCCTCCGTGAACAGCTTCACTTGGTTAGCCATGACAGGTATCCCTACTTGGACAGTGCTCACTTGCTGGTGCTTGAGTATTACCTTCTTAGCATTGATGATTGTGGCCACTCTGTCATTTATATTGGCTTCTTGAGCCTGCTCTTCAAACAGAGCATTTAAGAAATTTATTGCATTTTGTGCATAATCCATAGGCTTCTTGTTTAACTTCTCATTTGCCACTGTGACAAGTGAGCTTGCCAGTTTGATTACAGATTCCTTATCTACCATGAAGTCCAAATATGGCCTCAGCTCCTCTGCCTGTACAATAACATCATCCCAGATGATCTTCTTTGCCTCCTGCAATGCACTTTTCCCTATAACTTGCTGCTTCAGCTTGTAATAATCACCTTGCATCGCTTGGTACTTGGTTTCCCAAGCTTTCTTGTCTTTCTCTGCAGCCTCTTTGTCCCTTTCGGCATTATCCCGCATGGTCTTGAGGTTGGCATTCTGCTTTTTCAATCTTGCCACTTCTACATAATCCAGACTTGCCTTGGCTATTTCCCCTACAATAGAAAAATATCCAACCTCCACTGAGGGTGTGACCATGGCTTCTATCTCTTGTTTTTTGTCTTTCAAGTTTTTCTCAAGCCCTTCAACTTTATCCTTCAAAGATTCCTCACTATCCATTATCAATTTCATATCTACTTGCCACTTTTTCTCTCTTTCTTCAAACTCTACTAGCCTGGATTTACAATCAGTCAACTTACCCTGCAGCTCTTCTTTTTCCTCTTCTAGTTCTGCAATTTCTGCTGCATTCACCAGTTGGCCAGCTGGAATATTCAATTTCTTCTTTAGTGACAAAATTTCTTGATCTTTTTCATCTAATAGCTTCTGAATGCTATCCCTTTTATCTTCTTGAGTTTCAGTGGACAATAGTGAAGCCTGGAACTTTTTCACTTGTGCCTTCAAGCTCTTGTTCTCTGCATTTTCCAATCCCAACTGCTTTTGCACTTTCGTTTTGCTGGCCTGCACTTTTGAAAGCTCTATGGCAGCCCTCAACAACTTGTTATAGATGACTTCACATGTCTCCTTGTGCAGATTGATCACATCAGGTACTGGGATGTCTTCCAGATTTACTTTTAGTTCTGTGGCCTTACTCTTAGTGGCTAAGGCAAGACTCAAGGTATTCTGGGAAAGGTTCTTGCTTGCCACCAAGGCTACATCCTTCTTGGATATTTTTCTTGCATCAGCATACAGTTTAGCTTCTTCTGAGATTGTATCTGGGCTCTCCTCATATCCCTCCAGTAACTTAGCCCTGCTTAGGCGTGATGCTGTAGCTCTAGTAGGTTTTATGTTGAACACATGTTGCTTAACCTCGAAGGATGGCACCGAGGATTTGACTTGGTTTTTCTTGGGTTGCTTTGCTTGTACCTGTACTAATTGTTGCTCAGGCTCCTCTACCTTTTGCCTCTTTGAGGCTCTCTTAGAATCATTATCTACATCCATGGGCTCACTACCCCCTTCCTTTATAGATTTTTCTGGAGGAATGGGGTAAGGGACATGGCTGCTAATATTGTTGGGGTTTTACTAGGTGAACCAGTCACTGCTGATGTGCTACTTTGAAAAAGGAATGCTAAAGATGAAGAGTCTTCTGGTGGGTCTACTTCCTACTGGACTTTGTCAATTTATTCTAACCAGTTTTCCATCTCAGCTAGACCTGTCAGTTCGAAGTGCTCATATCCTTTCCTATTACTTGCATTCCTTCTTTCTGAGATAATGTGGTGAGGATCATAGTTTATGGCCTCTTTGGATGGGAATCCCAGATCACCCATCATTCACTCAATAGCTGGGAGAGCTGTTTTGGTTTTGAAAATGTAGGAGCCCAGTGTCCATGGAAATTTGATGTCTGAATACTTCCTGTCATCCAAGAAATGTTTACACTCCACCTTCAATTTTTGTCTTATAAATTCCAAGGTGAGTACTCTGGGGGTTAGGAAGGCAGGTAGCACATAGGGGGCATGGGAGTAGCCATAAACTCTAATAACAGTCCCATGATTCAGAAGGAACCAATCCCCAACCCTCATCTCCATGGATGGCTGTAGTAAGTCTTTCATCTCAGGCAGTACCCTAGGCAGTCTCTTCTGTAAAAAGATGAAATATATCTCTGCCATAAGATCATTCATGAAGGTTTTGTAGTCTGAATACATCTCCTTATTCAACTGCAGCTTTGGAGCTTGTAGGTTTTCTTCATTAGTTGCCAGGAACATTTTTAACAAGTAAGAATGGAACCTGAAAGTTCTTGTCTTAGGGAATTCTATGAGCTGGGAGTGGATGTTGTCTGCCAAGGCTTCATCAAACTTTAGGCATGCACATTGGGTAAGCGAATTTGGGCCTGCTGGCTCAATAGGACAAGTGCT
This sequence comes from Larix kaempferi, assembly GCA_027924585.1. Classification (NCBI taxonomy): domain Eukaryota; kingdom Viridiplantae; phylum Streptophyta; class Pinopsida; order Pinales; family Pinaceae; genus Larix; species Larix kaempferi. Next base: position 2,957,846 of record BSBM01001313.1, read on the forward strand.
TAGAACAAACATCAAACTTATAAGGGGCTCGGTTATGTGTAGGTCATTGCCTAAGCCTAGGAACTGGGCCAGCAGGGAGATAACACACTTCAACTCTTCCCTAAAAAGGCTAGCCTCACCAGGAAAAGGTAAATCCTGAGAGGAGGTATTTGGTAGCAGGGAAGCATGATAAAAGCTCTGTTTGAGGTCAGCTGGGGCTTGACGGAAATGTTGGATCAGGGTTTCCATTCTGTAACTTTGGTATTTTTGGCAGAATTATTCTAGAACGGCCAAATCTTTCCTAATAGTAGGGGCGTCTACATAGCACAAGATTTTAGAGTTTGAGGCATCCATGATTTCTCTTCGTTCTGAGGTGTAATGGCCGGCACACCAATCTACAAATTCAGGGAAACTAGGGGTTTGGCTGTGTAACATCCCGAAAATACCAAAATAATTTTTTTTTATAATAGCAATAATTATCAAAGTCATTTAATGCGGAACATATAAACTAATTCGAAATCTTAACTAAGATAATTTAATGACGATGACACGTCATAATTCTCAAATAATTATAGTTGTAATTTCTACTTCATATATAAACGGATGTTAAACTCCTTAACGAAAGATCTTTGTATGCTTAAGTAGACGAGTACAATTTACAATTTTGTTTAAGTTCTTGGTTATTATTACATGCTGTTACTGTTTGTACCACTTTGATATTCTTGATGGAGTGCTGACAGTTTGTTTGTTTGTTGAAGAAGGGGTCCTATGAGGCACCCTTGAGCTTACTTAGCTACGTTTAGCTAAGGCATTTGAATCTTGTTTCCATGTGTAGACTGCAGGTAAGAAATCTACAAGACAGCATAATATTTAGAGTACTTGTGTTTTTCAATTCATCGTCAATGTAAAATGTTAAGTACTTCCTTGTGACATTAATAACTGAAGGTATGGATACAAGGATTCTGCTCCTAGCTTAAGTACTGTCTTACAAAGCTCCTTAATGTTATCAATCCATGTCGTCCAAGATTTTTGTTATGATGTTACATTTATCGTCATGAGACTACTGTCATTAATATTAATGCAACATTACTACTATCTATTAAGTATGCAATTACGAAACTTATAGGAAAATGCACTTTCGAACTATCATTATAATTGGCGTCTACAATTCTTAGACTACTTTATGTCCTATACAAACTATAGAAATGAAGTAGCTATATATCTTATAGCTACTATTTATTTACATAAAGCATGGCATAATATTCGATTATTTTGATACTAATTTAAACTTTGGAATTATATAATATATACCTACACTACATATTCCATGTAATATGATATGGTGTTACTATACAAAGATATGATAAACAAAACAATATTATGCGTTTTCAAATGTAATCCTAGCTATTGTTTTAACACCATAGGATAATATCCTATGCAAACCACGAACATGACCTTATAAATATTATGACTTGATGGTAGTTTGAACTATGTTGTATGTAAAAGCTCTTATCCTAAGTGTTAATATCATGTCAATGTAATTGCCCAAGTCTCGACATTAAAGTAATGAAATGACGGGTATTAACTTCTAGTTGCAGGTTGACAGAGTTACGGTTGTATATTAAATGAACTCCATAGTGGAATGGGTGGCTGTCATACCATGTAGTTCATCCACGTGAACTCTGATTGCCATAGTAACTGTTAAATTTTCAGAATTTACTTCAATCTAATCTAGGATCTTAACTGAGAGAACAACATGTACAACATATCTACAGCATATCAATCATGGAGACAATAATGCAAGCACACAAGAGACACAAAGATTTACTTGGGGAAAACCATAAAGGTGAAAAACCCCAATAACTTCCTCAGAGATAGATAGAGCAATGATACAACCCAAGAGATAGACATATCCTAGCAGCAAATCCTCCTCCTCCATAAGTGCGCCACTCCTCCTTGAGTGCATGAGTGAGAAGTGAGTGATCAAATAGAGTGCCTCCCGCACTCTATTTATACTTGACTTGACTTGCCTTTTACATAAATCATGTAGGCTCGAACTTAACCACATAACATAATGCTGACTGGGCCGACCCCCAATAGGGTGGTCTAATAACCCTTCGACCCACATGGCCGACCCCCAATAGGGTGGTCTAATAACCCTTTGACCCACATGACTTATACAGGGCCGACCCCAACAAGATGGTCTAATAACCCATCAAGTATAAGTTACGACATTTACAATATAAATGACGACACTTTCGTATAGAGGAATAATACCATCTCTATAGGAGTACATACAACATACATATATGAAATACATTCCGAAGTTACATATACATCAACACTCCCTCTTAACTAGGAAGGTATTTCTCAGCAACGGTCTTCTAGCACAAGTCTTCTTCTCTGGATCACCGTCACTGGATAATCGTCATCGAGACATCATCATCGTCACTGCTGCTGCTATCTCAATCAATCTCTGAATCTACTCGTCATAGGAAGTTCTACAGAGCCAGTCCTTTTTCATACTGGATGTAGGCCCACCACCTGCAGGTCTTCATCATCACTGGCCATACTGTGGAAACCTCAGGACTTATAACGTGTGTCACAAAACCTGGCTGCAACATCCCAGGCTATTACAAGCACATAGTTCTACCTGTAGGATCTCCCAGGAGCACATTACATGTGACCCATCACAAAACCTGGCTGAAGCATCCCAGGCTGTTATGAGCACATAGATATACCTGTCGGATCTCCCAGGAGCACATTACATGTGATCTCACCACAAAAATTGGCTGAAGCATCTGATGCCTTTTTCATCCTGTCCAGATCTCCCAGGAGCAAATTACATGTGGTCATGGCAAAACCTGGATGAAGCATCTAAGGCCTTTTTCATCCTGTTGAGATCTCCCAGGAGCAAATTACATGCCATAGGACAAAACCTCGAAAGAGCATCTGCCAGATATCCCAGGGCAACTAATTACATGCCATAGGCAAAACCTCGAAATACTATCTGCAGATCTCCTAGGGCACAAATTATATGTCCTCCCAAGCAAAACCTCGAAAGAGAATTTGCCAGATGTCCCAGGGCACCGAATTACATGCCATAGGCAAAACCTCGAAAGACCATCTGCAAATCTCCCAGGGCACAAATTACATGCTTACCTGCACAACCTGATCCACGGCCATGGAGTATCAACCTAATACTCACCATACATCATCCTGATGTACACATGATCATCCTGATCATCATCACTGCAACATCCTACTGCATGTCATCTGGAGCAACATCCTGAAGCTCATCATCCATGATCATCCCGATCATACAATGCATCTACCTGATGCATACCAAGTATCTACCTAATACATATCATCATACATGATCCACCTGATCATACAATGTATCCACCTGATACAAATACAAATACATGATACATATCACTATACATGATCCACCTGATCATACAATGTATCCACCTGATACATATACAGATACATGGTCCAAGCATCCAACATGATGCATATACAAAAATACATACACATGATCCATCCGATCATATCCAGCATCCAACATGATGCGTACATACATATAAATGATCCAACTGATCATATCCAGCATCCAACATGATGCGTACATACATATAAATGATCCAACTGATCATATCCAACATCCAACATGATGCATACATACATACATAAAAATGATCCAACTGATCATATCCAGCAGAAACCAGAACATCATCCTGATGCTCATCATCTAGCGCTTACATCCACAGCCATGTGAAGGATCCTCCTTCCAACATGCTTGGAATGGCTTCAGCAAATGTGTCCATCACTTCTTCCTCGAAGTGTCCTCGATCTAAAGAATGCCAAGCCTCTCTCTGAAGTACTCGAACTTCACTCTGGCTAGTGGCTTCGTCAGCACATCTGCAATCTACTCGTCCGTCGCAACATACAGGAGCTTGACAACTCCTCTCTGCACCATATCCCTGATATAGTGATATTTGATCTCTATGTGTTTCGACCTGTCATGAAACACTAGGTTCTCAGACAGCTTCACACAACTCTGGTTATCGCAGAAGATACCAGTAGCATCCAACGAGAGATCAAATAGCTCAGACAGTAGCTTCCGTAGCCATACTGCCTCACAACTAGCTGAACAGGCTACAACATACTCTGCCTCAGCTGTACTCAGTGCCACGCAGGACTGCTTCCTGCTAAACCATGAAATCACACCTGATCCCATACTGAAGCAACACCCAAATGTGCTCTTCCTATCTGTAGCACCGCCAGCCCAATCTGAATCAACATAACCCTGCAGGTTAAACTTTTGATTCACTTCATACTTGAGCCCAAAATCCACTGTACCCTTCAGGTAACTCAGAACATGCTTTATAGCAACCAGGTGAACACCCCTCGGATCTATCAGGAACTGGCTCCATGTGTTCATAGCAAAGCAAATGTCTGGTCTCGTGTTCATCAGGTACATCAAGGACCCAATCATCTGATGATACATAGAGACATCAACCAGCTCAGATGAAGCATCACATAGAAGCTTCAGATTCGATTCCATAGGTGTGGCCATGGCCTTGCAATCCATCATCCCAAATCTCTTTAGGATATCTACTATGTACTTCCCTTGACCAAGGAAGATCCCACCTGCACTCTGCCACACCTCCATACCTAGGAAATAGTGCATCATTCCCAAATCTTTCATATCGAATTCAACAACAAGCTTCCTCTTAGTATCTGCAATCAGTCTATCATCTCCTGTTACAAATAGTCATCCACATACAGGAGTAGAATCACTGGATTTCCTTCCTCAACCTTGTAGAAAAGGTTGGAATCTGCTTTATTCTTGGTAAAGCCCAAACTGGATAGAAAGTTGTCTATCCCACCATACCAAGTTCTGCACACATATATGACTACACCATGCTGTCTTGAAATCCATCTGGTGCATCTTCTATTTCATCACTTTTATATTTCTCAATGCTGCCATCTGCAACATGCTTGATCTGATAGTTCCATTTGGAAGTCACAACAGACTTCCCTTTAGCCCTTGGGACTGCATCCCAAACATCGTTCTTCATGATCGACGGATCATGGCATTCTTCTCGTATCTTGGGAACTTCAATATCTTCAATAGATAATTTTGTTGCTGAACAAATGTTGTAGTTCTTCTTTTGTAGGTGATGGCATACGATCTTTCCTACACAACAAGTTAAATTGCATGATTAGAAAACATCTCATAGTTTTCAAAACAAATTCTTACACATAAAGAAATATGTCATGCAATTGTTTTAGCCAATGCTTCAATACAACATTTATCCATATCCTGTAACTTTCTAGATGCCTTCCAATCTCTACCAGAACATTGTTAAGAGTGTGCACAACTCCCAACATGTCAGCAAAGAGGTTTCATTCTAGATAAGTAGCAATGGAATGTTGTACAGTGCCATAGGCCACTTACCCATGCATATCAGTAGTATACTGTTCATCAATGCAATTATTCTAATATGCATAATACACAACCTAATTCTAGGAACATCATTATATACATTATTGAACAGTATTATTTAAGAAATGACAATTCAAATACATATCTTTGTTTGTTCATTGGGTGGACTCCCTCTGAGTCTTCGCTTCCTTGCAGGAGCTACAGGAGTCCTAATCTAAAGTAGTTTCTTCTACACCTTTCTGTTGTGGAATGTAGAGAGATGGTCAACTCCCTCTGAATATCTGCATCCTTGCAGAAACCACTGGAGTGTACTCCCTCTTGATCTTTGCTTCCTGGATTACTTGTCCTTGAACTTATATTCATTCTCGATCCCTATGCATGCTTGTTAGTATCATCATTGTGTTATCCTCTAGGTCTCATACGTAATCAAACATTTATTAGTATAATCTTAATATTATCAAAACACAATAATCTCAAGCATGTATAGTCAGGATCATTTCAAACACAGATAATAAACATTAGTATTCAAGGTTTCAGGGAAGTCTTCTTTTACTCATGCATATTCTTATTTGATCATAGGACTCTTCTGGTTAGTTAAATCATCAATCAAGAGAAGAGATATAATATGCATAAAACCCGTGATTATTCAAACCTATACCTTCATGATTCTTCTGGTTAGTCATATCATCAATTATGGCAAGAAACATAATATGCATACAACCATGACTATTCAAACCTATGACTTCATGAATAATCATTATCAACAACACAACAGTATAAGATCCTAACACAAGGTAGGATTCTATCTTGATATAGGAAAAACATACCTGGATTAGCATGCTAGCTAGTTATGTCTAACATACTCACATGATGTCTTCTTGTTCTTCTTCAATGACTTGTGCTAGTAACCTGTATATCTCATAGGTTAACCATTATAAAACCAAGTTATACATACCTCGTAAATGGATCTTCTATGAGATCCATGACAATGGATGAATCTTTGTCCTCATGTCATCATGATCATATGTTCTTGAACCAGAACATGATTTGTCTTTCTTGGTTTACCTTTCATGTTAGTAGACAACATAAACCTCATACAACACCATAATGCATTAGTACAATCATAAGTGTAAACACCCTAATCAATGAATATCTTCTATCATGCATTCATAAATTTGTTAAGGTGATACGACAAATCTAAAATCAAGATTGTACTAACCATAATAACATGAAGACAAACATACCATAAACTTAATCATGAACAAATATCGAAACATACCTCGATGAGTCATACCTGTCGAGATCGCTTGTAATATTCTTATGTAAGGCCTTAGCCTCATCTCCCTCTGAAACAGGAACTTCTTCACTTATGTAGGTGACCAATCCATCTTCTTCTAGGATTAACCCAATCCACTTGATTTGCAAGAACTGGACCTGGAGTTGGATATGGGTTTGTCAAAGAAACCCCAAAAATTCAAACTTTGAATTTCAAACTTCCGAAAGGATAGAAATAAGCGCCTTGATGAGATGATCAAGCTGGTATATTCAGAATTTGAAAACTGCAAAGTTTCACTCCTCAAATTTGACTTTGAAACTTCCGACTTCACTGGACGTGATACTGAACTGGGGTTTGATGAAGCCCACTCTTCTTCCCAATTAAAAGGTTTGATCCAAAGCTCTAAGCTTCTATTTTTCTGAGGAGCTTCCATCCATGGTCACAGATTTCAAAAATTCCCATTTTTACAGAAGCCCTAATTTTCCACTTTTATTATCAAAGTCCCAAACTAGGGTCTGATCAAGCCTGGCCTTCTGCCCAACCAAAAATTCTGATCTTGGTCTGTAAATTTCTATTTTGATGAGTAGCATCCAGCCATGGTCTCCGATTACAAAAATTCCAACTTTCTCCGAAGCCCTAAATTCCGGAAGCCATGAATGAAGGTACTAAAAAATAATTCTGTTTTGACAGAAATATGTACCTGATTGTTTCTGGTGTAACTCCAAAATTTTTTATCCACAGGGTCTAAAAAAATTTCCTGAGATAGCCTGACCTGTTATATTTCCACCCTAATAGGTCTAACCTCAATTGGATTCTCTGAGAGAGATTTATGCCATGTGTCGCAACATGACTTGTTTATGGGATAATACAGGAGAGCGAACTTGTACGGCGTGCCACGTGTCACTGGTTCAACTTCGGCCTCTGAAATTTTTTCTTGAGATAGTACAGTCTGTGTAGTACCTGTCACTTTTTACTAAATTTCATTTGGAGCTTCCTAGCCCAAGTTATGACCTTTTTCGCAAGGTCACCTGATTTTGACTCAGATCTGGAAGAGGCGGAAACCCTATATTGTACAGATCATAAATCACAAAGTACAATGAATTAGAGGTTTTCCTTTGGACACAACGTACATGGGGATTTAATCTTAGACCTATAAATATTTCAAATCCGAAAACGTCGCCAAAACGGATTTATAGAGAAAGTGCTACGATGACTGGTTTTTGCTATATCAAGCCCTAGCATCGTAAGTGCAACAAGTGTCATACATGCCATATCATGCCTTCTTTCAGGCTAGCTCTGATACCATGTTAAATTTTCAAAATTTACTTCAATCTGATCTAGGATCTTAACTGAGAGAACAACATGTACAGCATATCAATCATGGAGACAATAATGCAAGCACACAAGAGACACAAAGATTTACTTGGGGAAAACCATAAAGGTGAAAAACCCCAATAACTTCCTCAGAGATAGATAGAGCAATGATACAACCCAAGAGATAGACATATCCTAGCAGCAAATCTTCCTCCTCCATAAGTGCGCCACTCCTCCTTGAGTGCATGAGTGAGAAGTGAGTGATCAAATAGAGTGCCTCCCGCACTCTATTTATACTTGACTTGACTTGCCTTTTACATAAATCATGTAGGCTCGAACTTAACCACATAACATAATGCTGACTGGGCCGACCCCCAATAGGGTGGTCTAATAACCCTTCAACCCACATGGCCGACCCCCAATAGGGTGGTCTAATAACACTTTGACCCACATGACTTATACAGGACCGACCCCAACAAGATGGTCTAATAACCCATCAAGTATAAGTTACGACATTTACAATATAAATGACGACACTTCTGAAGTTACATATACATCAACAGTAACCGGGAACTCTAGTTGGCATGGTTGCCATGTCGCCTCTCCTCCACATTGTTCACAATAACGTTTTCTTGGCATGCAAGGTTGGAAACTCTGTGGTTGTTGTAATTTAATGAGATATTAATGTAGGTTGCTCGGCTTTCAATGTAGCATTGTTGGCTCTCTTCTATCCATCAATTGCTCCAGATATTGGTCGTTAGTTTGTGTAACCCTAATCCGTGTTGTATGTATTGGTAGAAAATTTCTCGGCCCTTCACTGTTATGTTGTAATGAGGTCGACAGATTGCCAAATTTTTAGGGTTAGAGGAGGTTCTATTCCATGGTTTCGACCCTGTGACTTATGAGAGGTAAATTCTAAATGTTGCAGGCTTGGCTTCGTGCCATAGAGCCGTGATGTCGTAGTATGAAGTGTAGATATTCATCAGCTATTGAAAGTAGTTTGTATTTTGTCCTTCGGCTCTTTCGAATGGTGGTAACGCCTTCTGGTTCTTCCTACGTGTATAAAGGATTGCAGCCGACCTATGGTTTCACTGTTAACGTTTGGAATAAAACTCTACAGGGTAAGTAAGTAAATGAATATATGTGATATCGTAGATTTTTCTTTTTATATGTGTTAACAGGCTTTTGACCACTCGCATTGTGCTTTGGCAGGTGCCCTCATTGTTGGAAGGTTTTTATACAACAGTTTTGGAAAGGAAAGCTACTACTGCTTCTTGGTAAGCTCCGGTGGTTCTTGCAAATCCTCGTAGGTGCCTTTGATGTGTTTTCTGTGTGCCGGGAGTTGGAATCTTCAATTGTTTCAGTGATGGCCGAAAATGAAGTTTTAAGCTTGGCTTGTTTTGTTTTATACTGTACAGAGGGTAGCCTCTCAATCTTTTAAGTTACCTCTTGGCTATTTGATGCCTGGTTATGTTGTCGATAGAGAATCCAAACCTTCATTTGTTCTATTAGATGTCTCAAGGGTAAAAACCCTGTACAGTCTTCATTGTTTCACGATTCTATTTTATGTTTTTAGTTGATGAGGTCAAGTCCCATGTACTGTGAAACCTTGACAGGTTCAAAGTGTAATTTTCGGTTATAGTTTTAAATGGAAGTCAAGATCCAAGGGTTCTCTTTGTACTTATAACTATGGTTCATTTTTCTTTGAAATGAAACGATAATTTTTTTGAATGACAGTGGGAACTATGTATAAAATATATGTGGCGTTTTTGTCGAACCACAAGGGTTTTTTTGGCCTAGGTTTTTAAGTTTGTATGACTGTGTAAAAGAAATGCATGCCTATAATCCAAGCTCGTTCTTGTTAATCTTGTTTGGAAAAATAGATGAAGTAGTTTTACTGTTAATGTTTTTCGAGAGGGTTATGCTTCCAAGTTCTAGCTTTGATTTTTTTTATAAAGGATACCTTACCTGAAACCTCTGAATGCTATTGGGCTTGTGTTAGGGTTGTACCCAAGACTTAATCGTTGAAAGATAATTTCGATAATGTGTATGTTTAAATGCTAGGGTTGTGAGCTAATATTTAAACATGAATATGTAATCGTGCCTTCAGCTAACTGTTAGATAATTCTTAGATAGTAAATTCATATATAAAAGATAGTATGGTTCTGGAAAGTAATGTCTAGGGTTTAATAAGTCATAAATGTTATCATTCTTTGAATAATGTCTACAGTTTGTCTTTGAGATAGAAAATATGATGTATGAATACAAAATAAGGATTTGCAATGTATTAGGTTTTGATACTACTGAAATAAACATTTGATACTTGAAATCAAATAGGAAATCAGTGAAGAAATAAAGTATGTATAATGATATGAAAACTATATAGTGAATAGGTCTTGCAGCTGTGATAATTCTTGGAAATACTATTATTGGAAAACATGATATGTATGATTTTAATTGCATTTGTTTGCTATTTTAACTGAATAGAGATAAGAGAAAAATATATGACTATACAGAAGTTAGACTATATTTTCTTTCATGTAATAACAAAAGAATTATATATTACTATTGACACTATACAGTAATTTTTACTCTGTTTAAATATAGGGCAAAATTGTAAACATAATACTTACTGTAATTATTTGTCCAATCAATGGCAATCTGCCTATCTCTCATCTATCATTTAATGTGCTTCTCTATACTAGAGTACTATGCCGATAACAGCATGGGAAAAATATAGAGATGATTATCTAATCAATAATTCACAGACTTTATCATTCAGTAACGAACATAAATCATAAATAAAATAAATTCTTGTACAAAACAGAGTTTGATAAATTCTACTAAACAAAACATTGAACTGTAAACAAAATAGAAACAGCAAAACATGGTTAACTGTAGAGAAACAAACAGCCCAAGGAGCCTATTCCACCCAACCAATTCCTGAAGACAGCCAAGTTACTTGCCTTAGGACCCCCGAGCCTATTCACTGAACCACCCGGAGAAAGAAACTTAGAAGCTTAGGACCTCCACTTGTAGTAACAATAATTATCCAGTATTAAAGACTTAGCAGTCAAGGGGACCTGCACCAGCACCTCTGGTTCTCCTTCTCAGAATAATTTGCAGACTTACAGTTGCACTCTCACATAGCCTCCCTATTCAAATCTCTCAGTGATCACCTGATGCACTTGAGGAATATTTCTGCATAAAATATTGTGTAAGAGTTGCCTGCTCAATTCGAATTTGCCTTATGTAGGCTGCCTAGGCCTTTTAGTGGTTAACTGGTCATTTAATGAGCTACCTTCTCACTCCCACCACATGGGGGATAATGCCACATTTTTAGGGGTAATTGTCCCATAACCAACAGCTAGTGGTGAAGTGCAATTGCTACCATCTGTCCCATGCCTTCTAACAGCTTCCATTCCTCCTAGTGGGTCAGTGAACACTCATTTAACAGTTCCCTTGTGTGTTTGTTTCCTACTTTAATTTATTAAATAATAATCAGTAATTACATTCATCCTTGAACAAACTTGGTCATAATTACAAAACTTTGTAGTTAAAATTTAACATAAAGTATTTTTCCAATAAAATAATATTTTCAAAATTTGGGTAGGTGACATACACCCCCCCTTAAGCCTCAACATCGTCCTCGATGTTGGTTAATCACTCTTTGGGTGTTCCTGAAACAGAGTTGGGTATGCTGCCTGCATACTACTCTCCAACTCCCAGGTTGCCTCTTCTGGGCTAAGGTGCTTCCATTGTACCTTCACTTGCCCAATGGTGCGATTCCGGTGCAGAGTTTCCCTCCTTTCGAGGATACAATCCGGTTCCACCTGAAAATCACCATCTTGTCCCACTTGTACATCATTCTAGTTTACAACATGAGTAGCATCATGTTCATACTTCTTTAAAAATGATATATGAAAAACATTATGTATCTTTAAATTTGGTGGCAAATCCAATTGGTATGCCACTGGTCCAACCTTGGACAATATTTCGAAAGGACCACAATACCTGGGTGCCAACTTGGCACAGCTTCCCAATTTCAATGAACTCTTTTTCAGTCTTACCTTAAGGAACACATGTTTACCAACCTGGAACTCTTTATGAGTCCTTTTTAAATCTGCTTGACTCTTTTGCCTATCTTGGGAAGCCTTTAAATTTTCTTGTACCTGTTTCACAATTAGTTCTAACTCCTGCAACAATTTAGGTCCTAAAACAACTCTATTTACTGGGTCATTCCAAGAAACAGGTGTATCACATTTCCTACCATAAAGAATTTCAAATGGGATACGTCTGGATGATGCATGATAATGGTTATTATATGCAAATTCTGCTAAGTGCAAGTAGTCTTCCCACTTACCAGGATGATCCTTAACATAAATTCTCAGTAAGTCTTCCAAAACTTGATTCACCCTTTCTGTCTGTCCATCTGTTTGTGGATGAAAAGCTATGCTGAAATTTAAGGTTGTATTCAACCCTTTAAACAAAGACCTCCAAAAGTTTCCAGTAAATTTAGAGTCATGATCTGAAATTATCACTTTCAGTATATCATGTAGTTGAAAAATCTGTTTCATGAATATTTCTGCAATGTCTGGAGCCTTATGAGTAGTCTTCACAGGTATAAAGTGTATTGCTTTGCTCAGTTTGTCTACTACCACCATGATAGAGTCATTTTGTTTCTGATTTTTGGGTAGTCCAGTAATAAATTCTATGCTTATCACTTCCCATTTCCAACTTGGTATAGGTAATGGCTGCAACAATCCAGTGGGATGTTGGTGTTCAACTTTCACTTTTTGACAATCCAAACATTTAGCTATGTACTCTGCTACTTCATCTTTCATTTTGGGCTAATAGTATTCTTTCCTTAGCATAGTAATGGTCTTATGATAACCTGGATGGCCAGAGTAATGGCTTTTGTGCATTTCATTTAACATTTGAATTTTTACCTCTAGTATGTTAGGTACATACAATCTGTTTTTGTATAACAATAGTCCATTTTCCTTCATTTTGTAATTTGCCATAGAATTTTCAGAACTGTTATTTGCTGTCCTTTCCTTTAATTTTCTGTATTCTTCATCCATTTCACTCCTTTCAAGGATCTGATTTTATAAATCTATTGAGTAAGTAATGATGGTTGAAATAAAATTCAGCTTTGCTTTATGACTCAATGCATCTACAACCTTGTTCTCTTTCCCTTTAATATGCTGAATTTCGAAATCATACTCAGACCCATGTTGTTTGTCAATAAGGTAAAAATTTTGCCAATAAGGTGGTGATGCCACATTTTTAAAGCATGAATTACTGCTAATAACTCTAAATCATAAGTAGAGTAATTCTTCTCATGTATTTTCAGCTTTCTAGATTTGTATGCCATAGCATGCCCTTCTTGTGTTAGGACTCCACCGAGCCCATCATTACAAGCATCTGTGCAAACTATAAAATCCTTATTAGGATCCGCTATCCTCGGAATAGGTGCTGTAGTCAATATTTCCTTTAACTTCTTAAAACTGTCTATACATTTCTGATCCCACACAAATTTCTTCCCTTTCTTTTGCAAGGAGGTTATGGGGTTTGCAATCTTTGAAAAACCCTCTATAAATTTTCTGTAATATCCAGTAATACCCATAAATGATCTTACATCCGACACATCCTTAGGAACCGGCCAGTCATTAATGGCCTTTATCTTGTCGGGGTCAACCGAGATTCCTTCTTTAGAAATTATGTGTCCTAAATATTGAATTTTGTCCTTGTGGAAGTCACACTTACTAAACTTAGCGTATAGTTGATGATCTCTCAGAACTTGTAAGATAATTCATAGATGTTCATCATGCTCTTCTTTGCTTTTAGAATACACTAAAATGTCATCTATAAACACAACAACAAACTTATCTAAGTATTTGTGCAGAATATTGTTCATCAAACACATAAATACAGCCGGGGCATTAGTTAAGCCAAATGGCATGACTACGAACTCGTAATGTCCATATCGAGTTCTGAAAGCTGTCTTGAAAATATCTTCATCCTTAATCCACACTTGATGATATCCTTACCTTAGATCAATCTTTGAAAATATCGTTGCTCCACGCAACTAATCAAATAGATCATCTATGTGGGGCAATGGATATCAATTCTTGATTGTCATCTTATCAAAGCTGGCGATAATCTATGCACAATCTTAGGGTTCCATCTTTATTCTTAACAAATATAACAGGTGCTCCCCAAGGAGACACGCTGGGTCTTATATAATTCTTATCAATCAGTTCCTTCAACTGTGATTTCAATTCGTTTAATTCCAGTATATTCATCCTATATGGAGCTTTAGAATTTTGTACTGCTTCTGGTATTAACTCGATGGTAAAATCTAAATCTCTTTTAGGAGGTAATCCTGGAATCTCCTTAGGAAAAACATCCTTGAAATCCTTTAGGACAGGTATGTCTTCTAATTTCAATTTGTCCTCTTTACAAATAAACTCATCATTTACTACATTTACTGCAAACAACTGACATCCTTTCCTAACTGCCATCTTAATTTGCATGGCTGAAATCTGTCTAAGGGTTACCTTTCTTGGAATACCTTTTACTTCTACAGTTTTTCCTTCATCATTTAAACATGTAAAACTTTTTTCATAACAGTTCAGAATGACATGATGGGCTTCTAAGCAATCCATTCCGATTATAATATCATAGGATCTTAAAGGTAAAATATTCAACTTGATTTGTGTCTTTAATTGATTCATGGATAAAGCACAACTTTCAATAAAATATGATACTTTCCTCTTTGTTCCTGTTGCTAGTCTAACTAACCAAGATTTACTGAACTTTTCTATTTTTAATTTAAGACTTTCCACAATATCTGGTGATATATAACTTAAGCTAGCACCTAGGTCAATCAAAATAGTAACAGGATGATTTTGTAGCATACCTTCAATCTCCACCATAGAGATTTGATGATCTGCTTACCTGTTGTCGAGTGCTGCATTGATTCTGGACATCTCCCTCACCACGTCTCCAACAGTAGGTTCAATCTGAATAGAGTGAATGTTGTTAGCTATCCGCTTCCTCTTGGGACATTCTGATGCATAGTGAGGACCTTGACACTCAAAACATTTGATAGGTGCCTTTTGTTCATTGGTCTTGGTATTATTGGGAGCATTTCTGGCACGAGGGGTTCACTAGTGATGCAATATCATATCACGTCCATTCATATTGGGGGGTTGAATACTCTTAAAAACCTAGAAAATATATTGCCCTGTATTAAGGGGTCAAGGGGGGTTTTTAATTTCACATAGTAATATAAAAATTGGGGGTTATTTTATTTGGGTGTGCTAAGGAATAACCTCCAAATCGTGGGATGAATTCATACCTCCAAATCACGGGCTCAATTCATACCCACCTAAACCTTAAGTACCTTCCATTTTTATTTGATATTGCTTATGATCCTAAGTTTTGCATAAATACGGTAATAGTGTACCAATGATAATATCGATAGAAGTCTCTTTGGATTATTGACCTTGAGCAATCCCCATTTAATAGATTATTTAGGCTTGGTTTGAATTGATGTTATATTGTTTTTCATCTTTAAGTTAAGAGATGTAGTTAATCGAGAGTTCCAAACTTGAACAATTGTATTGTATTTTTGTAGGCATTCAAGTAAAATATTTAACTCTTCATTTTTTAGGTTAGGGTTTAGGTGGACAGTGATATTCAATTAAACCTTGCTCCATGACAACCAAGAAAAGTGAGATCAATCATTCTTAGCTCACTGGAACCAAGAAAAGTTAGATCAATGTTTCTTGACTAATTATTTCTTTCAACTTTTTGTATTCTTCTTTAATATTTTCACATTGCTAGTTAGGAATACTTGTTAGATTGAGTTATATTTGGCACAGTCATAATTGTAATTTCAATTCTTATATGCAAGGCATCTATCTTAATATTGTATTGGAATTAACATGATTCACATAGGTGAAAATCTAAATCCTTATTTACATACCCTATGTGTTATCATTACCATGAAATGTTATCATATAAGTTTCACCATCTATATATCTTTATAACTATTGCATGGTTGAAACCTAACAATGAAGATATTTCCCTATCCTTTAAAGATTAAAAAAACTAGGTACAACCCAAGAAAAGGTAACTAATTTTGTTAATTCGCTTGATTGTAAGAATAAATGTAGAGTAAGTGGAGGCAATTCATTGGATCTTGTGAATGACCCAAATCCAAGCTTTGCACATGATCATATGCTGTTATTGAAAAGTAAAAGTATTTTTTCTATGTTCATCTGGGTTCAAACATCAATGATGTTTGTTTTTATAGGAAGGTAGGGGTGTCCATCACAAAAAGGTTTCAATTTTGAATTTTTATGGAGTTTAATTTATTAAGCTTATAGAAAACGTGAGTTCTCTATGGCTATATTCATATTTTCATGATAGAAAATTTGTATATTTGTAGGTTGTGGTGTGAAACATCTACAATTCTCATATTTTCTAAGCATTGCACTAATAATTGGACTATAAATATTTTACATTCTTTGTTATGTTGATCTCTTGACTAGGTTGCGTTTTACGCATTTTGGCTTCCCTAGTACTATTTCTTTGGGTGTTCCACTATCCAATGCTACAAATTGATCAGTCAACCCCGCAATCCTAGTGGGATCATTATTAGCATTATACTATTATTGTATTTAGCATCTTGTTTGCTTATACTAAGATGTGTTAGCGATCCTTTTTGTTGCAACTTGATAATATGATATAAAGGGGGTGTTAAAAATGGGTTGATAAAAATGGATACCTACAATATCTAGTGAAACTAGGGGTTTTCTTAATTGGAAAGAAATATTGGGAGGGGGGTTCAAAAATACAATTTTAGGATGCATTTTTCAATATTTAGTGAAATTAGGGGTATCATTTAATATCATGTGAACGATCGTGCTATGTAACAAGTTCACTAAGTGAACCCCCCGTGATTTCTGGGTGCTGTAGAATTCTGCTCTTGACTGTTTCTGAAATTATTTTCTTGAAAATTCCGATTCTGAAAATTTTTCTTTTGGAAACCGGAATTCCCACTGAACCTGAAATTTTTCTTTTTTAGCTCAAAATTGCTGGGTTTATGAATTTTCCAGTTTGACATTCCTTCTCTTTTCCGATTAGTGTCATAACAGAAAACTGCCTTCCTCATAGCCTCTTCCAAGGTCTTTGGATTTTCATACTCGATTCTGTCCTTAATATTGAAAGGTAGATAGTTCAAGTATCTTTGGATTTTCGGTTTTTCTTCCACGAGATATGGCACATATCTCAATAAGTTCAGAAATTTACTGTTCATTTCCTTCATGTTCATACGTCCTAGCTTTAAATCATAGAATTCTTTGGATTTTTCTTCATAGTACAATTCAGATAAAAACTTCTTCTTGAAGTATCGTTTAAAAGTACTCCAGTTAACATCCTTATCCTTGATTCCCTTTACTTTTTTGATGTCTTGCCACCAAATGTCTGCTTTTCTGGTCAGGTTATATATAGCCATTTTTGATTTCAAGGATTCTGAATAGTTATAAATCTGAAAATATTTCTTCGTGCCAGACAGCCATGCTTCAGCTGTCTCGCCCTTCTCAGTTTCTCCATTGAAAGTTGGAGGTCTAATATTTTTGAACTCCCCAGAAATCTGCTCATACTCTTTATGGTTTTTCTTTCTGGGTTTGTTATCTCCTTCACTGCTATCACTTGCATAGTTACATTTCTGTTTACGTACTTCAATAGCATCTCTCGATGATGTTGAACTGCTGTTCACATCATCGGTTTTCATTTTCTTACTTTTGTTACCATGAGGCAGATCTTCAACCTTGGAGATATCTTCATTTCCCCTCTCCTGCTCATCAATTGGGCATTGTTCAAACAACACTTGGTTTAACTCTTCTTGTGCCTTCACAATTCTTTCATTGTCTTGTTTCACAGATCTAATTTCTGCCTTTAACTGTTGATGTATATGTAACTTCGGAATGTATTTCATATCTGTATGTTGTATGTACTCCTATAGAGATGGTATTATTCCTCTATACGGAAGTGTCGTCATTTATATTGTAAATGTCGTAACTTATACTTGATGGGTTATTAGACCACCTTGTTGGGGTCGGCCCTGTATAAGTCATGTGGGTCAAAGGGTTATTAGACCACCCTATTGGGGGTCGGCCATGTGGGTCGAAGGGTTATTAGACCACCCTATTGGGGGTCGGCCCAGTCAGCATTATGTTATGTGGTTAAGTTCGAGCCTACATGATTTATGTAAAAGGAAATTCAAGTCAAGTATAAATAGAGTGCGGGAGGCACTCTATTTGATCACTCACTTCTCACTCATGCACTCAAGGAGGAGTGGCGCACTTATGGAGGAGGAGAATCTGCTGCTAGGATATGTCTATCTCTTATGGTTGGGTTGTATCATTGCTCTATCTATCTCTGAGGAAGTTATTGGGGTTTTTCACCTTTATGGTTTTTCACTTTTATGGTTTTCCCCAAGTAAATCTTTGTGTCTCTTGTGTGCTTGCATTATTGTCTCCATGATTGATATGCTGTGGATATGTTGTACATGTTGTTCTCATAGTTAAGATCCTAGATCAGATTGAAGTAAATTCTGAAAATTTAACATTAACTCCTGAAATGCATGTAACAATTCTGATGAATTTTCATTCAATTCACTGTGGCCTTCTTCTGCATAGTGTTGTCCCGTGCTATGGTTGTTTGGTTGAAATTTGTCTTCTAAATGTTCAGTTGAGTTCTCCATACCTGTAACTTAAAATAATTTCTTATAACACAATAGTTTAAATTTGAATTAGTAAGATTTTCTGCTGTAATAAAATTTTCTATTGCGTGTTCTTAGACCTTTTTCAGGCCTAGAGTTCGAACATGAACTTTGATACCACATGTAACATCCCGAAAATACCAAAATAAAATTTTTTATAAGAGCAATAATTATCAAAGTCATTTAATGCGGAACATATAAACTAATTCAAAATCTTAACTAAGATAATTTAATGACGATGACACGTCATAATTCTCAAATAATTATAGTTGTAATTTCTACTTCAGATATAAACGGATGTTAAACTCCTGAACGAAAGATCTTTGTATGCTTAAGTAGATGAGTACAGTTTACAATTTTGTTTAAGTTCTTGGCTATTATTACATGTTGTTACTGTTTGTACCGCTTTGATATTCTTGATGGACTGCTGACAGTTTGTTTGTTTGTTGAAGAAGGGGTCCTATGAGGCACCCTGGAGCTTACTTAGCTACGTTTAGCTAAGGCATTTGAATCTTGTTTCCATGTGCAGACCGTAGGTAAGAAATCTACAAGACACAATAATATTTAGAGTACTTGTGTTTTTCAATTCATCGTCAATGTAAAATGTTAAGTACTTCCTTGCGACATTAATAACCGAAGGTATGGATACAAGGATACTGCTCCTAGCTTAAGTACTATTTTACAAAGCTCCTTAATGTTATCAATCCATGTCGCCCAAGATTTATGTTATGATGTTACACTTATCGTCATGAGACTACTGTCATTAATATTAATGCAACAGTACTACTATCTATTAAGTATGCAATTACGAAACTTATAGGAAAATGCACTTTCGAACTATCATTATAATTGGCGTCTACAATTCTTAGACTACTTTATGTCCTATACAAACTATAGAAATGAAGTAGCTATATATCTTATAGCTACTATTTATTTACATAAAGCATGGAATAATATTCGATTATTTCGATACTAATTTAAACTTTGGAATTATATAATACCTACACTACATATTCCATGTAATATGATATGGTGTTACTATACATAGATATGATAAACAAAACAATATTATGCGTTTTCAAATGTAATCCTAGCTATTGTTTTAACACCATAGGATAATATCCTATGCAAACCACGAGCATGACCTTATAAATATTATGGCTTGATGGTAGTTTGAACTATGTTGTATGTAAAAGCTCTTATCCTAAGTGTTAATATCATGTCAATGTAATCACCCAAGTCTTGATGTTAAAGTAATGAAATGACGGGTATTGACTTCTAGTTGCAGGTTGACAGAGTTACGGTTGTGTATTAAATAAACTCCATAGTGGAATGGGTGGCTGTCATACCACTTAGTTCATCCACGTGAACTCTGATTGCCATAGTAACTGGGAATTCTAGCTGGCATCGTTTCCATGTCGCCTCTCCTCCACACTGTTCACAGTAACGTTTTCTTGGCATGCAAGGTTGGCAACTCTGTGGTTGTTGTAATTTAATGAGATATTAATGCGGGTTTCCCGGCATTCAATGTAGCACTGTTGGCTCTCTTCTATCTGTCGATCACTCCAAATCTTGGTCGTTGGTTTGTGTAACCCTAATCCATGTTGTATGTATTGGTAGCAAATTTCTCGGCCCTTCATTGCTATGTTGTAATGAGGCTGACAGGCTGCCAAAGTTTTATGGTTAGAGGAGGTTCTATTCCAAGGTTTCGACCCTGTGACTTATGAGAGGTAAATTCTAAATGTTGCAGGCTTGGCTTCTTGCCATAGAGCCATGATGTCGTAATATGAAGTGTAGATATTCATCAAATGTTGAAAGTAGTTTGTAGTTTGTTATTCGGCTCTTTTGAATGTTGGTAACGCCTTCTGGTTCTTCCTGCGTGTATAAAGGATTGCAGCCGACCTCTAGTTTCACTGTTAACGTTTGGAATAAAACTCTACAGGGTAAGTAAGTAAATGAATATATGTGATATCGTAGATTTTTCATTTTATATGTGTTAACAGGCTTTTGACCACTCGCATTGTGCTTTGGCAGGTTCCCTCGTTGTTGGAAGGTTTTTATACAACGGTTTTGGAAAGGAAAGCTACTACTGCTTCCTGGTAAGCTCCGGTGGTTCTTGCAATGCCTTATAGGTGCCTTTGATGTGTTTTCTGTGTGCCGGGAGTTGGAATCTTTGATTGTTTCAGTGATGGCCGAAAACGAAGTTTTAAGCTTGTCTTATTTTGTTTTATACTGTACATAGGGTAGCATCTCAGTATTTTAAGTCACCTCTTGGCTATTTGATGGTTGGTTATGTTTTCGATAGAGACTCCGAACCTTCGTTTTTTTTACTAGATGTCTTAAGGGTAAGAACCCTGTACAGTCTTCATTGTTTCACGATTCTATTTTATGTTTTTAGTTGATGAGGGAAAGTCCCGTGTACTGTGAAACCTTGACAGGTTCAAAGTGTAATTTTCGGTTATAGTTTTAAATGGAAGTCAAGAACCAAGCGTTCTCTTTGTACTTATAACTGTGAAAATCCTCACAGCAGATCTAAGAGATGATGTATCTCATAAGAGAATAATTATGATTAAGCAAGAAAATAGAAGAAGAGTGATACATGCAGTATAATGAGCAACAGAATAATATGGTACAGTAGAACTCAGATAGAAGCAATAATACTTCGGTCATACTAGATTATTAATCACAAATGGACATATAAATAATACAATGCATGAGGAATTCGAATGCCTAAGGTGGCAATTCGAATTAGCCTTCATGGAGTGATCAAAGGATCACTGGAGTGTCATCGGAGCACAACTAGGTGTCCTCATGATCATCGGAGCGTAACTGGAAGTCTTCATCATCATCAGTGGAGTCATCAATGCTCAAGTAACTGTCAACCATCAGTCAAACTAACTCTGGTAGGTGTAACTCAGTGTAACTAAGTGTAACTCAGTGTAACTAAGTGTAACTGAGTGTAACTGAGTGTAACTCAATGTAACTAAGTGTAACTCAATGTAACTAAGAGTAACTGAATGTAACTGAGTGTAACTCAATGTAACTGAGTGTAACTGAGTGTAACTGACTGTAACTGAATGTAACTGAGTGTAACTGAGTGTAACTCAATGTAACTGAGTGTAACTGAGTGTAACTCAATGTAACTGAGTGTAACTGACTGTAACTGAGTGTAACTGAACTGGTAGGTGAAGAAGGGCGAGTTTCTCCCTAAAATCAAGGAAGAAGGGCGCACTAAGCAACTGGAGGGCTAAAACCGAATAGTGAGAAGCTCCTGGGGGTTGGCTAACTGAGGGCTAGGTGCTGGACTGATGACTGGGATGCATGCAAAATGCATGCAAACCCTAGAATGCATGCAAACCCTAAAAGGTGCATGCATGACTGAAAATGTAAATGATCAAAATACTGGTGGGACTAGGATGGAGTATAGGAATATCCTAACAATAACTATGGTTCGTTTTTCTTTGAAATGAAACGATAATTTTTTTGAATGATAGTGGGAACGATGTATAAAATAATGTGGCATTTTTGCCGAACCACGAGGGTTGTCTTGGCCTAGGTTTTTAAGTTTTTATGACTGTGTAAAAGAAAAGCATGCCTATAATCCAAGCTCGTTCTTGTTAATCTTGTTTGGCAAAATAGATGAAGTAGTTTTACTGTTAATGTTTTTCGAGAGGGTTATGCTTCCAAGTTCTAGCTTTGATTTTTTTTATAAAGGTTACCTTACCTGAAACCTCTGAATGCTATCGGGCTTGTGTTAGGGTTGTACCCAAGACTTAATCGTTGAAAGATAATTTCGATAATGTGTATGTTTAAATGCTAGGGTTGTGAGCTAATATTTAAACATGAATATGTAATTGTGCCTTCGGCTAACTGTTAGATAATTCTTAGATAGTAAATTCATATATAAAAGATAGTATGGTTCTGGAAAGTAATGTCTAGGGTTTAATAAGTCATAAATGTTATCATTCTTTGAATAATGTCTACAGTTTGTCTTTGAGATAGAAAATATGATGTATGAATACAGAATAAGGATTTGCAGTGTATTAGGTTTTGATACTACTGAAATAAACATTTGATACTTGAAATCAAACAGGAAATCAGTGAAGAAATAAAGTATGTATAATGATATGAAAACTATATAGTGAATAGTTCTTACAGCTGTGATAATCCTTGGAAATACTATTCTTGGAAAACATGATATATATGATTTTAATTGCATTTGTTTGCTATTTTAACTGAATAGAGATAAGAGAAAAATATATGACTATACAAAAGTTAGACTATATTTTCTTTCATGTAATAACAAAAGAATTCTATATTACTATCGATGCTATACAATAATTTTTACTCTGTTTAAATATAGGGCAGAATTGTAAACATAATACTTACTGTAATTATTTGTCCAATCAATGGCAATCTGCCTATCTCTCATCTATCATTTAATTTGCTTCTCTATACTAGAGTACTATGCAGATAACAACATGGGAAAAATATAGAGATGATTATCTAATCAATAATTCACAGACTTTATCATTCAGTAACGAACATAAATCAGAAATAAAATAAATTCTTTTACAAAACAAAGTTTGATAAATTCTACTAAATAGAACATTGAACTGTAAACAAAATAGAAACAGCAAAACTTGGTTAACTGTAGAGAAACAAACAGCCCAAGGAGCCTGTTCGACTCAACCAATTCCTGAAGACAACCAAGTTACTTTCCTTAGGACCACCGAGACTATTCACTGAACCACCAGGAGGAAGAAACTTAGAAGCTTAGGACCTCCACTTGTAGTAACAATAGTTATCCAGTCTTAAAGACTTAGCAGTCAAGGGGACTTGCACCAGCACCTCTAGTTCTCCTTCTTAGAATAATTTGCAGACTTACAGTTACACTCTCACATAGCCTCCCTATTCAAATCTCTCAGTGATCACCTGATGCACTTCAGGAATATTTCTGCAGAAAATATTGTGTAAGATCTGCCTACTCAATTCGAATTTTCCTTATGTAGGATGCCTAGGCCTTTTAGTGGTTAACTGGTCATTTAATGAGCTACCTGATCACTCCCACCACCTTGGGGATAATGCCACTTTTTTAGGGGTAATTGTCCCATAACCAACAGCTAGTGGTGAAGTGCAATTGCTGCCATCTGTCCCATGCCTTCTAACAGCTTCTATTCCTCCTAGTGGTTCAGTGAACACTCATTTAACAGTTCCTTTGGGTGTTTGTCTCCTACTTTAATTTATTAAATAATAATCAGTAATTACATTCATCCTTGACCAAACTTGGTCATAATTACAAAACTTTGTAATTAAAATTGAACATAAAGTATTTTGCCAATAAAATAATATTTTCCGAATTTGGGTAGGTGACAGGCTGGTTGTAAACAAATGGAAAAAGGATTGATAAATATTATGGAAATCCACTTCTCTGGCCCTTATGACCTCCAATATTTCTTTGGCAGTTTCTATGGTGCTATTTGTCAGCATGGGATCGTAAACCTCACAGTCTTTATCCTCCAATAGGTCAATTATCTTTAGGGGCTCAAAGCCTGGGGGAACCACGGGTCCAGCCATTTAAATAGTTTAGGGTGGAGGTAGATGGCCTACCTGGTCGGTTGACAACTGGGTGGAGCTTCTGGGTGTCTGGTTGGCTGGTCGGCTCTGCTTGATCTGCTCCTATTGCTTTCCAATGCACACAATTCAACTGGGATGCAAATCTTCATGTAGACGGGCGTTTTATAATATAAACATGTCATATCACCCTTACAGCTATGACAGTGACGGAGTCACGTCAGCCATCTATCCATACAATCAACTCTCATCCGTAGATCTCCTTGACCTTTACTTGCATCGTCCCTCGTGGCTTCCAACCCCACCACATATCAACTCGACAACACCTTTAATCTACAAAAACCTTTTCAACCGTCGATCCGGTCTCCTCCTGGATCTTGACCGTCCCAGGATGCGCCCTTTACCGAGTTCGCGAATTTTGGGTCTGTTGATTTTACACGCAAGTCAAATCCGCGAACTAATCTTGAGTCGTCGATCTTCATCTCACTAGATCTGCACCGTTGGGAGATGCCGAACTTTATCAAAAGTTTGGGGATTTGAATCATAATCCTTTTCGTGCATGTTTAAATTACAAACAATTTTCTGACCGTTGATCTAATCCTTCCGCCATCGATCTTCCTTGACCTGCTCGCAGGCTAGAACCCCGCCAACGTTTAAAAGAGCTTCAACTTTTTCCGCGAAGGAGGCTCATGACCATTGATCTCCCCTACTTTTGATCTAAACCATCTATAGGCGTTAATCAGCGTTGCAGGAACATTCCTTTATACTTAATCTTCCGATCAGCATCAAGACTGTAGCTTCCCAAAAATTCTTATCTCGGCTCCAAGTTAAAACCAAAATATTATGTAATTGATGTTTGGATTTGGTTATTACAAGGTGGAAGCTTGTATGGTGTAATATATGGTTGTCATGTGCTGGTAAAGGCTATTTTGGAAAGCATATGGGTGTACTACAGGAATATTCCTAACTGTATATTGGAAGGAAGTTGAAAGGCCAACTCTCGAGGAGCCAATTCGAGAAATTGGGTTGGTTTTATTTTCGAATGGCCAAAAAAGGGATTGGACAGATTTGAGAACGAGGTATACTTTTTATATTTAATTCTTCAATATGATATTTTATAACATATGTCTTCATTGTAATTTGAACTGGTTTTTTCTTACATGATGTGCAAATTGGTTCTATGTAGGATGTCAAAAGGAATATCAAGTCGGGGTTGAAGAATTCATAGAGTTTGCAAAAAAACATTCAGAGGATAATAACACCACAAGATGTCCTTGTAAAAAATGTTACAATGTTGCAGTATTGACGTTTGAGGAAGTACAAGACAACTTGATGATTCATGGTATAATAAGTTCATATAAAACTTGGTTTTTCCATGGAGAGAGAGTTCCTACTCAGGACTATATATTTGACAAGACCAAGAAATGCCACACAATAGAGATGCATGATTTGCCTCAAGAAATTACGCATGGTGATGAACACATAGTCGGACATCAATATGATAATCATAATGATGAGTTTGCAACATTGCTTACAAATGATACTGAAGTTTTTGAGAATGACGATCATAACGAGGAAACCATGGTTGATGATCATATGGTTGAAATGGTGAATGATGCTTATCAATATTATAATGAAAATCCAGATGTGAATTGTGAAAATGGCCAAGCAGAATCAATGGAAGAAAAAAATGATATCAATCAATATCTAAAGTTAATTGAAGATGCAAAGGCACCGTTGTACCCAGGTTGCACTAGTTTCACTAAGCTATTGGCCACTGTGAAATTGTACAACCTTAAAGTGATAAATGGATGGTCTGATGCAAGTTTCACCCAGTTGTTGAAGTTGCAAAGAGAAATGCTTCCAACAGGAAATACACTTCCAGAATCTACATATGCTGCAAAAAGTTTGATTAAATCATTGGGGTTGGACTATGAAATGATACATGCATGCCACAATGATTTCATTTTATATTGGGGAAAATATGAAAAAATAAATGAATGCCCAACATGTGGCAAGTCAAGATGGAAGGTAGATGCTCATTCTGAAACGGTGCGTACTAGTGTCCCGGCCAAAGTGCTGAGGTATTTCTCTATAGTGCCGAGGTTGAAGAGAATGTACAGATATGATTTTGAACTCTTATAATTCCATTATATCATACACCTTCATGTACTACCAACCTACTAGAAAATCATCTTCTTTAATCTACTAAGTAGTGTAATGCATATATGATTCTTTATGTTTTTGTTACAGCTCTACATATATTTCACATAAAATGAGGTGGCATCATGAAAATGCAAGTAAGGATGGAATAATGTGCCACCCAGTTGATAGCCCGGCATGGAAAACTATGGAAAACTATAGATTCTAAATGGCCTAATTTTTCCAACGATCCTCGCAATGTACGACTTGCAATGGCAGTGGATGGATTTAATCCTTTTGGAAACTTGAGTAGTAGTCAGAGTGTATGGCCAGTAATACTAGTCACATATAACCTTCCGCCATGGTTATGCATGAAAAGGAGCTTTTTTGTTGTTGTCATTGTTAATACCTGGTCCCAAGCAACCAAGAAATGACATAGATGTTTATTTGGAACCATTGGTAAATGAACTGAAACTAACATGGGATGAAGGGGCAAGGACATACGATGCTCATTTAAGGTCATTCTTTAATATGAAGGCTATATTGATGTGGGTAATCCATGAATTTCTTGCTTATGGAAATATGGTTGGTTGCACAACTAAAGGGTTTTGTGCATGCCCTATATGTGGAAGGAACACATATTCAGAGTATCTCAAATGTATTAGGAAGTGTGTGTACATGGGACATAGGATATATCTGCCAATGAATCATAAATATCGTTCACAAAAAGGACCATTTAATGGGAAGTCTGAGCATCTCATTGCACCTACAATTGTACAAGTGTCAGATATTTTTACAGAAACAGAAGGAAGGGAAGAGAAATGGGGAAAGACTAAAAGTACAAAAAGAAAGAGAAATTTAAAAAAAAAAAAAAAAATTCGAAGACTAACATGTGGAAGAAAAGGTCAATTCTATTCAATTTACCATATTGGGAGGTATGTGCACACATTAACTTAAGGCCTAAAATGTATGATGCTTGAAGGATCTCATTGTGTTTATTATGAATATATTGTTTAGTTTTTCTTTGATGTTATAATTCATTGATTTTTTATACGGTTGGATGCAGAAACTCCCAGTGCGTCACATTTTAGATTTAATGCACATAGAAAAAAATGTATGCAAAAGTATTTTTGGAACCCTTCTGGAAATAAAAGATAAATCAAAGGATGGGAAAAATTCCCGTGATGACTTACAACAGTTGGGTATAAGGAGGTCCCTGTGGCCACAACAAAAAGGCAAAAAAATATTTATTCCACCAGCACCACACACTCTTTCAAAAAAGGAGAAAGAGATTCCTTGTCGTGTTTTGTTCACGTTAAAAGTTCCAGATGGATATAGTTCAAACCCTAGAAATCATGTATCTATGAAAGATCTCAAGCTTCACAGTATGAAAGCACATGATTGCCATGTTCTCATGCAACAAATCCTTCGAGTAGCATTGTGCCATGTGCTACCAAAAGTAGTTCGAAACACTATTTGTAGGCTTTGCTTCATTTATAGGCGAATTTATGCAAAAATGGTGGATCCAACAGATCTTGATAACTTACAAGATGATGTTGTGGAAACTTTGTGCTTACTTGAAAAATATTTCCCCCCTTCATTCTTTGATATAATGATACATTTGACTGTACACTTGGTGCAAGAGCTACGTTATTGTGGACCAGTTGCATATCGATGGATGTACCCATTTGAAAGGTCAGTGAAATTTTATTAAGTGCAAATCCACATAAATTCCAACATTTTATGTGCATCTAATGATAATACATTACTAGCAACTCTTTATTCATAATTTTGATTTCTCTACAAATTGTGTGTTTTTTTCTAGGAACATGAAAGTTTTCAAAATTTATGTGAAAAATAAGAATAGGCCCGAAGGCTGCATAGCTGAAAACTACACTGTGGAGGAATCCATAAAATTTTGTGCTGGATATGTTGAAGGTATGGATTATATTGAAAGCATGCCTAATAGAAATGAAGCTTGGGACGATGAAGAAGGAGAGGTTGGACAGTATGGGAAGGCCTTAGCTAGTGGAAGTTCTATTGAATTAGATAAAACTAGTTTGTTACAAGCCCACAGATGGGTCTTGCACAACGTAGATGAAATTCAACCTTGGATAGAGTAAGTAGAAGCACATACTTATGAAATATTTTTTATTATAATATATCACAATTTTTTCATAAATTGTTTCTTGACATTACTTGAAAATAGGATGCACTTGACATAAATTGCCAATAGTAACATCCAAGCCCAAAAAGATGAAGTCTTACTACAAAAGCTCCACAACCAACAATTTATTGATTGGTTAAGAAAACAGGTAATGATATGTTCTTCATATTAGATTTAATTGAACTTCATTGATCAAGACTATTATGATGTATGAAGGTGAGATTCTTTTAATATATTTTGAAATTGCATGGTTTTCTAACGACATTTAAAAATTTACAGGTGGAAGGAAAAGAAAATATTTCTGATACCCTTAAATGGTTGGCACGTGGCCCAAGGAAATATGCAATTAAGTATGATGGCTACTTAATCAATGGGTGTAGATTTCATGTTAAAAGCATAGAAAATGTCAAGGCCACCCAAAATAGTGGTGTGTGCATGATGCACAAACATTAATGAGATCAAGTGCAAAGGATAAAAACCCTATACATCAAATGACAACATATTATGGAGTGATTCAAGAAATAATGTTATTGGACTACTATTTGGTGCAGTATCCATTGTTCAAATGTGATTGGATGGATGTACACAAGAGGAATGGAATGAAAGTTGATGAAATTGGTTTCACCAAGGTGAATCTAAAGAGATGCTTGAGTAAGGATAGACTGCAAGATGATCCATTTATTCTAGCATCACAAGCAAAACAAGTATTTTATGTACAAGATCCGGTAGAGAATGACTAGTGTGTAGTTTTGACATGCCCTCCGAAGGGATCAAGAAATTGTAATAGATATGAATTGGAGTATGCAGATTTATCAAGTGTTGCATATTTTGAAGGGACGAAATGCAAAGAGGATGAAGCTGTAGGTGATGGTGGCATGGATTATGTTCGACAAGATTGTGAAGGCACATGGTTGGATGTTGTTCAGTAAGTAGCATGCATGATTTATTTATCAATTCTCATTTAAGTTGTATCTGTGAAAATTTATATCTTAGATTATTACTTGGATTTACCTTTCATGCACATATTTTTTGTTTTGCTATTGTTTATGCATGGATCTTATCTATTTTATTGTGTTATGTAACTTTCATTTATTTTTACAGTAGATAGATTGGGTGTGGGGAATTGAGAGTGATGTGAGGGGGGGGAGGGGCCATATGAGCTTCAACCTTCACGTGGTTGGCCCTGTTTAGTAGAGAATAAGATATTCTTGAAACTAAGAGAAGCTCATTCATGTATTTTAATTTTGTTTTTTTAGAATTTCATATATGTTATGTTTTTTTTTATATATCTATCAATCGCTTATATGAAAATACCATTTTGTCATGATATATGCAGGTCTTCGCAATGGAAAACAACATAATGACAATTTGTATCATTCTCTAATGCATATTTGTAAGTTATCACCATAATGAATTTGTCAATTAGATATCTTATTATTGTCGTTTCATTGATTATAACGTGTTGATTTCTTCATTTTAAGTACAGTTGTACTTGTCTACTTTATGAATTGATTTTGTTGCACATTTGTTGAAGGAAAAATGTTGATTGCGGGATAGCTATTGACAACGGGAAGGTAATGTAATGAACAATATTGAAAGTATTTGATTACAACAAATTTAATTACAGCACATTTATTACAACCATAAGTATACCAGATTGATGGTGTAACAACTAATTTGTGTGAAATATTTGTGTAAAGGATAGAGGATGCCAAGATCATCTAACGTTATTGGCATCAGGGCTGAACTTTGAGGTATAGATCCTGATTTATTTTTTGTAAGTAAGAAGAGAAAGCTTTATATTAAAAGAGAAGGATTTACAAATGAACCCAAAAAGGTCATAACCCTGCCATCACACTTAGTCACCTGAATGAACAAAATCACCTCCGAAGAGGACTTCGCCTGACCATACATACTACAGAGACGAATACTACAGATACTGAAAAACTAAAACAAAACACGTGCACGCAGGCCTTTTGACTCCCATTATCATTTACATAACAAAACCTCTTGAAATAGAAATGAAAACCAAATCCCCACACTTAGAAAACAGACATAATAGACGATAAACCGACACCCAACGAGCCAGACACTAAACATCCCCCACGCTAGCTTAGAACAGAATGTAGGGGAAATTAGGACAGCGCCCAGGAGGAGGAACCGCAGAAGCCGTCGGCTGCACAAGAGGAGGATGAAGCTGCATAGCCTGAAGGAGAAAATCTAGCTTATGGTGGATGGCCCTGGTTTCCTCCAGAATGCTTCTTTCATAGCTGATCATCTCATTTACAAACCGATGCTCCATCCTATCCCGGAGAGCATAACACATAATATTTTTCATTACCCATTAGAGCGCAATGGTGTGCTCATATAGGCTGAAACGACCCGTGGTGTTTCCTGGATCCATGACTCAATTTCCAGTCTGATAATGTTCCGCATCTAAAGTTGCCTTATCAAGTTGGTTCCAAAGTTGTCGTTCCACAGTGCAAATCTCTTTCTGGAGATCCGAGGGAACATCCCGAAAAAAGGCACTAGATTCCTAATGGGCCTTTTCCTGGGCACGAGAGAAATTCCCACTGGATTCACCCTGAGAAGTCTCTCCCACCCGAGAATGACGACATCCTACAGTGGCACTGTGTCTATCCCAATTACCATGATCACTCATACTATCTAACCTCTTACAGACCTCAATATTTTTCACAATCAGAAAACAACGGTGGTGCATGCAACTAAATCTCCAAACTCTATGTTCATGTCTACCACCTTCCTTGGGTTTAAAAAGAGTTCCGCCACCCACTGACCATTAATGGAAAATCATACTACAACTGAAGGTGGTGATCTTTCGCACTGCCCATTAATGTCAAATCGTACTGCAACTGAAGGTGGTGATATTTCGCATGGTCCATTAATGGCAAATCGTGCTTCACCTAAATCATTCCCTCCTGTAATCATGGTAGAAGTACCTTTCCAAGTTAGTGAGAAGACAGCAAACTCCACAGGAAATGGATGGAAAGACTGCTCATCAATCATCCTTTAAAAGAAGGGAGAAAGAAGAAGGGAGGAATGGATCACGTGGCAGTACGATCCTCCTCCTGACGTCGCCCTCCGTCATCAGCATGGTAACTCATCATATCGCGGGAAAGAATATCCTTACATCTGTCTTTCATATCTGAATTCGACAGGTTTTCCCACGTTTGGGCGCTTAGGTCCAAGTGATTCACCACCCCAAGGTTAGTGAGAAGGTCTGCCATCTTGTTCCCATTGCACTTAACATGGGAGAAATAAATATCCATCCCCGGAGATAGCAGAGACGCTAAATTATCCAGCTTTCCCTCCAACTGCCACGATGTTGCCACCTTTGAGCTGTGTTTGCCCTTGTGAACCTCAGAGGCCATGTGGAGAATAATTTGGGCATCACCCTCCACAACAAGGGGAGTAAAATTATGGGTACAAGCTAGTTGGATTCCCTGAAGAAGACCTTCCAGCTCAGATGCATTATTAGTCTCATGCTCCAAATGGCCAATTTTGAAGCTGACCATTAACCCGTCTATATCCCTGAGAACACACCCGTAGTCGGTCGAGCCGGGATTAAGAGGTATAGATCCTTATTATCAATACAATTTCAACATTATTTGGGATTATCACCTATAGGTTTCCTTTTAGGCATTGGGAGTATCACCTATAGGTCTCCTGAAGCTGCCCTGACCACTATTAAAGAATTTTACATAATGTAGTTAGCAATCCCATTGACTACTTTGTGTAAATTTCAATACTCAAGACATTTCTTCAGTCAACGTGGTCACAAGATATGATTCAAATGGTAAATTGCTTCCAAACTCAATCAATAAACTCAATTAAGCCAAAAATACAGACATACGATCTTATTTCACAATGGTCCTTTATCTGAACCTAAATACAATATTGGATCGATCATTACAAATAGAGACCTCTCTCTAGAGCTGGGTAAGCTCCAAGAGTAAAAACTATGAGCTTGTTCCTCTATGACTTACTATGCTTGATATCTATTATTTTCCAGTATGGTAAACAAGCAGCTCATTTTATTTTTGCTTACTGTGGTTTTTTTAGTTTTGGAAAATTATTGATGAAAACTGTCAATATCTTACATGTGGATCATTTCTGCATTCAGAGTGACTTATGAGAATCCTATACATTGGGTATTTTTCCCTGCATTAAGATTTGGTAAGCATTAACATTTTGTTGAAATCATGGTTGTGTAATAGTTAATTTATTGACCACCTTACAAATTGGGGTGATATCATATGATATTTGTGTAAGATGTACTTTATAATTGTATAAATGGTAACTGAAAGGATATTTCTACTATTTATTTATGCTACATCTTTTAGAATGGGAAACATATTAACTTTGATTTTGACTTTGGGTGCAGAGAAAAATTAGTGGATTATGTTCTTGCCTCTGGAAAATTATATGAGGGAGAAGGGTTTAAATACATTAAGGAGTCCTTTGAAAATGGCACACTTCATATCATTGGCCTTTTGAGTGATGGTGGTGTTCATTTGCGATTAGATCAGTTGCAGGTATTCTATATCTATAAATGCATTATTATGAGTTGTTTATCTTAGAAAAGCTTATAGATTTATCTATGCTATGCAATTTTTAATCTTTGTATTTCTCCATCCTGTAGTTGAATGCTATTTATATCACCAGACTAGATTGAGTTGGGTCTAAATATGTTATAATTGTAGAACCCATTGATCTACTGACATAATTTTTAAGAGAAGGCTACTCTTACATGGATCCATCAAGCAACCATTAGAAAAGATGCTCATTCTTATCCATGAATACTTGATATTCTAGTTAGATGTAGACTTCATGAGTATGTGTATGAACTTGAATGCCAACTTTGTCTTGCAAAACGTTTCTGTATTACTGTTTTCTTTATTGAATCAATGTTGCATATCAAACCTTTCAAGTTCAGCCAACTTTTAAGGTCAGATCCATTCAAACTACTTTCTTATGTCTCTCGAGTCAGAAACAATGTTGGGATTATTAGTCTTTTCTTAGAATTACAAATGATGCAATCTTGGTGTTAATATTGCCCCTTTCCCCAATTCTTAAAGGGTTCTAGTTCAATGGTAGCCTGCTTTACAAGCAGGAGGTTGAAGGTTTGATTCCTTCGTGCCCTAATTATATTGCAATATTGATGTTTTAAATCAAATATATTTTATTATGGCTACGAGGAGGGTTCATAACTGCCCCCAAAGGTTTGTAAAGCGTTTTAGGGGGGTCTTCAAACCGCCTCTGTAGGTACCTACGAGGGGGGTTTATAACCGCCCCAAAGGTTTGTAAAGAGTTTTAGGAGGGGCTTGAACCGCCTTCGTAGGTACCTACGAGGGGGGTTTTAAACTACCCCCACAGGTTTGTAAAGAGTTTTAGGGGGGTTTTGAACCCCCTCCATAGGTACCTACAAGGGGGGTTTAAAACCACCCCCAAAGGTTTGTAAAGAGTATTAGGGGGGGGTTTGAACCGCCTCCGTAGGTACATACGAGGGGGGTTTAAAACTGACCCCAAAGGTTTGTAAACAATTTTAGGGGGGGGGGGGGGGTGAACCGCCTCCGTAGGTACCTACGAGGGGGGTTTAAAACCGCCCCTGAAGTTTTGTAATAAATACTTTTAAGGGCGGTTCAAAACCGCTCTCGTAGGTACCTACGAGGGAGGTTTATATCCGCTCTTAAAAGTGACTTTTTTGGGGGGGTGGTTCAAAAATACCGCCAAATGTCACTTTAGGGGCGGTTTTAATCTCTTCTAGAACTGCCCCTAAAAGCCAAAACTTTTAGCATCGATGTTATTAGGGGTGGTGTTTTAAAGACCACCCCCAAAAGTAACTTTTGGAGGCGGAAGACAATCGCCCCTTAAAGTCAAAAAATGACTTTGGGGGGGGTTTTCGAACCACCTCTAAAAGTCCGAAAGTAACTTTTGGGGGGGGGGGGGTTTAGAACCACCGCCAAAGGTGACTTTTGGGGTGGTTTAGAACCGCCGCCAAAAGTCGCTTTTGGAGGTAGTTCTAAACCCCCCCAAAAGTCACGTTTAGGGGCGGTTTTGATCTCTTCTAGAACTACCTCTAAAAGTCAAAACTTTTAGCATCGGTGCTATTAGGGGCAGTTTTGGCAAGACCGCTTCTAAAGCTAAAACCGCCTCCAAAAGTCACTTTTGGAGGCGGAAGACAACCGCCCCTAAATGTCAAAGTTGTTGTAGTGTAAATTTACCTCTAATTCTTGGAAAAGGATTATTTAAGGAGTTTGGGACTCAACTTAATTTTAGCACAACTTATCATCCCCAAACTGATGGGAAAACCAAACGTGTAAATCAAGTTATTGAAGACATGATCAGGATGTATGTCATGGACAAACGAAGAAAATGGAAAGAGTATTTGTATTTGGTTGAATTCGCTTATGATTATGGCTATCAAGTATCTTTGAGAATGAGTCCGTTTGAAGCTTTATATGGTAGAAAATGTAATGTTCCAATTAATTGGGACAAACCAGTAGACATGCTAATCATTGGTCCTAAAATGCTTCAAGATATCGAGCGACAGTAGTAAAGATAAAACAAAATTTAAAGATGGCACAAGACTGTCAAAAGAGTTACGTAGATAAAAGAAGAACTCATAGGGAATTCCAGGTTGGGGACATGGTGTTTCTAAAAGTTAGAGGCAAGAAAAGTTATTTGTGGTTGGGAAACTGCAAGAAACTGGCCGCCATACTTTGTGGCCCATTTGAGGTCCTATGTAGAGTTGGATCAGTATCTTACGAGCTAGCACTACCTCCCACAATCAAAATACACAATGTATTTAATGTTTCATTACTGAATAAGTATGTTTATGATAATAATCATTTGCTTGATTAGTTTTTCCTTCAAGTGGAACCCGAAGGGGAAATACAAGTTCAACCACTTTGCATATTGGATCGCAGAAGCAAGATACTCAAGAACAGAGTCCTCGGATAGGTAAAATTCCAATGGACCCATTGCAAACCTAAGGAGTCTACTTGGGAAATGGAAGATATAATGCAGGAAGAGTATCTGCATCTATTTTGAAATGTGTATATAAATAATGTAAATATTCCTGCAGTAATTATGTATATGTATATTTTTGATACAATGGTAAACACTGAGGATAGTGCAAACTCTAAGGGGAGGAGAATTGTAATACCCCTGGCCCGGATATTATAACTGATACTGCATTCTAAACATTTTTGCTAGGAAGTATGTACATAGTGTGTTTATTATTTTAATATAAAATTTTCAGCTGGCAACGTGGTGAGAAAAATGTTGAAGAGGAGATCCATATATTAACCAAGGTTGGTTAGGGGGTAAGGTTTACCCATGTACCTTGTCTCCTTGATTAGTTGTTTTCTAAACCTTATGTTAAAATATAAAAACCCATGTTCCTAAGCCAAACTTAAATGGGGGAGTGTTTAATAATTAAATATTATTAATTTAAAACTTTGGGAGAACTTAATTAATTTTGATTAAGTTGTTAATTGAAATTATGGGAGAGGGTCACGTGGTTCCTTTGGGATAGCCACCTGGGAACCCAAAGAGGACACTCATTTTTCATGAAGTATTGAGGAAAACAGGTATAAAGAGAGAGCGTTGAGAAAGGAGAAACTTGAACGTGAGACTTGGAAGAAAAAATTGGTTATTCGAATTGTCTGAGGGAAATTAATGGTTATTCCCAATTTGATTGTTGATAACGTTGCTTGTTGATACAGTTGCATGGAAATCTATTGTGGTGGAAAAATCCTTGAGTGAAATCCATACACTTGCAGTGAAGAGTATCACTGTGTGTCTTTGAATTCACAGAGGTTGAAGAAAACTCTGTTTTACAACCTGTACTGGCCTTGTAGCCCTTTGGTTGAATTGACCGGTCATTTGGAAATTTGTGCATGAAAACCCGAGTGAAATTTCGGCGCTTGCAGTGAAGTGTATCACTATGTGTCTTTGAAGGAGATCTGGTGGGTTAATTGCGAAATTGGCATGGAATTAGTTTGAAAATTGTTGTTTTGTTTGTGCCTAGTTGTAATTTATTCAAACTTATCAGTTATTTCTACTTTGTCCCTGTGAGTGAGCTGAGGGGGTTGGTGAGTTACCTCTGGTTAATGTCTAGATCTTGGCTCGAGGGTGGACTTGGGAGATGAAATAATACAGGATGGAAAAGTCCTATGGTTGGGTGGAGCATGGCTCACACACAGTCAGTTGCCCATTTCAAGACAAAATCTCAGATAAGTATATGCAAAATTCTAATTCTCTACAAATTTCTCTATTTAATGATAGTTTGAGAGAATTTAATGGTGAGATTTCATGGTTTTGAATTTGTATTCTGTTATACGTTAATTCTATGCAAGTATGCTTTGAAAAACTATGTTTGTGTCATTTCTATGCATAATAATTATAATTCAGGTGCAAATGAAATTTAAATGGATTAATGTTTGGGGGTAAGTCTAATTCACCCTGAATAATTATTTCTTCAACCCAGCTGCCGTAAAATCTATTTTTAAGCTTAATATTAAATTAACCAGATGTTAAAATTTACCTAAGAGTAAATAATAACCAGCTTTTAGAATTTTATATTATGCATGTTAATGGAGTTGATGCGTTTAAAATATTGAGAAATTATATTTTGGGGAAATCATGTTTTGGAAGCTTAACGCATGGCTGAAAATGTCCTAGTTTTTGGTGATTGGTAAAATTTGTTAAAATAGTGTTATGGTGAAAAATTTGTGAAAGATAATGAGAAATGAATGTTCAAATGTAAATCATGGCCTGAATTAGTTGCATGGTTTACAAATACCATGAGTTGAGTTATAATTACTGTGATTGTTTTGAATTGGTTTGTATAGTTTAAAATACCATGGGTTGGTTATGTGTAAATTGCACTAACATTTTTAATAATTTGTTTGTTATTTGTATTTTAAAGAGATGATTTAATTAATTAGAGCAAAACCATGAATTGGTTGTATGGTTTACAAAAACCATGGATTGGTTTATTTAAGAAAATAAAACTACTGTTATAATTTGTTTATTTAAGAATGTGCTTTGGTAGTTAAAATAATGAAAGAATATGATCGTCAAGGATATGGTGGTCTGTTGGTGGGGCTAGATGGATTTCATTCCATCCACCCGGGTTCAATTCCGTTGAGAAATCTTCTGGATTGGATGACCGACTGACGGTTTGCTCGACCTACCATCCACGACATGCGAGGAAGTTTGTTGAGATTCCCCATGCATGTTAGCTTTCCTTGATTCCTTTGGAATAGCAGGAAAGTGATTTTTCCGCTGAAAAAAATGAAAGAATATGATAACGTGGGAGGATGTTTTTCCATTTTTAAGAATGAATTTATTTTAATTATGAAGTTTCAGTCTTCATGATTAATGAAAATTTATAGAAACATAAGTGTTATTGACTAAGCCTTGTCATTTAATGATAGAATTTCATTTTGTTAATCTCTAAGTTTAAGCCAAAATTGGAACTATTTTGGTTTAGCAAATTTAAAGTTTGTTAAGCAAGTTAGCAAGCTTGTTTCAAATTGAGTTTTAGATAAAGTAAAAGTTTTGAACTAAATAATGGACTGCTGAAACTCACTAGTAGTTGTTGTTACACACCTGTAGCATGCTGTTGAAACTCGCCAGTAGCTACTGGAACTCGCCAGTAGCTGCTAAAACTTACTAGTAGCTGCTGAAACTCACCAGTAGCTATTGAAACTCATCAGTAGTTCTTGTTACACACCTGTAGCATGTTGTTGAAACTCACCAGTAGCTGCTGAAACTCATTAGTAGTTGTTGAAACACGCCAGTAGCTGCTGAAACTCATTAGTAGTTGTTGAAACTAATACAGACATGTTATGGGTCTCATAAAAGACATGTTATAGTTATGTTATGGGTCTCATAATAGATTTATGCTTCCGCAAAAGTTTGCATAATGTATTTATGCATGTGATTAATTTATAAATATGTTAAAAAAAATTATGTGTGTTTAGTTTAGTCAATGTAACGCAAGAGGGCGTTACAACTATAGTTGTTGAGGCCATGGACACAAGACTAGTTTGTTTCATGTTTAACAACTCAACCTCTATGGTACAAAAAAATCTCTTTATCTTCCTTAATATTTATTTTTTTGTGAGATTGTATTACTAGTTTCTTATTTTTATTAAATGAAGATAGTTCCATACTCGCAACTTCATATGTGGGATGCGACATTGTTGAATCTCCCTAAGGCAATGTATCGGTAAATGTGCTCAAAGTGTAGAATTCTTCTAGTTTATTTTGCTTCCACTTATCAATTTCCTCAATACTCCTTTTATTGAGGTATACTTAATTCCCATTTATTTCCCTTTTCCTTTCTAGAGTTCATTTTGTCACCTCCTTTTCTATTTGAATTTCATTTCTTTTCTACAATACTTCCCTCTTCTAACTTCCTTGCTTCTTCTCTTACCCTAGCTTCTTCTTTGGATTTTTGTTTTATTTTTTCTTTCTATTTCTAATCCAATTCATATTTGCATTTCTTTTCATTCTCCAACTTGGTCCTCTCCTCTACCCCTTTTTTCTTGGTTTCAAGATTTTGTTTTTGATGATGTGATAGCAATTGGATATGTTGTCTAAACCTAAATATAACATATTTTTCCAATATGTATCCCTCTTGTTGACCTCTTCCTCCTCCTAATGGTCACAATTCAATGGCCATATGATACTGGCATGCTCATCATACATTAGTGGTAGGACTTTTGGGCCATGCCTCTTAAGTCTTGCATTATAAAACCCAAAAATTTCCTTAGCTATAATTTATTTTGAAGCAAAAATATAATTATTAAAACTATAGGAATCTATGCACATAGAATAATTTCTACCTCTCATTTGTCAAATATGTATTGCAACCATTAATAACAATTGTTTGGTAGGCTATTTCCACTAGTAGAGATCTAAGATAATACACTTAGATCCCTTTATCATTGATTGCATCCTTATTCTCAAAATTAATAGGATCAATAATCCAGCGTGTCACTTCTAAACATGGCATAATATGTGTTCTTGCAATCACCTTATGTAATCTCGAACTTTTGATATTTGAATACAGAATATCATCAATTGTTTTTTGAAATTGTAGGGTCTATTGTTAATTAATTTATGGATACTTTTCATATCTGAATGTTTCTCCCGAACTCAAAAAATTTGTTAGACCTAAAGTGGATGCCTTTAAGGAGGGATTGGTTCATTTTTAAGGAATCTGGAGCTTGAGCTTGAGCTAAACCTTAATATTACGAAGAGTGACTCTTGGTATACTCTAGTCTAATCAATTCTAAGTCTAATTCTATGAGATTCCCTTAAACTGGTATATCACATAGGTATTTATGAGCTCCCTCTTATTTGAGCTCTGTGTCATTATCTAATGTGTGTTTTGTTTTTGCTCGAATCTCCCTGACTTGTGAGAGTGGCATGTGGTTTGAGAAACCGAAACCTAGGGGAATCTAAGCCATTAAAATCACCAGGGGATTACACCTAGCCTGGACCACACCAGCCTCAACTTGACTAGTGTTTTGGGTGTTTCCACCCAACTAAGTCACCCCTACGGGGAATTGAACTCAGGTCCCCTTGCTAATGAGACCCACACCTTAACCGAGTGAGAAGCCTAGCAGGAATTGATCATTATCTAATGTGTTGTTGATGTAATATCATTATGTTATTGCATCGAGAGGCAGTTTCCACAACCCAAGTGGGTGATATGTGTCACATCTATAACAATGATGTGGCACATGTCAGCACCAAAAAATAAATATATAAAAAAATTATAAAGCAAAGCACACATTGGCTCCAAGTTTAAATTGGATACATTGTAAAACATATTTATGAAAATATATATCAAATTTCAATTCCAAATTCCATTGATGCATGATAGAGACATCTTAAATATTAAATAAATCTTTTCATAAATAGTTACAAGACAACTAAATTTGTGTGTATTAGTTAGTCTTTCGTTGATTTGATCTACAAGAGACATATATTCAAAACATAATCAATGCATATCGATTAGGGCATGGTGTGTGTGTGTAGAGAGAGAGAGAGAGAGAGATAGTAAAATCTTATATAACTATGACATGCATACCAAGAATAACTATTTAGAGTCCTAAACCTGTTGAAAGATTTTCCTATTTGTAGGATTTATGTGTTATCATTTACAACACGATTCCAAATTGGAATAGTTTGTGCATCGATGATTATAATGGAAAATATATTGGATTATATATTGTTAAGTTAAGAATAGAACAATTAGTTAGGAATAATACTAATCAACATGGTGGTCTATTTCATTGGGGTCTGGATATCCCAGCTGAATAATCCTGAAGCGTTGTGGATTTTGACGGTGTGAGCAGGTGGTCCTAGAACCTGGAGGACGCGTGAAGGGATTCGTGACAGAGCGGGGATACAGTGTTTTGTGTGGGGTCTTCTTGAACGGTGGATTGGGGTTTGGGCCCTATCTGGGGATCCATCCGGTTCTCTGGCTGCTTGCTTGGTCGGGGATCGTTTTTTCCTGATGTGAAGAAACCACTGGAGCGGTATGGAGAGTGGATATGTACAGGAGGTGGACTACACCTCGGATGGGGATGGGGATCAGGGGATTTTCGACCTTGGAGCGATCAATTCGGCGGAGTTTGGGTCGTCTGTCTACTTCTTGCCAGGACGGGGGACTGGGGATGCCTCTGGGCCCGTGGGAGAGATGGATTTGGATGGACACCTCTTCACCCCACCGACCTCTGCCAGAGTTACCTCGCCGGTCATCTCTCTGGGGTTGGAGGGTTTAGAGGCGGAATTAGCGAGCTTCCGGTCATCTGCAGGCTTTAGGGATAGGCCAGACTTGGCCGGTCTTCTGGGGAGGACGCTGCAACCCCAATTGGGGTCTTACTCAAACTTTCCAATTCCTTCGGAAGACGCTCGAGAGGATAGGATCGAAACTCAGGTTGAATGTGACAACAAGCGGTCGGGTGGTGGACTGGCATCATTCTCTGTTGGCAATTTGCTTAAGTCGGTGGAGTGCCGTGATGCCGAGGACCGGGGACAGGCCAGTGGTGGACAGGGCTA
This sequence comes from Larix kaempferi, assembly GCA_027924585.1. Classification (NCBI taxonomy): domain Eukaryota; kingdom Viridiplantae; phylum Streptophyta; class Pinopsida; order Pinales; family Pinaceae; genus Larix; species Larix kaempferi. Next base: position 2,999,661 of record BSBM01001313.1, read on the forward strand.
CACAACTTGTGGACAAGCTGCGTTGGCTCCTGGGGTTGGGGAAATACCCCCTGATAATGAATCCCTGTTAAGCCCAAGAGCAGGGATTCCTGCACAGGCTGTTTCTCATAAAAATTCTGCCAGAAAGGTGAAGGAAAGGCGCCGGAAGGACAAACTTGTGTTGGGTGTGGATGTCTCTATGGAGGAGGCTGTGGACTTCTCTCATATCACGGTGGTTGGACATGTCCGTGGTAAGAGGATTGGGTGAAGTTTTCTCCAGAGATGGGCGGCCGAGCATTGGAAGGACTTGATAGTTCCTGCACCGGAGATTAGGATCTTGACGAAAGGCTGGTTCTCCTTTATCCTGTCGAGTCCTGGAGAGGTTGCAGCTGTTTTAGGCCGTCATTGGACGATGTTGGGCGTCCCCATTGTGCTGAAAAGATGGTCACCTTTCTTTGATTCAAAGAATGAAAAAATAGACAGAGAACCTATATGGGTGAAGCTACCAGGGCTCCCCATGCGTCTCTGGAATGAATCACGATTTGCAGCAATTGGGAATTTCCTTGGCAACTATATATGTGCGGATTATTCTCATACGGTAACTGGTATTTACTCAGTGGCTAAGATTTTGGTCAAGATCGACCTTAGGCAGGGGCTATCGGCTGAGATCATGGTTCAGACGAAGGATGGGGACTTCACCCAAATCTTAGACTACGTGGGGGTGCCGTTTCGATGCCATCGCTGCCATGCTCATGGACACCTGGTCGCGGATTGCACGTTACCATTTCGAGGAAGCAGACCGATGAACAAGCCTGTAGTAGATGTTTGCACTGATCCTGCGAAGATGGGGAACCCACTGGTGGTGGGGGTTGATGGATTAGCGACTGAATTAGACACAGGGGTGGACCAGGTTTCGGTGCTACCAGTAGCTCCATGTGGGATGCAGGGAACTGGGAGACCTATGGCATCATTGGTGAATGAGGAACTGGATCTCGTTGGGAGCAAGGAGACGGTTGTAGTGGGGACTTCATTGGGTACCACGACACCTTTGACGCGGGAAGCTTCCAGAAAGCTACAAGAGCAGGCAATCTTACGTCGGGGTTCATCCTCCAATCCCCCGGGTATGTCTCACAAGATCTCTTCTGATATTTCGTTATATGCTGCCTCTAATGATTTGGGGGGGGTTTGTTTCGAGCCTCACTCTCCCGTCAGCTCTGTTTCACTATGCTCTGCTCCATGTCTATTACCTGTAACTAATTGTGCATACACGCCACCGTTAGTAGCAACTTTACCCTCTCCCAATTCTGTGGGTTGTAGTATCCGATATGCCCTTAGAAATAGGGTGATCTCTGATGGACCGGGGGGTAGGGGACTTCCTGAATTGACTGCCAGTACTGTGGGGAAAGGTCGGGGACGAAAATCTCACCTGTCAAAAGCACAAGACCGGGCAAAAGTTGATATGGTAATGGGCACACAATCCTCTATTGAATGGGCACTTAGAGCTGCGAAAGCCCTGGAAGGGGGTTACATATGAAACTTATGTCATTTAACTGTCGTGGGTTGGCGAGTCCCATTAAAAAATTGTCACTTCGGAGGTTGGTGGATCTAAATAAACCTGATATCTTACTATTACAAGAAACACTGGGCGGCAGTGTGGAGATTGTTAGGGTTTTGGAAACTTTGCTACCTGGCTGGAAGTTCGTGGGTGTGGATGCTCGTGGACGCTCTGGAGGGCTGGCTACAAGGTGGAAGATGAAGAGCTGCAGATCTGATAGCTCTTGGGGGATCTCTTCTGGTATCGGGTTGGAAGTATGGGATGCAGAGATTGGTCGGATGATAACGATTCTCAATGTCTATGGACACTATTTAAATAGGGCTGGATTCTGGGACTCCCTGCTAAGCATGGATCTCTTTGACGGAAGGGATGTGATCTTGGGTGGGGATCTCAACCTTTCTCTGGGATCTTCTGAAGTTTGGGGGCCTAGGGCTGCTCCGGATCCATTAGCTAACTTTTTCATACAAGCTTTCGCCGGGAAGGATCTACTTGACATTTTGCCAAACAAGTTAACCCCTACCTGGAGGAACAAGAGAACAGGGGATCAAAGGGTGGCCAAACGACTGGATCGGTTCCTGGTAGATGATGTGTTGGTACTGGGGGTTGATGTTGTAAAGCAATGGGTGGGGTCTGGGGGGGTTTCCGACCACTGTCCCATTCCCATTCTACTGGAGTTAAGAGGCAGTAGAAACAAACCCCCTAGTCCTTTCAAGTTCAATCCTAGCTGGCTGAAGGAGGAGGATTATATTAAATTAGTTCAGAATCTGTGGGTCCATCGACCTTTGGAGTCACTGGAGCATGCGGGCGCACACTTTCAACTCAATCTCAAGCGTATAAAAGAGGCCACTATTCTCTGGGCCACTGAAAAAAGGGTAAAAGATGACCAGAACCTGAGGGCTGCTGAGATGAATATTGATAGACTTTTACATTGTCAGGGTATGGGATATCTGGACGAACTGCAGAAAGGTGAGCTGCTGGACTGGGAAAGTAGCAGGAATGTGTTACTGTGTGAGCGAGAAGAGATGTGGAGAATGAAGAGCAGGGTGATTTGGTTACAATGTGGGGATGAAAACACAAAAATTTTTCAAGCATATGCAAAGGGGAGAAAATGCACAAACTCCATCTGGGAATTATCTTCACCTGAAGGGGATCGGGTCTCCAGCTTTGATGGTTTGGCTGAGATGGGTGTTCGACACTTCGAAGACTTATTCACTGCTCAACCTGGGGCCTCTATAGCTGAGGTTATCAGGATGGCTCAGCTCTTTCCACGATTTGTGGGGGAGGAAGAGAACAAACTTTTGATGGAGGAGGTGCTGCCAATTGAGCTCTCGCAGGTAATGCAATCCTTCCAGAAAGACAAAAGCCCGGGGCCGGATGGCTGGCCTATTGAATTTTTCTTGGGATTCTCTGATTTCTTTGGGGAGGAACTATTGGCTGTGGTGGAAGAATCAAGAAAGGATGGTTTTGTTCATGGTCCTTTTAACTCGACCTTTATTGCTCTCATACCCAAATCGGACAAGCCTGATAGTTTTGATGAATTCAGACCAATTTCACTCTGCAATTGCATATATAAGATCATCTCAAAGGTGATGGCGAGGAGACTAAAGAATATCCTGTCTCAGCATATTTCAGGTGAACAGTTTGGATTCTTGGAAGGTCGTCAAATTCATGAGGCCATTGGAGTTGCACAAGAAGGTTTACACACTCTGAAGGTGCAGAAGCAGAAGGGTGCAGTAATTAAGATTGACCTCTCTAAAGCATTTGACAGGGTTAGCTGGCTTTATATCCGGATGCTTCTCACACACCTGGGCTTCTGCTATGAATTTATACGATGGATTATGGCCTGCATCACCACAGTGAGTTTTGCTGTCCTGATTAATGGCTCTGCTAGCCCATTCTTCCATGCTGGCAGGGGGCTACGACAAGGTTGCCCGCTTTCACCGCTGTTATTTCTCCTTGTTGATGAAGGCATCAGTCGTTTTATCCTGAAAGCAAAAGCTGATGGCTCATTTCGTGGCATCTCCATTTCACAGGTAATGTATATTACCCATCTCCTTTTTGTTGACGATATCCTCATTTTTTGTGATGGCTCGAGACAGGATATTGATAAGGTGGTCGAAGGACTCAATTTACTGCAAGAAGCCACGGGTATGCTAGTGAATATTGATAAATCAACAATCACATGCTCGCATTTAAATGAGCAGGAGATTCACAGACTAGCAATCAGACTTCCCTATAGGACTATGGATATTGATGAAGGCTTAAAGTACCTAGGATTTCACTTAAAACCCAATGCATATTTGAAGGCAGATTGGCATTGGTTAACTGCAAAATTGGAGCAGAGACTACATGGATGGAGCCATAAATGGCTTTCGCGGGCTGGGAGACTGGTTTTGGTCAAATCAGTATTGGAAGCAATACCTGTTTATTGGATGTCACTTGCCTGAATTCCCAAAGGAGTCCTGGAGCAGATCCGTCGGTTGGTTTTTGCCTTCCTCTGGAAGGGTAAGGGAGTGAACCGTGCCTTGGTGTGGGTTCGATGGGAATTGATCGCAATCCCCAAAGCACTAGGAGGGTGGGGATTAAAGAATATCTTTCTATTTTCCAAAGCGTTGGGAGCAAAGGTTGCATGGCGAATTATACATACACGGAGCCTCTGGACTAGTGTGGTCTATCACAAATACATTGCTCCCTTAACCCTACTTGATTGGATTAGGCAGGGCAATAAGACGAGGGCTAATTGCTCTGTGGTTTGGAAAGCGGTGGTTCAGCATTTTCATCTGGTGGGATCAGGATTAGTCTGGAGAATTGGAAATGGGTATCTACTTCGTATTGGACTGGATCCTTGGGTAGGTTGTAGAGGGGGTCATACACTACCGGTGGACTTAAGGACCTTTTTGGCAGCTAGAGGCTGTCATTTCCTGGCTGATATTGCCCAACTGGGTTTATCCACTATCTGGCACCAGGGATGGCTCTCTGCCCAGCGTCTTGAGGTACCTGTGGAATTGATCGGAGCTTGGGAGGATTATATCCGAATCTTAAGGTTCACTAATATTCGACTGACAGATAGGCCTGATGAACTCCTCTGGGATCACCATCTCTCAGGGATATACACACCCAAACTTGGATATATTCAGCTTAATGTGGAGATGCATAATAGGGCATTGGTGTGGTGGTGGAAAACTCTGTGGAAGTTTAAATGCCCGGGTAAAGCAAAAATACTTTTCTAGGCGATTTTGGAACATAAGGCACCCACCTGGGACATCCTGAAGAGACGATTTATACAGGGCCCGGGTTTTTGTCCACTCTGTAGGGAGGCGGACGAGACTATCACACATCTTTTTGTTCACTGCCGGTTCTCTCAGGCGGTTTGGACAAATATATGCAATTCTTTGAATCTAAATGCGCGCTGGTGGGGAGAGAGTGTTATTGACGCATTCCATGATTGGTGGACAGATCAACAGAAATCAGACATTTGTGCGGCCCCATGTATTTTTGCATGGGGCATATGGATCACTCGTAACAGGATCATTTTTCAGGACTGTAGAGTCCCGATGGAGCAATTTGTGGCTCATGCTGTGGCTATCATTTTACATTACAAAACTACACCCAAAGCGATTAGAATTCGTCCTGTGATCGCTAAAACCATTGATAAATCTATACCGTGGTCTTTTTTCGATGGCGCTTCACTTGACCATCAATCGGTGTGTGGTGGAGGGATCATTCTACACAAATCTGAATCACATTATTTCCACATCACGGCTGGATTGGGTAGTGGTACAAACAACTATGCAGAAATTATGTCACTTAGACTATTGCTGTTATTTGCACTAGAACAGGGATGTTTTTCACTACAGACATTTGGAGACTCACTTATTGTTATTGACTGGGCCAATGAGAATACTCTATGTAATGTGATGGTTCTCTCACCTATACTGGAAGATGTTTTACGGTTAAAGAGGCATTTTAATCTTATAACATTTACACATGTTTACAGGGAGAGAAATGGCATGGCCGACCTTCTTTCCAAAGAAGCGTCGCAGCAACGTCTGAATTTCGGAACCTGGAGGATCACATCACACTCTACTGCTGGATCATACAGTTATTATCACAGGCCTTTCAACGAGGCGGTGGAGGATCGCGAGAGGGATTTCGGCTTCTGACAGATCTGTCTTCATAACAGTTCGTGTATCACAGACCTGTTAAAGAGGCTCTGGAGGACCGGGAGGGAGCAGTTGGCTTCTGAAAGATCAGTCTTCATAATTGATCATTTTTGGTTTTGGTATTTTGGTATTATCACTGGCCTGTTAAAGAGGCTTTGGTGGACCGGGATGGAGCATTGGCTCCTGCTGATTCTATATTTTTCTGTTTGGTGCTTTAGGGCTGTTTGGACAGAATCTTCTGAAAGGACCTATTTCATATGGAGAATATTTTGATATATGTAACTGGATATATGAGTGTTGTATGGACAGCAAAGGTTTGAATTTGTATGGGACATTAGACTAGTCAGAAACATGAACTGATGATATGCGATAATGTAGGAATCTCTGTGATTCTAATACATGTGCAGAATGTAATTTTGTTCAATTTATTTGAAATAAAATTACGACTTTTTCCAAGGAAAAAAAAAAAAAGAACAATTAGTTAGATATTAGTTTTGGGTATATAACTAGTTTACTTCATAATTAATTAATTAATGCAACTTTTGCATATTTGTAGGATTTATGTGTTATCATTTGCAACGTGATTCCACATTGGAATCGTTTGCACCTGGATGATTATAATGGAAAATATATTGGATTATGTGATGTTAAGTTAATAATAGAACAATGAGTGAGATATTAGTTTTGTAATAATTCCATATTAATCAATAACATTGTAAATTGCTAGGTACACTTAGGTAAATGAAAGATACGTGCATTTCTTATTCTCAAGGGCATCTATGATCTATTAATCTATGTCTTTACATGGATATTTGGGTTATGATCTAATATCCCTCTAATTTGAAATCTATGCATTGGGAAATGCAATATGATCTAATAATATTGTCAACATGCATTGATTTCGATGATATTACATTTTGTATCATATCATTCTTACATTGCTTTGATTTTAGGAATATTATTTTTTAGTATTGTTAAGATGCATTGCTGACACTAAGAAACATTATGATCTATTGATCTATGTCTTTAGATGGAGATTTGTATTATAATCTAACATCTTTGTAATTTGAAATCTGTGCTCTGGGAAATGCAATATGATTTAATAATATTGTTAAGATTAATTGATTTCAGTGATATTACATTTTGTATGATATCATTTAGTTAAATAGTCAAAAGCCTAAATGGATTTAGATACCATAGTTATCCAAGTAGATAAAATCACCACAGTTAAATAGTCAAAACCCTAATCTAATTTATTTACCATAGTTAGCAGAGTATATTGATTTACCATAGCTAAATCGTCAAAATTCTAATATGATTCAGTTACTATTTTGACTATATTTTGACATCTAATATTATAAGGTGGTAACATTCCCTATACAAATTAAAAAAGAATTTGAAGAACTCCTTACAACTATAAATAGAATCACCACAATTAAATAGTTAAAACCTTAAATTAATAGAAATGACACTAAGTAGCCAAAATCTAGGATTTTAACATATAATCAAGTCATTGTTGGAGCCAAACACCATGGTTGATACATTCATTCTAGCCAATTATTTCCATCCATCCATTCTAGCCATTTTGTATGATATCATTTATCTCTACCCATTTTCTATGATATCATTTCGTTAAATAGTCAAAACCCTAATCTGATTCAGTTTGCATAGTTAGACGAGTAGATAGAATCACCACCATTAAATGGTCAAAACCCTAATATGATCAAGTTACACTAGGGACATCTATGATCTATTGATCTATGTCTTTAGATGGAGATTTATGTTATGATCTAACATCCTCTACTTTGAAATTTGTGCATTGGGAAATTCACTATGATCTAATAGTATTGTTAATATGCATTGATTTCAGTGATATTACATTCTGTATGATATCATTAAGCTAAAAAGTCAAAACATTATTCTGGTTCAATTACCAAATTTATTTGAGTAGATAGAATCACCATAGTTAACTGAGTAGAATGGAATCTACAATCTATTCATCAAGGCATTGTTGGAGCCAAAAAACCCATGGTTTATCCATCCTTTCTGGCCATTTTGTATGATATCATTCAATTAAATGTCAAAAACCGAATTTGATTCAGTTACCATAGTTAGCCAAGTAGATAGAATCACCACAGTTAAATAGTTGAAACACTAATTTGACTCTATATTGGCATCTAATATTTTAATGTGGGAATTTAAGAATTGAAGTTTGTTGCATTGCTTTGATTTCCATAATGTTCTTTCTTAGTATTGTTAAGATGCATTGCTTATACTGAGGGACGTCTATAATCTATTGATCTATGTCTTTAGATGGATATTTACATTATTATTTAGCATCCCTCTAATTTGAAATGCATGCGTTGGGAAATGCGGTATGATCTAAAAGTATTGTTAAGATGCATTGATTTCAATGAAATTACATTTTGTATGATATCATTCAGTTAAATATACATGTAATTCATCATTAAATTTCATAGAAGAGAAACTATAACAATGATGCAGGTGAGGAAAATTTCCTTTGAAACTTGCTTGGGGTTTGGAAATCCATAAGTCACAAAGATTAACATTGGAGAAAGCACCTACAAATATTGGAATTAAAGATAGACATGGTCTCACATTTACAACAATATCTCAAATGAAGGGTGAATGGTGTTTGAAATCAACCTCCTTTCACATATGATCGATATGAGAAGATGGAAAAGGGGGCATGAGTGGCTTAATAAAATAAGAAGAAGACATTTTGAGATTGATCACTCTATATTATATATGTAATTCATCATTAAATTTCATCTCATTATTTCATATTTATTATCATTGAACATGATTATTATTTTATTACAATCACCATTCTGATCGTGTAAATATATTTTTTAAAATTTTGGATGATATAATTTCAATGTGGTAATTTTGGTTTTTGTTGAGCCCAGAATTGGCCCTTTTTAGTCATCATTATTCATCTTTCCTGCCCCTGTCCTACACCATTTATCATGGCAATCAAACCTATTGTCCTTACCTTATCCCCCAAATTACCAAGGTATGGCTGATCATTGTTTTATTTTATTAATGCTTATGATTGTGATAATTAAAGCTGTGCATCTCTCAAATTGTGCTAACATGTTACGATTTATGAAGGTAGTTGAGACAAATGGATTGCAGGAAGATCGGGGCTGAACAAGTCATAAAGAAAGGGATGTTCGTTCCTTGTAGAAGGTTCCTTGGGGCTTGAATCATCAATCAAGGCACAGTCGTGATAGGGCAGCTGTAACAGAATTTGCTATCTTAAGTATGTTGTTGCTCGAGTCTAGCTGTGAGCTGGAAGGACCGCCACTCTTGGGTCAATTAATAACTCTCTCATATTTGGATGTTTATGTTCTACCACGCATTGTAACAGCTAGATTATTTAGGGCGCCTGAAGATCAGAGATCTTCATGGCTGCCCAATTATGGGATTAGATGTTACGATTTGTATGTATAAATAGGGGGAGTTGCCTCGACTCAGGGGTTGAACAGCAAACAATTAATTCATTTTGTATTAGCAGCCGAGCAAAACTGTGTACTCATTCTTCTGTTAATATAAGGGGTTACTTCTGAGCTAAAGAGTGTGTTGTTCAACCAGCGTCTCTGTGTGAAGATTGGGCCCGTCTTCCACAGAGATTGCTGAGTTAAAATAGGATTTTATCTTTCTTGTTGTGTGATGCTTTGTTCTTTCCTTTGTACGCAGCAGCAATATTTATTGTGTGGATTTTTCAGTAAAAGATTACATTTCTGTGAGATTGGTGAATGGTGTAGAATAACAGTCGACTGAGTAAGGGTTGCTTTATGCATTTAAATTTCTGTTCACACTGTCGTGTTCATCTTACAGCTGAGACGTGATCCCAGGAGCTCTTACAATTTAGCTTTCCTGTTATGTGTTGATTGACTTCCATTCTGCAATTCAGTTTCTTAGAACAGTTGCTTCAATATTTTGCAATTGAAATTCTAGATTAATGTTCAGTTTATGCTTTATGATTCCTAGATTGATTAGATCAGACAAGTGATTGCTCTAGAATACGAATGAGATTTCTTTTCTGCAATTGTTGATTAGATCTGATACCATTTCTTATTGATGCATAATAGAGAAGAATTGTAGTATAGCAGTTAGAAGGCAATTGGGATTGCATAGATTCTTGGGATGAACACGGATGATAGAAGATAAAAGTATTTACTTCTAATGGTTTGGTGTTTAAGCATATATTGTGCACTTATCCTTTGAAATAAAAAGACTTTCTCGGGTTGACAATAAATTTCATACGCTCTGTGTGTTTGGTAACAATTTATCTGCATATAGAGTGCTTGACATTTTTTAAGCAACATTGTTTTGATGTGGCCACTACGATTGGAATCAACATAGATCCATCTTAACTCTTTCTTTATCAAGCATCAAGAGGGATCAAATCCCTTGAGGTGTAAACCTTTCCTCGAGTTTAGGATTCTAAAATGGGTTTTCACCTCAAGGGATTTGATCCCTCTCAATGCTTGATAGAGATAGAGTTAAGATGGATCTATGTTGGTTTTATATGCCCAATGGTTAGAGAATTTTTTGAATAGTGCCTTTTATTTTTTGGGGTTTTTATGTGGACATTTCCACAATAAAAAATGTGAATGAGTTTTTGTTATTTTTATTTAATAGGATTGGATTGAGAGGGTGAAATTTAAAGTTATTTTAACACAAGATGATTGTGACAACATATCAATAAAGGGGCATGTTGGTGTTGGGAATCCACATGTATATATCCATCCTTTAAATAAAAATTGGGAGATGTCTATGGGTGCTTATGATTCTAGAAGAACAACGATTGTATATGATTCCAGACAAAAACATATTTTTAATGATTAAGATAACTATCTAATTACAAGAGATTATGATTGTGATTATGTGAATAACACATATTTGTTAGGGAAATTATTTCCTTGCTTGCTAAACCTAAATGGTATCAATGATGTGAGCTCTATTGTAAAATACTTGAAAGAAGGTAAAAAAATGTAATCCATATTTTTTTCTAATATTTTATATGTCTGACAATGTTATATGTGGTTAATATGAACTTATGATTTTTTTATTCATTGTAGTAGTTGTAATGAGTTTATAGTGTTTCCATCTAAACAAAAAATAATTAATGAAAAATGTGGTAAGTATGATTTGCAATTGCAATTAAAGAAATCCAATGGATATCAATGTTATATATTTGGTATCTTTTACTGTTTTGAAATATGCTTTGTTGGGATTTATGAAAAAAACACATTATTAACAAATTCAATTATTAAATTGTGCTTGATATTAATAATTTAGGTAAATGTTTTGAAACATTGTACTTAATGGTAATATTATTGTAGAACACAATTATTGTTGACAACACCAAGGAAATTAATCTATTTCGTGATTGAAAAAAAATTATATATTAATACAAAGACTTATAATTATGAAGACATGAATGATAAATACTTGTAGATGATGTATAACCAATTTTCAAATATATGACTAATAAAATTAACTATGATCGAAATTTAAGTGCAGAATTAGGTTTCTGTGGAATCGCGTGTGCTAAGAGAGAGGGGGTTGGCTTGTATAAAAAACTATGAGGCAATATATAAGCTAACTTGTTCATGAGGATTGGAGGGAAATACCAACAACCAAGTAGAATATCTGGCATTATATCAAGGTTTTTTCAATGTCATATCCATGGGGATAAAAATGTTTTAGCCCTCAGTGGCTTCTCAATGATCATTAGGCATTATTCAAACCTCTAACATATCCATAATGATCATAAGAAGTCAATGGCTCACAAAGTGTTTCACTTCCATTGATTTATTATGTTGTATGACCTTGTAATACCCATGCAGACTCAATGGAAAACAAGGGGTTCTTTCTGAAATAAGGTATGTTGAGAAAAAAATTGGTTGACCCCATCAATGTTAATATTCCATCAATTCACATATCACAAAATTAGGATGAGCATGCAAATGAATTCAAAGGAAAATTTGTACATGACATTTAACAAGAAGGGATGCACTATAATACTAGTATCCTCCCCTATATATATCCCATAGTCATTCAAGCACAACAGGGGAGATTCTATTAAGTGTGACAAGATGGATTCATCTTGTAGAGATGGTATTTTCTTTATCATTTTTCTTTCAAAATGGGTGTTTTTACTCCCTCACTAGTTTGGTTTACACAATGATTTATATCGATATCGATATCAATTACTCTGGCACTGTTGTTTTCTCATAGTTCAAAGGTGTTTCATATGTTTCCATAGTTTGGGTGGGCATAGACATCCTGGTCAATTCTCCTCTTGTGACAATTTGGACCACCTTTGAGTCTTGACAAGGAGCACCCATCAAATTGAGGTCCTCTAGGAAACTATCTCTCACCTCAATCATAGAACCTCCAGTAACCTTGACTCTTAGTTAATTAGAAACATTGAATTGGAGGGAAAGGTGGATAGGTAAAGCAATCAATTGGAGAATCTCACTGTTGATGCTAGCATGCACTATCATATGACTCTATGCACGACAAGAAGTTCACATTCACCAATACCATCCTCTTGACCTAAGGATCCAATTGATTTTTTTAAGGATGCAACTATGGAGGAAGAAACAATCCAATAGGCTCAAGGGAATTGAAAGCTAAAGAAATAGTCTTGAATACCAAAGATGATATCTTGTCAAAAGATTAAAATGGGCACATTTACCCTAAAATGTTCATATTTTAATATTTTGCATGATTGACTTTTTGTTAAGACAAGTTATCGAAATTTATAACTATCGGTTCTATATGAATGAAGAAAATGATGTAAGAACAACCTCATCGGTAGGAAGATTTTTTTTGCAATCATGGGAAACTTTAAATCTCTAGCAGTAGACAGACTTTTATTTTTGTGCAATATCTCATTGAATGTTGTGGACATGGTCCCTTTTATTAATAGAAATTATATATATTTTTGGAAAAAAAATGGGTTTCTAAAGTGAAGAATCTAATTTCTAATGTGCCAATACCAAATTCCAAAGTTGCAAAATTGAATTCAACATTTGCAAAAAAAAAATTAATTTGATTTTGTAAAAACAAGGTTTTCAAAGTGCAAAATCCAGTTCTAAATGTGCCGATATCAACTTTCAAAAGTGAAAAATAATATTATGAAAATGAAAATATAGAATCTAATTTTGGATTTTGATATTGGCACCCAATTTTGCATTTTAGAAAACCAAAAATTTTCACTTTGGAACACTGAATTTTGTCTACCTCTAAAGGGGGCTAGACTAAAACTAGTACAAATTTAATGAAATTGGTTTTAATATTAATAACAACAATATATTTATTTGTTATTATGAAATACATATCCCATGGAAACCCATTGATCACTTCCCTTCATTCTAAGGATGGTATCGAAGGTAAACTATATTCTTTGGGAAGCAAGACCAATACAACAATACACTCATTAATCACTTGACATGTCACTTGCAAAAAATGATTCTGGATGGGGAGGATAAAACTCCTCCTCTCAACCACCCAAGCCAAAATACAATTGATGGTAATAATGAAAATAATTCACTAGTAATAATTGCCAGTATTTAGAATATTTATAACTAATATTTATTAATTAATTAGGTTTGATATCTAGTTTAATTGTTTACGTATTCAATTTGGGATAAATAGAGTTACAAGATAAAGAAGAAAATAAATAGGAGAAAGAGGGAGAGGTAAAAGAAGAGAGGAAAGAGGGGGGGATAAAAAGAAGCAAGTGGGATCAAAGGAAAGGGAATGAGAAATAAGGAGAGTGAGATGAAGAAGAAGAGAAAAGAGGAAGGTGGGAGAAATGGAATGGAAAAGATAAATAAGGAGGAGAAGAGGGAGAAGAAAAAGAGGAAGAGGAGGAGGTGTTGAAGGGAGGGCGGTGGTGGGAGACATGGTGGGGGGGTTGCAAGAAAAAATAGTGGGGGAGAAAGAGAAAGAAGGTTATCAAGAATGAGAGAAAGAGTAGGGTGGGAGAAAAATAAAGGCAAAGAGAAAGGAGGAGAGGGAGATGAGAAAGAGGAAAATGAAGGGGAATGTGATGAACCTGCAATAATTAATTAATGCAAATACACAATATATCAGAAATAATAGAACTTAGAATCACTTTTATATTGATCATGGGCCACTTCGAGGGGGCAACCTCCTTTGAGCAAGCTCAATACAATTAACTTCACGGTGCCTTCAATGACCTCAACACACACTTATATACTAAGTCTATGCCCAATACTATGAGTCAAAACCATGGGACATATAATACTACGAGACGACTTACAAAGCATATGCGTCCAATACTATGGGTCAATACCATGGGCTAATATAAACTATGGATCAACAAATACTACAGGACGACTTACAAAGCATATGCGTCCAACAACAATATACTAACAAAGTAAAGAGAAGGGTTGACACGGGTTCCTAACATCCCCTCTCCCTTAGAAAAAGCTTTGTCCTCAAAGCTTTGGTTGGGAAAATTGATGCAGAATCTGAATGAATGGTTCCTCGGTAGCATCCTCGGGTTGCATTTCGGGCCACTGACGCCTTTGGAGTTTCAGGGAGGATTGCTTGGAAGGTTGTAGATGAAGAAGAACCATATCAGCTGCGTGAAAAGTGCGCTCAGAATGGTGCTGATCGGCTTGTTGTTGTAGTCGAATTTTGGCCATGTGAAGATTGTCCTGCAGAATGAGAAGAATCTGATCACGGTTTCGAAGAACCGAGTCAATTGCTTGAACTGGGGAGTTGCTAAGGGTGTATGGAAGAAGAACCGGCGGTGTCTGTCCATAGACTGCTTCATATGGTGTCCTTGTAGATGTGGTATTGTACCACCAGAGCGCTTCTAAGAAATCCATAGAAATAGTTGGCCAAATCCGTGTAGGGATGGGCAAGGGTTTGAGCAGTCCTGAAAGGAGTGTCGTTTCACCCTTGTTGACCTAGAAAGTATCACAGTCAACCACCATCTGTTGAATTGTCATTTTCAGTCCTTTCCAAAAGAAGTTACATTGTTCTCGGTCATGCATTTTGAAGAACCCAGAGTGCCCTGCTGATGAAGAAGCATGGAGTTCATAGAAGAGATAGCCTTGGTGAACATATTGCAACCAATTTGGAACAAGTAGAGAAATAGCTGTAAGAGAAACTGGGTCATCAATTGTGCGAGAAGGAGCATCTGCCACCATATTGTCCTTACCCTTATTGTAAGTGATCGCATAGGGATAACCCATGAGTTGGATAACCCATTTCAGGTGTGTTGGGTAGGAGACCCATTGTTCCAGAAAATTTTTCAGACCCTGGAGATCAGTCTTGATGCATAAATAATTCCCTAATAGGTATGGCTGCCACTTCTGTACTGCATGCAAAATAGCCATCATTTCCTGCTGAGAGGTAGATGCGGCTAAATTCTTACCAGAAAGGTCTCTTGAAGGCAGCAAGCTCATTGGTTCAGCAAAGACACCTGCATATCTATCCAAGGAAGTAGTGGAGACTGTTGATGGGTGCATCTGAATGGAATGGAGCTGAGCGATGACCCCATGTGAATTATTCTTAAGTATTTTTTCCAGACGATGTGAACTGATGATGTAGAGAGACCCTGGTTGTAAGCCCATAAATTTGTGTTGTGCCCCATTGACTGAAAACTGCATCCAAAGTTCATCAAAATCCCATAAGATGGGGCCAAGTGTGCGTAACCATTGAACGCCCAAAATCACATCACATCCGCCTAAGGACAAGGCAAACATGTCAGAGCACAGGTTATAATCTTCCATAGAGATACGCACATTGTGACACTTCCCCTTGCAAGGTAAGGTGCCCCCATTGGCAACCATGACTTCAAAGTGGGAGTAAGGATGGACAAAACAATCAGCCTG
Source organism: Larix kaempferi (assembly GCA_027924585.1). NCBI lineage: Eukaryota > Viridiplantae > Streptophyta > Pinopsida > Pinales > Pinaceae > Larix > Larix kaempferi. The sequence continues at coordinate 3,015,272 of BSBM01001313.1, forward strand.
TTTGGCAATCCGAGGGTCAATGAAGTTATGAGTACTACCAGAATCAATGAGTATGGTAAGAGGGAGCTTCTTGAAGTATCCCCTGACCCGCATTGTTTGTGGGGGTGGTGACTTCGGTTACAGCATGGAGAAAGATCTCGGGTGGGTCATCCTGAGATGGGGTGTGTCAACAGGCGGGTGCTGAATGTCAACCTGATCATCTACTGTATCTAGAGCTTCTTCACCAAGTTCAGAGGCAGGTGGAGAATCCACATCCAAGAGATAGAGCTTTTGTTGAACACATCTATGTCCCCGAGTGAATTTCTCATCACAATTATAACAAAGCCCTTTTTCTCGGTGTGCCTGCATCTCTGTTTCAGACAAATGCTTGATAGGAGTTGGTCGAGGAGCAGGCGTGATGGGAGGTCATTGGGAACCCATATTTCTGAAGGGAACAAAGGTGGGTTTGGAGCGTTGTTGAGCTGCGATCTTGTCCTTGGCCAGCTTAGCCAACCCTAGGACTTCCATCATTATGTTGGGACAGAACATTTTGACCTCTGAGCGGATTTCATCCTTGAGACCACTGATAAAACAACTCCTGTAGAATTCATCAGACAATCCTTCTGTGTGATTGGCTAGTTTCTCAAATTCCGTCTGATACTCTCTCACTGTGCCAGTTTGGTGAAGTTTAGTGAGTGCTCCTGTGAAGTCGTCAAAAGCACTAGGACCAAATCGTGACAAAAGGAGTTGGCAAAAATCTGTCCAGTTTGGCTCGGGATGAGCTTTGATGTACCAACGGTACCATTGAAGGGCTTCCTGTTCCAAATGAAAGGATGCAAGTGGAACTTTCTGGACATCAAAAGTATTATGCAGACTGAAATATTGTTTTGCTCGGTATATCCATCTAGTCGGATTAGTACCATTGAAGCGAGGAAAATCAAGCTTCGGCCCACGAAAATTGCTAGAAGAAGAGAACCCAGTGGCTGCAAAAGATTCTGGCTGTCGATTATTGTTCATGGCTGAATGCTAAAGATGGAGGCTGAGAAATTTTTCATCCAGATCTTGGAGTTTGGTTTGGATGGATGCAAGTGCTTCTTCCATGGTTTTTGCTCCTGCGCGGGTGACAGCCACAACCAGGAGTTTTTTTTTTTTTTTTGGGGGGGGGGGGTGGGGGAATGGATATAAAAACACAAACAAAAGCTTATTTAGTAAAGGAAAATTTGGATTTGGGAAAAACTCGGATTGGTAATTGGGGTTTGACTAGGATTTGAACACTTTCTTATGGACAGGGAGGCAAGAAATGGGGATTTCAGAAGCGGGGTGAAAGAAAGGGAAACTTTGGTAGAGAGGGACAAAGAAGCAGAATTAGGAAAGGAACTCTGTGGTAAAATTTGAAGGTGATTGGGTGAAATCCGAGGAAGTTATGGCAAACCCTAAAATAGACAAATGTAGGATTTCAGGCTTTGGGAAGTGGAATTGGGGGTAGGGTCCTCAGGAATGAAATATGCAGAATGGGAGTACAGGGGTTCCCAGGAAATTTCAAGGGAAACGGAGTGAAAACAAGGGAGATGGAGAAAAAACCTTTTTTTTTTTTTTTTTCCAGAATGGAGTAGCTATGGCTCGAAAGAGATCTGAAATAGATAGATCTGCAACGGCCCAGAAGTGAGCGGAAACAGAGGGATCTAAAACGGCGCCGGATGGATTGAAAATGGCTGGATCTGGAATGGCTTTCATAATGGATCTGAACGGCTAGATCTAAAATAGATCTGAAACGGCACAGCAGTGATCGACAATAGTTCAGCTGAAAATAGATATGGACCCCCAGGTATGTGCGGCTTCCTAACAGTTCAGGGGTTTCACTCGGCCACCAATGTTGTCTGACGGCTTGCGTATTGGAGCAGTACCCCTCACTCCACGACTCAGGTAAAACTAATAACCGCTTTGCCACAAACGACAGCTCTTGGTTTACCTCACGGGTGGGAACTAGTCAATCAGGTAGGGGGTCGTTGCCCTTTCCGCTGGCAGGTCCTCTCAATGGGCCAGCTACTTCGGGGTTCCTGTGGTACTCCTCACAATGAGTTTTAGGGCTTTTGCCCAATTACTTCCCACAATTAAGCGGATAGGGATTATTTCCAAATCCGAACCTGCAACAGATGCGAAAAAAAAAATTTGGCAGAAATTTCACCCAGCGAGCCCAAGAAAGTGTTCTGATACCAGATGTGATGAACCTGCAAAAAATAATTAATGCAAATACACGAGATATCAGAAATAATAGAACTCAGAATCACTTTTATATTGATCATGGGCCACTTCGAAGGGGCAACCTCCTTTGAGCAAGCTCAATACAATTAACTTCATGGTGCCTTCAATGACCTCAACACACACTTATATACTAAGTCTATGCTCAATACTATGAGTCAAAACCATGGGACATATAATACTACGAGATGACTTACAAAGCATATGTGTCCAATACTATGGGCCAATACCATGGGCTAATATAAACTATGGATCAACAAATACTATGGGACGACTTACAAAGCATATGCGTCCAACAACAATATACTAACAAAGTAAAGAGAAGGGTTGACACAGGTTCCTAACAGGGAAGAAGAAAAAGAGAAGGAAGAAGAGGAAAATGAGGAGTAGGATGTGGGGAGGTAGAAACAAAGGGTGTTGGAGATTAGGGGAGGGGGAGGGTGAAGGAATGGAATTATAAAGAAGGAAAATGAGAGGAAGAAGAAAAGGATTATAAGAGAAAAGGAAAGGGAAAAAGAAAATAAGAGAGGGAGAGAGAGAACAAGAAGAAGAAAGAAGGAGAAAGAGAGGAAGAGGGAGTGGAAGAAGAAGAGGAATGAGAGGGAAAGGGAGAATAAGAAAGGTAATATAGGGGATAATAAGAACAAAAGAAAGAGGAAGAAAGAAGGGGAGATGGAGAGTAAGAGGAGGATGTGGAAGAGAAATACAAACCCCAAACCCTTGCCTGGTTATGTTTTATAATTTGTAATATAATTTCTTAAACATATGGTATAAAGATCCATCCTACATTGTTAATCTCAAATATAAATCCTCAAATCAAATAAAATATATATAAAAAAAATAAGAGAAAGAAAAATGAGAAACAATATTAAGTCTTTTGTGATTGGAATCCAATAGATTCTAGTCAAGAGTCCTCAAATATCCATTGGCTACTCATGTTGAATGCCCCCACAAACCTCTCCCATCTCCATTAAGCTCTTCCCCACAAAATAAATATAAATTAAATCCATCTCCATTAATCTCTTCCCCACAAAATAAATATAAATGAAATGAAAGTAATATCATGTTTTCACTTTATTTCAAAATGAAAAGAGAATACGACACAAAAGTGAATTTTTGCATGGTTGTTTTTTCACATCAATGGTTTTTTAAGTCTCATTTTCATTATGTTTGTTTCATGTTTGAGTCAATTTAGCTTCATTTGCATCATCCTTTAATCCAAACACAATGTAAGCTAGAGAAAATGTATCTTAGATATCCTTACCATAGCTTTATTATGCATAGATGCAACACTAGAGCCTTTTATTGTAGTTGTACAAGCCGATAGCTCATGGTTGGTGGTTCTAGTCACAATGTTGGGTATAACCTCTTAGAGAGGGGTGACACGTGGTTTTTGTTGTGGTTGTAGGAAGAATTGCAAAAGGTAAAAGGTGAATAAGGACATCCAACAACTCATGAAGGAAGGAATATGTTGAAGTTAACTTATATTTTGAAGGATTCAGAACAAAAGAAGAAGAAGAAAAAGATCTTGAAAATTTTGAGACCAAATCCCTAAGTGGAGGAGATGGTCTTACATAGTGACAAAAATCAATCATGCATATTTTGTAGAAAAAGAAGGCCAATGGGGCTTCAAAGAAAATAGAAGAAGACATGGAAAGAAAGGAAGTTGCAAGAGATTAACATAGTAGAGGAACTTACATTTCATAACAACAAAAAAGAATACCATTAAGATGTAATATTTTGATCTTTGACATATGTCTAATCTAGAGATGATAATTTCATGTAGTTAATGTAATCTTGGATTGAGACTTAGACTCACATGCATTTTATGAAATATACTTTGGTCTCAAATTTGTTGTATCAATTGAATCCCATTGAGGCTACATATGTGTAATTTATTTATAATTGTAATAATAAACCTCATGTGTTCTATTTTTCCATCTATGTAGGCGTGCTTGTTCAAGTTTTCTTCTAGTAATGAGTTATGCATTGAGGCATATTGAGACAAGTGTTTGGGAGTGTGTGATACAAGTGTTTGGGAGTGTGTGATTCACAAAGCGAGGTTGATGATGGTGTAGAATTTCATTTTACATCAATAATAGTCATTGGGGATGAGGTAATAAGTATAATTATTGCAATTAATACAAAGAATAAAAAGATAAATGGATCTTGCCTATGTATCGATCAATGTCATTGATACCACTCTACATGTAAACAAAAAGTTTAAAATGATGCCATTGTCACTATATCTTCATTCTCATTCATTAGCAAATGGAAGAGGGATAAATATGGCGTAGAATTACTGGAAATTCCTCAATGGTTTATAATTAAGGTGATTTTTCATTATGTAAAACAAGGTGTCTAGTTAAAAGTTCTTCCATTTTAATAATTAGTATTACCACTATCCATCACTATTAAGCTTAAGATTTTCCCTCTTACTAGGATTTATCATCCATCCAACTTGCATAGCCTTTAATGGATTTAATACACTTTTTTGGACTATGGTGCCCACCTAGAGAGTTGAAGATTATTTAGTTAATGTATATCGTTGCATATCTTTTAATGGATTTAATACACTTTTTTGGACTATGGTGCACACTTAGAGAGTTAAAGGATTGCATATTGAGAAGATTATTTAGTTAATGTAGATCGATGATGTTTAAAGACCAAGTATAAATTATTTAATTTTAAATGAGCATTATTAAACCTAGTTAATATATTTTAAAAATGATATATAATTCATAAATGAATAATATAAATTAACATATTTTAAAGATGACTTATAATCTATAAGTGGATAAGATAACTTTTTGATCACTTATCAATCTTTATTAACTTATTGATGAATCACAATATTTATATTCAATGGAGGATTAAAAGGCTCAGAAATCATAGAATTGTATATAAATGAATGGAAGAAGTAATGCAATATAAACATTAGAACCAAAGTATTTCATCATTTCCTTTCCATTCCAATTTCAACATGTCATAAAAATACTAATATTCTCTACGTTTATATTATATATAATATATTGAAATTATGAAATAATAAATACATATGAATTTAATAATAATAATAGTAACAATAATAAATTAGATTATATAATTAACCAAAATTTATTTATTTTAAAATATTTGAATTAATTAATAATATTATATATCTATAATTCATACCTACTTTAGTAACTTTGTTATTCATATATATATAAGTGTGTAAGGAAAAAATATATATATATATATATTAAAAAGAAACAAATATATTTACAAAATATTTATTTATATATTATTAATTTAAAATTTTATATAATTATAAATAATATTATAAATTAGGAGAATTATTTCATTTATGTTTTCTAAATCAAATTTATTTATAATATAATAATATATCATATTATATTGAAGATGCATATAAATATTTCATTTATGTTTTCTAAATCAAATTTATTTATAATATAATGATATATCATATTGAAGATACATATAAATATTTCATTTATATTTTTAAAATCAAACTTATTTATACTATAATGATATTAACCTAGATATTCACACTTATATCTTTTTTAGGTTATATAAAAAAATTATATATATAAAATGAAAACTTAAGAAAATATATGATAACAATAGAAATTTATTTACTAATAGATATTAATCATACTTCAAACAATTTAGTATTTAAATATGATTGTTTTTTGTTCTAATCACTTTATTAATTCATTGTATATCAATTAAGAAGTAAAATGAAACTCATGTATTGATTGTTAGGGGATCAGTTTTGTATAGGGTTTTGGAAGCTATTTGCTCATGATTTATATACCTCTAATGTATAGAGAAAGATTGAGATGGTTTCCTTTTGGTTATAGTATTTTTATTGAGTTGTATCTTCATGTGCTCTTCATTTTCTTTGATTAAATTAATGAAAGCAAGAAAATGGTTTCTTTTCTTTTGAAAAATATGATAAGAAAATGAATATATAAATAATTGTAAGTTAAATTAATAGTAAGTTATTGAAAATGTATGAGAATTAGTATATATATGAGATTAATATAAATATAATTTTACATGACATTGGCATATGAGTATGATATATGGATGTATTTAAAGTATGTAATAGTTTTTATTATAATCTTTTAATTGTTGTGTAATTTATTAAAACATTATTTTTGAAAATTATGCTCCATGAATATTTTGAAATACAAATTTTATATAATAAAAGATTGAAAAATTAATCAAAATTTTAATTTTATATTATAATATACCTCTTATGGTAACTAAATTGATAGTTTATAACTACCATCTTCACTATTCCTATAACAGCTTCTCATTCTAATCCTTACCATTCATATTATAATATGAATACGCTCTAACTTTGAGCAACCAAGACTTAAACTAAGCTTAACCCAAGCTTAACCCAAGTTTAAACTACTAAGAGCAAGCTTGTTCTTGAAGCCTAAGAGCTCTCAATTCAATGATGAAAAACAAATCATAATTGAAAAAGATAAAAAGATTTAACACATTGTCCCAATCACCAACTAGAAAGAACATTCATTTTATTTGGACAATAAAAAGATCTAAATTGAGTTTGCCTGGACAGTGCAAAACTAACAAAATCACCTTCCAATAACCGGAGTACTTTGAGAAACGCTTTGACAAGCCTCCAACATATTCGAAAGGTTGTAAACTATTTCTGGGAGGCTGGGTCGTGTTCCTGGTTCTTCTTCCACACATGCTCCAGCTATGGTTGCAAGGCCAAGAATACTGTCCATGGTATACTCCTTCTGCAAATTTCGATCAACCCATTTTCTGAGCTTCTCTTCTATGTCTTCTCCTTCTAAAAGGGGTTTTATCTGGGTCCAAAGAAGCCCTGCCTTTCCTGCTAATGGCACTCCCCCTTCTCGAACTATGGCTTCCTTGCCAGAGATCAGTTCTAGAAGAACAACTCCAAATGCAAACACATCGAGCTTCGGAGAAACAAATCCATCGCCCAAGTATTCCGGAGCCATGTATCCCTGTGTGCCAGTGATGTGCTTTGTAAGAGCATTAATGCCAGACCTGGCCAGGCCAAAATTTGCAATTTTAGCCCTGAAGTTGCCATCCAAGAGAATATTGCTACTCTTGATATCCTTGTGCACAACAGGGGGTGTTGTGTGCTCATGAATATATTGAAGACCATTAGCCACATCTAGAGCAATTTGCAATCTTGTTTTCCATGGAACTGACGAAGAGCTCCAACCAAAGCCATTCATGTTCTGAACAGACTCTGGATCATGAAGCCAGGTGTTCAGAGAACCATTTTCTACATATTCATAAATCAAAACAGACTGGCCGTCGGAACTGATACAAAACCCCTCTAGCTTAACCAAATTAGTGTGGTTGACCTTCTGCAACAGCCTTAATTCATGGGTTATATCTCCTTTCATGAGCTTTATGGCATAATCCTTACCATCTATAGTGCCTTTATAAACAGAGCCCTCTATGTTACACAAAGGGCTGAAATTCTGAGTTGCTTTCTGGAGATCTTCAATAGAATAGAGGAATAGCTTGTCAATGTAGTCTGAAATGCTACTTATAAGATTATTTCTAATATTCTCTCTCCCAGTGGGCCCTGTTCCTACATCGGTAAACGGCTTCTGATCTTCAGATATGTTGGTTTGAAACCTCTTCCACAACATCCAAAAGATAAACAGAGCAATACAAACAAGCGCAGAAACCCCACCCAGTGAAGCCCCTATAACAACGCCCCTATGCGACCCACCTCCTGAAGTAGTGTTAGTTGCAGGTGGAGGTGGAGGTGGAGCTGGGGATGACGGAGGTGGTTGAACGAGCACAGGTAATTGAGAAACAGGAACCAAAACTGTAGCATAAGGAGTTAGGGTTGAATTCATACCGTTCACAGATTTCAAATTCTGCAGATCTGCGCCAAACTTCTGACTGATATTTGAGGGAGTATCTCCCGGATGCACAACATATGTTATGAACATCTTGGTCCCATTTCTCACTTGGGCTTTTGATGGGCATTTGCATCTGATTGGGATGATGACCTCATCCCCAATTTGAAGATCTGTGGGTACCACGTTAGGGTTTGCAACCTCTAGAGCATTGTATGTCGTCAAATTCTCGAACTTCCGAGTTGAAAGCGATGAAAAATTATCGCCCTTATCGATTATGTAGGTGATATTCTGCGAGTAATTCCCCATGCATCCGCACGTTATAGGAACAAGCAAAGCCTGGCCATCAAATACAGAGAGGGTAGTACTGGTCAAGTTACTGGCCATTATTATTTGGGAATTTCGCACTGCGAATAAATCACTGATATTTGTGAGATCAAGGAAATCAGGAGCTTGGGCTCTATAAAAGGCATATGTGGGACACTGGGATGAGCTGCTAGAGCAGGTGTAGCCTGTGATATTGGGTTGTGAATCCTGGGCTTGGGCTCTGAAAGCAACAAGAAGAAGAAAAGAAGAGAGAAATAACAGCATCTGATGTCTGTTACCCATGTTGGAAGAGAACTGCAACGACTGCAACATTATAAAAAATGAAAGTGGGTACAGAGGATTCCGCTTGACCAGTAATTGGAGTCGTTGTTGCTGTATGAATATGAGGCTGCAGCATTGATGGCATATTTGAAATGTAAGCAGCTTTTAGATATTCTTAAGGCAAAGCATTTTTGCCCCAATTGATACGGCAGCAGACTAGACTAACGAACGACTGTAATGTAAAGACTTGAGAGGTATTCGTCAAGGTCAAGGTCAAGAACGGATGGTGGACATTAAGATTTGGGTTTCTGTTAAAGACATTGAAAATTGAAGCTCTCCGAATCTCTGTCACATCATGCGTATAGAGAACGAAAAGAGCCGGGAATGGAAATGAAGACAAAAATGGTGGTAGATCCAACACATGGATTAGTGAAAGGATGGAATATTCATGGAAACTGATTAGAAGAAGATTCCTGGACTGGATTTGTGAATCATTCAGCAGAAGATTTTTTATAGGACGACTTTGAAGTTTGATCATACGGCGCTGGAATGGTGAAAGGATGGAATTTTCATGGAAATTTAAGAAGATTCATTTTTCATGAAGACTGACCAAGAAGATTAATTTTTCATGGACTGGATTGGATGGAATTCTTATGGAGAGTGGCCAAGAAGATTCATTTTTCAGGGAGACTGACCAAGAAGATTCATGATTTATGGACTGGATTTGTCATTTTGTCAAACTGGTATTGCTATATTTACAAATGCTAATTGACTTATTATGGTTATTTAAAGAAAAACAAGTCATTGAAATAATTCGCTGGTATTTTAAGAAACACGCTTCCACTACGGCAAAAGGTAGGCTTAGGCACTGGGTTTTTAACCTATTTCTTTTAAAAACAAATTATTAACCCATTATAAATAATTTTAAAACTTACTTCAAAAAAACAGGGAGAAAATATTGGTTATTGGTGAAGAAGTCGACTTGTTGCACAATGGCCCGCTCTGGTGCATGTCGCCATAGCCCCTGCGTTTTTGCCCTCAACGCAATGGCCCCGGGAGGGGGCCCCGAGGCTCCTCCTCCTCTTCCTCCTGACCTCGAGGCCTTCAGAAAACTGATTGCGGCCTGTGGCAAACGTAAGGCGAATGAAACTCAGAACAAGTTTGTAAGAAGTTGGACAAGATCCCCACCATTGCCCTCCCAGCAGAAGAAACTTGCAGATCGGCCCTGAACCTAGCAGATTGAGGACTCATTGGCCAATTCACAAGCCTTTGGCCCTCCCCCAAAGCTGTAGAGGCGTGGGTGCAGAGGAACTAGAGACCGTTAGTCAAGGAAGACATCAGAAGTCATTTTGTAGGTAAGGGCTTCTTCGTTTTCGTTTTTGATGAAGTAGAAGACAAAAATCTCATATTTAGGAACATACCATATTTCATGGGTCCTCTAGGCTTGTATCTGAACAAATTAACTCCATATTTTGACCCAACACAAGATGTGCCGTCGACAGTCCCAGTGTGGGTGCGCCTCCCTCACTTACCTTTGCATTGTTGGAACCTAAAGTCTTTAGAATCCATTGGAAACACCCTAGGAAAATACATTGATCTAGCTGATAGAAAGAATCAGTATTCCTGTGCAAGAATCTATGTAGAGGTGGATCTAGAAATAGGATTACCAGAAGCAATCAAACTAACGGGCGTAGACTAGTCACACTTTCAAGAATTGGACTACGAGCAGATTCCCTTTAAATGCAGGTTTTGTCATGGATATGGTCACTTTGCGAGATACTGCAAGAAAAAAGTCGAGGAAGATGCCGAGAAATCCAAAGGAGAGAAATGGACACAGGCTCAAAAAACTGCCTCGACAAAAAAAACCAGCAAGAATAATGGAAAAGAGGCACCGACGGGGTCTTGCATTCCCACAACAGGGCAGGAACAAGGGAAAGGAAATAAAGAATAGTCAATGGTAGAAGCCTCGAAAAATCCTTTTGAAATCCTCAATGAAGCAAAAGAAAATCCAGAAACAGTAACTGTGGTGTTAGAGCAACAAACTCCCTCTCAAGTAGTGGAGAAGGAAAATGCAGAAACACCCCTCCTCGTCTCCCCTTCAATGACCTCCATCTCACCCTCCTATGCTAAAATGACAAGGAAAAAGGCAGCGGAATCCCCAGGGTCATCGGAAGATGAGTCTTTTGAGATGCCATTGAAAAGAGCAGGGAGGAAATCTCACAAGGAAGCCCGAGAAGAAGAAGCAGAGAGACAAAAGATGCAGGGCAGCGAATCTACCATTGAAATGTCCATCGGGAGAAATACCAGACCAAGGCCCCCTAAGGGGGGTTCAGCCCACTCCAATCTTAGTAAATAATGTGGATAGTCTATTGGAATTGCAGAGGCTTGGGGAACCCATTGAAAGCATAAGTAGTCAAATATCTCCTGAAAATAGAATCTCTCGAGATCCTCATGCTCCAAGAGACTAAGATTGAAGGGGAAACCCTTCTTGAGATCAACAATTCGAAATGGAAGAAAATGTTAGATTTTCATCATTTAATTCAATAGATCTAGGATCTTTACTGAAAGAACAACATGTACAACATATCAAGCATAAGAGACAAGAGACAAGAGACAAGAGACACAAAACATTTCACCGGGGAAAACCAAGAAGGTGAAAAACCCCGCAACTTCCTCAGAGATAGAATAAGCATCAATTCAAGGATCACCATGATCAAACTCGAGAGATAGATATCTTCAATAGCATGCTCCTCCTCCACTTGTGCGCACGCTCCTCTTCTCTCACTAATGTGAAGTGAGTGAAAAAATAGAATGTGTAAAATGAGAGAGATACACTCTCTATTTATACACTAACTTTCACTTGACCTTTACTCAACTAGGTCAGCCTCAACTTAGCCACTTAACATAATGCTGACTGGGCCGACCCCTACTAAGGTGGTCTAATAACCCTTTGACCCACATGACTCATACAAGGCCGACCCCATCAAGGTGGTCTAATAACCCATCAAGTATAAGTTACGATACTTACAATATAACTTGAGACACTTGCAAGTTCAACTGACGACACTTCCAATCGGAGGAATAATACATCTCTGTTGGGGATACAATATACAAGTTAATATCTTCCGAAGTTACAAATACATCAACACTCCCTCTTAACTAGGAAGGTATTCTCTTGACACAAGTCATCAATACATATAGGCACAAGTCTTCAATTCTGGAGCTGGATCATCATCGCTTGATCACGGAGCATCATCATCATCACTACTGCTGTACTCGACATCTCGATCACTAGGCTATCTCATAATTCTTCTCGTCATAGGAAGTTATATAGAGCCAACCCTTTTTCATGCTAGATGTAGGCCCACCACCTGTAGGTCTTCATCAACATTGGCCATACTGTGGAATCCTTAGGACTTATTACGTGCGTCACAATGCCTTGAAAGAGTATCCCAGGATCCTTTATGTGCCGAAGCACGACCGGCAAGATCTCCCAGGTCTACTTACATGTGACTCCCACCACAATGCCTCGAAAGAGTATCCCAGGATCCTTTATGTGTCGAAGCACGACCAACAAGATCTCCTAGGTCTACTTACATGTGGTCACCACAAAGCCTCAAAAGAGCATCCCAGGATTGATTACGAGCGTACTGCTCAACCTATCGGATCTCTCAGGTCTAGTTACATGTGGTCATGGCAAAACCTCAAAAGAGCAACCCAGGACTGATTACGAGTGTACTGCTCAACCTATCGGATCTCCCAGGGTACTATTATATGCCATAGAACAAAGCCTCGAAAGAGTATCCTAGGATCCTTTATGTGCTGCAGCACAACTGACAAGATCTCCCAGGTCTAGCTACATGTCCTCCCAGAGCAATGCCTCGAAAGAGTATCCCAGGATCCTTTATGTGCCGCAGCACAACTGACAAGATCTCCCAGGTCAACTTACATGCTCATTTGCACAACCTGTCCATGGCCACAAAGTATCAACCTGATACTCACCATACATCATCCTGATGTACATGATCATCCTAATCATCATCATAGCATCGTCCTGATGCATATCATCCAAAGTATCATCCTGATACTTATCACACATGATCATCCTGATCATTGTCACTGCATCGTCCTGATGCAAGTCATCCAGAGCATCATCCTGATACTCATCACACATGATCATCCTGATCATCGTCACTACATCATCCTGATGCATGTCATCCAGAGCATCGTCCTGATACTCATCACACATGATCATCGTCCTGATGCATGTCATCCAGAGCATCATTCTGATACTCATCACACATGATCATCTTGATCATCGTCACTGCATCGTCTTGATGCATGTCATCATACATGATCCAACTGATCATACAAAGCATCCAACTGATGCATATACATTTACATGATCCAACTGATCATACAAAGCATCCAACTGATGCATATACATATACATTATCCAACTGATCCAACTAAGCATACAAAGCATCCAACTGATGCATATCCAGAGCAGTAACTGGAGCATCATCCTGATGCTCATCACACAGTGCTTACATCCACAGCCATGGGAAGGATCCTCCTCTCACCATGCTTGGAATGGCTCCTACAAATGTGTCCCATCACTTCTTCCTCGAAGTATCTTCAATCTGAAGAACACCAAGCCTCTCTCTGAAGTACTCAAACTTCACTTTGGCTAGTGGTTTCGTCAACACATCTGCAACCTACTCATCCGTCACAACATACAGGAGCTTCACTGCTCCTCTCTGCACCATATCTCTGATATAGTGATATTTGATCTCAATGTGCTTCAACCTGTCATGGAACACCGGGTTCTCAGACAACTTTACACAACTCTGGTTGTCACAAAAGATACCAGTAGCATCCAACGGGAGATCAAATAACTCAGACAGTAGCTTCCTAAGCCATACTGCCTCACAACTAGCTGAACAAGCTGCGACATACTCTACTTCGGTTGTACTCAGTGCTATGTAGGACTGCTTCCTGCTAAACCAAGAGATCACACCTAATCCCATATTGAAGTAGCACCCAGAAGTGCCCTTTCTATCTGCAGCACTACCTGCCCAATCTGAAATCAACATAACCCTCCAGGTTAAACTTTTGATTCGCATCATACTTGAGCCCATAATCAATTGTACCCTTCAGGTACCTCAGAATATGCTTTACAACAACCAGGTGAACACCTCTAAGATCCATCAGGAATTGGCTCAATGTGTTCACCACAAAAACAAATATCTAGTCTCGTGTTCGTCAGGTACATCAAGGACCCAATCATCTGACGATACACCGTGACATCAACCGGATCATATGAAGCATCAAACAGAAGCTTCAGGTTCGATGCCATAGGTGTGGCCATGGCCTTGCAATCCATCATCCCGGACTACTTCAGGATCTCTACTGCATACTTCCATTGTCCAAGGAAGATCTCATCTGCACTCTGCCACACCTCCATGCCTAGAGAATAGTGCATCATGCCCAAGTCCTTCATCTCGAACTCGGTAGCAAGCTTCCTCTTCGTGTCGGCAATCAATCTGTCACAAACAGGTCATCCACACACAATATGAGTATCACTGGATTGCCTTCCTCAACCTTTTAGTAAAGGTTGGAATCCGCTTTACTCTTAGTAAAGACCAAACTGGATAGGAAGCTGTCTATCCTACCATACCAAGTCCTAGGAGCTTGCTTCAAGTCATACAAGGCTTTCTTCAATCTGCACACATATGACTCCTTGTCATGTGTCTCAAAACCGAGTGGCTGCTCCACATACACTTCCTATTCGACTACACCATTCAAGAAAGCTGTCTTGACATACATCTGGTGTATCTTCCACTGCATCACTGCAACCATATCAAGTAATGTTCTGATGGAATTGTATCTGGTAACATGAGCCAAAGTCTCTTCATAATCTATCCCCTCTTTCTGGGAGAAGCCACGAGCCACAAACCTGACCTTGTATTTCTCTATGCTACCATCTGCAGCATGCTTGATCTTATAGATCCACTTGGAAGTCACAACAGACTTCTCTTCTGTCTTTGGGACCACATCCCAAACATCATTCTTCATGATCAACTGCTATTCCTCGATCATGGCATTCTTCCATTACTGCATCTTGGATCCTGGGAACTTCAGATTCTTCAATATCTTCAATAGATAATTTTCTTGAAATTCGTTGCTGGAACAAATGTTGTTGTCCTTGTAGGTGATTGTACACGATCTTTCCTACAAGTCAGATTCAATTGCATGATTAGAAAATTCTCATAGCTTTTCAAAACACATTCTTATGCATAAAGACATATGTCATACAGTCGTGCAATTATTTTAGCCAATGCTTCAATACAACATTTATCCATATCCGGTATTCACACAATAACTTTCTAGATGCCTTCTATCTCTACCAGAACATTGTTAAGAGTGTGCACAACTCCCATCATGTCAGCAAAGAGGTTTCATTCTAGATAAGTAGCAATGGAATGTTGTACAGTACCATAGGCCACTTACCCATTACTTGCATATTAGTAGTATCTTGTTCATTAATGCAACTTTTCTAATATGCATAATATACATCTAGGAACCTAAGTATGACTGGAAAGGATCATTTAAGTAATCATATATATAATAAATGACAATTCAAATACTTATCTTTGTTTAGTTGTAGGGTGGACTCCCTCTCAATATTTGCTTCCTTGCCGGAACTACTGGAGTGTGCTCCCTCTTGATCTTTGCTTCCTGAATTACATGTCCTTGAACTTATATCTATCCTGGACCACTATGCATGCTTAAGTGTGCGCTAGTGTCATCATTGTGTTATCCTCAAGATCTCATACATAACCATACATATATTAGTATAATCTCAATACTATCAAAACATTATGATCCTAAATAATCTTAACATGTATGGTCATGATCATTTCATACATAGGTAATAAGTGTTAGTATTCAAGGTTTCAGGGAAGACTTCTTTTACTCATGCATATTCTTATTTGACCATAGGACTCTTCTGGTTAGTCATATCATCAATCAAAGTAAGAAACATAATATGCATAAACTACTGATTACTTAAACTTCTAACTTCAAGAATAATCATTATCATTCATACAAAAGTATAAGATCCCAACACAAGGTAGGATTCTAACTTGATATAGGAAAACATACCTGGATTTTCATGTTTGTCTAACATACCCAAACAATGTCTTCTTTGTTCTCTTAGAGATCTTGTGCTAGCAACCTGCATATCTCATAAGTTAATAATTGTAGAACCAAGTTATACATACCTTGTAAGTAGAGCTTCTATGTGATCTATGGCTATGGATGAGTCTTTGTCTTCATGTCACCATGGTCATATGTTCTTGATCTAGAACTTTCTTGATGTACCTTTCATGTTAGCGGACAATATCATGCTCATACAACACCACAGTGCATTAGTACAATCATAAGTGTCATAACCCTAATCAATGAATGTATTCTATCATTCACATGCATTCATACTTTTACTAGGGTGATAATACAAGTCTAAAATTAATCAATATTGTACTAACCTCAATAATATGAAGACAAACATATCATAACCTTAATCATGAACATATTTCAAAAACATACCTGTATTTCCTCAAGTCATACCTGTCGATATTACTTGTAGTCTTCTTATGTAAGGCCTTAGCCTTATCTCCCTCTGCAACTAGAACTTCTTCACTTATGTAGGTGTCCAATTAATTCTCTTCTAGGATCAACCCAATCCACTTTGATTTGTTGAGACTAGATCTGGAGTTGGATTAGGGTTTTTCATAGAAACCCTAAAAATTCAAATTTTGAATTTCAAACTTCTAAATGGATGGAAAGATGTGCCTTGTTGAGCTGATCAAGCTGGTATACTTCAATTTTGAAAACTACAAAATTTGAACCTTCAAAATTGCCTTTGAAACTTCCAGATCTTCTGGATAGGATCCTGAACTAGGGTTTGATAAAACCCAGTCTTCTGCCCATCCAAAAGGTTCGATCTTGTGTTCTAAACTTCGATTTTTTTGAGGAGCTTCCAGCCGTGGTCACAAATTTCAAAAATTCCAATTTTTGCAAAAGCCCTAATTTTCCACCTTTCCGATCAAAATCCCGAACTAGGGTTTGATCAAGCCTGACCTTCTGCCCAACCCAAAAATTCGATCTCGGTCTCTAAATTTTGATTTTGATGAGGAGCATTCAGCCGTGGACTCCGATTCCAAAAATTCCAACTTTCTCCGAAGCCCTAAATTCCCGCAGCAGTGACAAGCCAAGAATGAAGGTGCTCATAATCCAATCTTGTTTTGACATAAATATGCACCTGATTGTTTCTGGTGCATCTCTGAAATTACGAATCCACAGGGTGTGAAACTTCTTCTTGTGGTATCCTGACCTGTCATATTTCCAACCCCACAGGTATGACCTCAATTGGATTCTCTGAGAGAGATTTATGCCAAGTGTCACAACGTAACCGGTTTATGGGATAAAACAGGAGAGCGAACTTGTATGGCATTCCATGTGTCACTGGTTCAATTTAGGCCTCTGAAAATCAGACCTGTGAAAGTAAAGCTCGTGCGTTATCTATCACTTTTTACGAAATTTCATTTGGAGATTCCTAGCCCAAGTTGTGACCTTTTTTCCTAGGTCACCTGTTTATGACTGAGATCTGGAAGAGGCAAAAACCCTAGATTGTACGGATCATATCTCACAAAGTACAATGAATCAGATGTTGTGCTTCAGATGCAAGGTACATGGGGATGTTACCTTTGACTTGTAAAAGTTTCAGATCTTGAACCTTCTCCAAAATGGATTTATAGAGAAAGTTCTACGATAAATGGTTTTTGCTATATCAAGCCCTAGCTTCCGATTTGTCGCAAGTGCAATAAGTCTCATAAATGCCATAGCATGCCTTCCTTCAGGATAGCTTTGATACCATGTTATATTTTCATCATTTAATTCAATAGATCTAGGATCTTAACTGAAAGAACATGTAAACATATCAAGCATAAGAGACAAGATACAAGAGAGACAAAACATTTCACCGGGGAAAACCAAGAAGGTGAAAAACCCCACAAATTCCTCAGAGATAGAATAAGCATCAATACAAGGATCACCATGATCAAACCCAAGAGATAGATATCTCCAGTAGCATGCTCCTCCTCCACTTGTGCGCACCCTCCTCTTCTCTCACTAATGCGAAGTGAGTGAAAAAATAGAATGGGTAAAATGAGATAGACACACTCTCTATTTATACACTAACTTTCACTTGACCTTTAATCAACTAGGTCGGCCTCAACTTAACCACTTAACATAATGCTGACTGGGCCGACCCCTACTAGGGTGGTCTAATAACCCTTTTACCCACATGACTCATACAGGGCCGACCCCATCAAGGTGGTCTAATAACCCATCAAGTATAAGTTACGATACTTACAATATAACTTGCGACACTTGCAAGTTCAACTGACAACACTTCCAATCGGAGGAATAATACATCTCCGTTGGGGATACAATAAAGTACACATACAATATACAAGTGAATATCTTCCGAATTTACAAATACATCAACAGAAAAATGCAGGGAAGGCCATTAGCGCTAGAGGCACCTCTGGGGGCCTTGCAACTCTGTGGTCAAAGGAAGAATTTCAATTAGAAGTCTCTTGTGAAACCCAACACTGGATCTTTACCAAGGTCTGTCACTCTTTAAGTAAGCTCACATTGTCCCTCTTTAATATTTATGTTCCGGTTCTCTTCTCGGAAAATAAAGAATGCTGGCAAACTCTTTCAGATTTCCTTGAAATATACTCACTTCAGAATATTATAGTTGTTGGAGACCTAAATCTTGTTTTTGAACCAAGAGAAATGAGGGGAGGTAACATTGGTAGGGACCAAATGCTACCCCTGGTTGAGGAACTAATACAACACTGGGATCTTTTATATTTCAAGCCACCGAGAGGACTTTACACCTGGACAAACAATAGAGTTGGGACAGATCACATTGCTTCTCGTCTAGATATTTTTCTTGTCTAGAGCTCCTTCCTGCTAGAAAAGTGGATGATCTCCTCTAAAATTCTTCCAAAATTGACCTCAGATCATAAACCAATCCTGTTACAACTGGAAGAAGAAGAGAACTTGGGCCCTATACTATTCAGATGCAGCTCACTATGGATCGAAAAAGAAGGGTTCATGGGAACTATCATCTCAGCTTGGTCCATTACTATGACAGGATCCCCTTCCTTTGTGTGGGAGAAAAAGATAAAGGCCACGAAACTAGTTTTGAAATATTGGGCTAGAAATCCCACTAATAGCCCCACTAGGCGCAGAAAGGAGACTATTTAGCTGCTAGAAAATCTGCAATTGGATCTTGAGAGCAATGAAATTACAATTTCAGAATTACAAAAAGAACAAGTGACCCAAGCTAACTCTTTTCACTCTTTCCAGAAAGAAGAAGAGTATTGGAGGCTAAAGTCTCGAAGCCTGTGGCTAAAGGCAGGAGACCAAAATAGTTCTTTCTTCCATAAACAATACAATGCCAGAATTTCCAGAAATCACATTTCTGAAATAACCTCTACAGATGGGATAGTCTTCAAAGGTTTTGAGTAGCTAAAATTGGCAGCAAAAACTCATTTTATGAACCTGTATAAAGGTGACAAAGAAGGCAGTGAGGAAGCAACCTCTGAATTTCTCTCCCACATCCCTCATCTAGTAAACAAGGAAGACAACATTGCACTCTCGAAGCCCTTTTCTGAAGAAGAAATCAGCAATGTTATTTGTTCCATGGAGCCGGACAAGGCCCTAGGGCCCGATGGATTTTCAATCCATTTTTATAGGCTCTGTTGGGAAATCATCAAGCCTGGTTTTCTTAGAATGATAAAATCCTTTCAAAAAAAAGCCACGGTGGGAGGCAACACTAACTCCACCTTCCTTGTCTTAATTCCTAAAGAAGTGAATCCAAGCACATTCAATAGATTCATGCCAATCTCACTGTGCAATGCCTCTTACAAAATTCTGTCTAAGCTCATGGAAAATAGAATCAAACCTCTTCTTGGGAAGCTCATTTCATCCACCCAGGGAGGCTTTGTCAAAGGGAGACATATCCTTGATAACGTGATGCAGGTTCAAGAAACCATCCACTCCAGTTATCAATGGCAGGAACAAGGAATGCTCATAAAGCTTGACATGGAAAATGCATTTGATCGGGTAAAACTCTCTTTTTGTTACAAAGTCCTTCTTTCCTTCGGCTTCAGTACTGATTTCGTCAACTTGATCAAAGCTTGCACTGAAAAACCATGGATAGCTCCACTAGTTAATGGCAGAGCTACTAGCTACTTCCAATCCTCGAGGGGAATAAGACAAGGTTGCCCCCTCTCCCCCTTTCTTTACATCCTGATGGCTGATACATTGAGTAGAAAACTGACAATAGAAAAGAAAGAAGGGATTGCTCCAGGTATCAGGATAATGAAAGGCCTAGAGCCAATCAATCATGCCTTATTTGCAGACGATTCTTTCCTGTTGGGTGGAGCCTCCATCAAGATCGCCAAGGTATACAATAAAATCCTTCAAGACTTCTATAGTATCTCTGGAGCTCTCATTAAAAAAATGAAAAGCACTATGTTTGGGTGGAATATAGATCTGCACACTATCCTTCGAATATCCCACTCCTTGGGCTTCTTGGGCTATGCAACTTGGGAAAAAATCAAATACCTCAGGCTTCCATTAACCCTAGGCCCTAGTAAGTCTTCGTTGTGGAATGAAGTTATAAGCAAAATGAAGTCCAAGATAAAAGCCTGGGGTGTCCATTGGCTCACCAACGCTGGGAAACTGTAACCTACCTAGTACTTGAAACATTTTATGTTTGTGGAAAAACATTACTATAACTTTTATTGTAAAGTTTTGTATTAAATGACCAAGGATGGTCAATGATGACTTTAAATGAATAATATTATTATTTAAATAAATTAAAATAGGAGACACTCACCCAAAGAGACTATTGAAGAGTGTGCATTGACCCACTAGGAGGAATGGAATCTGGTGTAGAAGGCAATGGATACGTGGCAATATCTGAACTCAATTACTAGTTGTTGTTATGGGACAACTACCCTAAAAATGTGGTCATGTTCCCAAAGAATGGTGGAACTGATCTGATGGCTCATTGAATGCAAAAATGACCACTAAAGACCTAGGCAATCTTTATATAGCCATCGAATTTGAGCAGGAGCTCACATATTCTCTGACGAGAAAAATTCCTTGTGGTGTTAGAGCTGAGCCCACAAGAGATTCGATGAAGGGATGCTAAGTATTGAGTTGCAGAGTAAGATTGTCTTATTCCTGCTGAGTGCAGAGGTAGAGCCATGTATGCAAGTCTTCATGATCACTAAAATACATATGAGTGGTTTGTATGCAAGTCATTTTGATTGTTGAAGTACAACCTAAGTGTCTTGATTATACACGGTTCTTCTTCCTGGTGGTTCAGTGAACAGGATCGGGGGTCCAAAAAGCAAGTAATCTTGGTTGCTTTCTAGAGAAGGTTGGGAGGAATGGTTCTCTTTGGGTGTTTGTCCATCCTATCAAGTTATCAGGTTCTACTTTCTTTATGTTATTTTCTTTTAAACTGTTGATCTATTTCTGCAACTGTATGCAAATGCTATCATAAGTTTTTCAGATGTATCTAGAGATGATAGAGTTAGGAATTGATAAATTATTTCTATAAATCGAAAGAATGATCATATTTGAGAATATAGAATGAATGAGTATAAATGTCTTCCTGTATTTTTCCTTTCACCCTAAGGTGGTGTACTTTAGTATAGGAAGGGTTTAATTAACATAGATGAAATAATTTGTAATTAGTAGTGTTTAATTGTTCAGGATAGAATAGAATTTTTTATACAGTTTGCTATTCTTCTTAAACATGAAATTTCTTACTGTAAATACTAATTATTTACAAACATAAAATATCCAACATAGTCAAGAAATCCATATTATAGTACTATAGAATCTCACATTGTATTATTATTTGTAATTCCTAGATAAATAACATAGTTATTTGTGTTATAAATTATAAACAAAATTACAATACCATACTCATATAGAACTCATAAATATAAACAGAATATGATACTGTCGAAATATACAGTTTTTAGAACAAAACTCTTAGCCACATAAGGTATAGAATTCTTATTCATTTTGCATGCTATCAAAGAAAAATAGAACTGCACAGGAATCAATATAGAAACTATAGAGTATATTTATTTTATAGGACATTCATCTTTTGCATAAACTGAATAGCATAAAGTAGAAGAGTTTATAATTTTGAAATCTTAAGAAGTGATTTAAGCATAAATACAAGAGTATTGTATTCTATTTCAATACCCCTATCGAACTATACAGATCCTTTATGAAAAAACAAGTATAGTTAGCCGAGCTCATCTCTACTATATTAAAGTACAATATTTAAATATCCTTTGAATTCTTAAACAAACCCTATAAGTATTATCTTTAGTAAAACGGGATATTATATATATAATGCCGAATCAAAGCATAGTTATGGAGAAACACAATTATACGAATAATATTCACAACTGATAAAATATATTAAGGTTTTGTACTGAAACTACTCAATACCTCTAAAAACAAGCTATATACATTCACATTCCAATATCGAATGTACCGAGGGTCAAACCCTGTATATATTGATCTTTTTCAATGAGTCGTAAGACTATAGCAAAAATGCATTCAAATTCCAGAACTAAACTCCGTAAACAAGTAAAAAATACAATACTGTATCAAGCAACAGGACGGGTGAATACATATCGAAAAGGGTAGCAGACTGTAAGGGTTCACCCTGAATTCTTAATGTGAACACCATTTCAAATACAATCCAGGTTATCAATTTGAATACAGTCATTCCAGATTTCTGTACAAACTTTAATTAATTTCAAAACACAATCAAATTTCTAAATAGCTTTGAAGTAATAGTAGAAACAAAGAATGCATCTAGGGTTAATCTTGATGATATATTTTAGATGCATCGCTGCTCTTCCTTATTTAAACAAGACAAACAATAGAATGTTGCATTTAAAATGCCACGGGTTCGAGCCTCGATAGAGAGCACGCCCATGCATAATTTGTTTTACAACATTAATTAATTATATGTCAGGGTTAGGGTTTAACCCTGTAAAAACATATTCATAATTGGAAATCATCAAGAGGCACAATTTTTACTAACAGAGCTATAAGGTCGGGCTTGGTCCCCAAAACCAAAATGCAAATCAACTTAATACATTAAGATAAATTGACAGGAAGCCGAGAGTAAACCATAACCATATTTAACACAAGAACTTTAAACAAAGTATCGAAACATGTGAACCATTGTATTTCCATCAAAGAAAGCGTTACGTTCCAGTCATACTGCTCAGTGAGACCAAGGGTTCTCCATTTTAGTAAATCCTATTAAAAAACTCTCCTTATAACATTGACAGTCGAAACCCCAACCTGGGTTTATGCCAAGAAAACTATCTTTCACAGCAATGTTTCCCCAAGCGGCCTCATGGCCCACTCAACAAACGAATATACACTGGAGGAGAGAAATGAAATAACAAACAACCCAAAAATTTGTTGACAGAGGAACATCTGGGATGGATCCGAGGCTTACCGTGGTCTCATAATCACTGGGGTATGTTCCCTTCTCTCATTTTGCCATCACCAAGGATTGTGATTACTGGTCTTTCCATTTCAACTAAAATGAGGTTAAAAGATGAATGCTATTAACTATTGAAGCAAAATCACAAACTGTAAACAATAAAATGATTAATGTTATAGAAGTTACCTTCGCAGGATTTGAACTTATGCCAAGAAGAAAACCAAGCAGTGGAACTCCAATGCACGATGGTAACACCATAAAGTCACACGACCCAACACTCACAATGCCAAACTACCTTAGCGAGTGGTGCTATGGTTTCCCAACAACCATAGCGGCCGAGAGAAGCTCAACCCTCCATCACAACGCATAAACAAACCATTTTGGAAAAAGACCAAACCCTAAAACGTAGCGATAGGGTTTTGTTACACTTGGGTAGTATTAACTCATTTCACGTGGTCGTATTTATTTACTTGACTTGTCATCCACTATTCCCGAAATTTATACCCACAAGGCTATAGTTTATGCTTGAAAATGCTCGTCGTAGATCATGACCATAATATTGGATATGAGTCAGTACCTTTTGCATAGTTTAGGACCTTTAAATTTATTTTACCATCGAGATTGGTTAGGAACCATCAACCCTAACATATTTATCGAACCATGAATATAATAGCTTATGGTATAACCTTGCCATAAGAGTTTAACATAAGAATTAATTATCAAACCCTTACTAGGTTGAAAACAAAATCTTTAACCTGGACAGAGTAATAGTATCATGCATTAGCTTTAAAGCTAAGTAAGCCTCAAGTTTACTCCAGTAATCACTTGTCAAACAAAAGGAGTTAAATAGAATCAATTAATAAAATCAACCACGTTACGACATAAGATTTGAATCCAACTAGCAACATAACCAACCAGAAGTACTTTACGACGATAGGATGTTGATCGTCAAACATCGACATATATATACTTCAATGACTTAAGGACACAAGAAGTAATTATCGAATTCATGAGTATCTTAATAGCATCAATAAATGCATAAAGTATTTATACAATAATAACGTAATAGAACATCCGCTAGCTAAATGCAGTATTATTGTCAGTACC
Organism: Larix kaempferi; assembly: GCA_027924585.1. Lineage (NCBI taxonomy): Eukaryota > Viridiplantae > Streptophyta > Pinopsida > Pinales > Pinaceae > Larix > Larix kaempferi. The sequence continues at coordinate 3,039,737 of BSBM01001313.1, forward strand.
ATATTAATTACAGGCATAGGAATACATATCTATTTAATTGTCGCTAAGACAATTAAATTAATTAAATACAGTTTATAAAATGAATAAATGCCACATTCAAGAATATAAGTAAGCAGTAATTAAGGATGCTGAACATACAGTTTTATACTTCTGCATAGAATTTGATGGTGAATACACCGCTTAGAAAATTTTTAATTTTTGATGAATTTTGGGGATGTTATAGAAACTTACTCTGATCAAGTCAATTCTTTCCTCCTTGCCTATTTATCAGGCATCCTTCCTCTTAGATCCAATATCCATCACAGATCAGGTCTCCAAACTGATTCACGACTTTCTATGGCAAGGAGGAAAAGGAAATCACAGGAAATTCCACTTAGTTAATTGGGACACAGACAAACGACCTTTCTTAGACGGACAACTGCAAATTTGTGATCCCGGGCTATCCAACATTGCAATGGGTGGCAAAATTCTGTGGAACTAATTTTCAAACAACAGACACCCTATGAGCATTTTATTAAGGAAAAAATATTTTAAAGATGCCTTCCTTCAAAACCTACAAGCTGAAAACATCTCCAAAGGCTCGATAATATGGAACCTATATCACCAGGGACTCAAATTCTTTCAAAAACACCTGTATCGTATCCCTGGAAATGGGAAAAAAGCGATATTGTGGCACGACAAAATTATGGGGCAGCCTCCTCTTGACAAATCAGAAGACTTTAAAGGAGCTCGAGACTAGCTAAAGCAGCAAGGAATTAGCTTGCTTGCAGATATCTCTACATGGGATGAACCTGGAAACTAGAAATCCTGGGTCTTTCCACGCTTTCCAGAACAACTAATAAATCAAAAGAACTTCCTTCTTACAGATCTCACGAACCTGGCACCAGTTCACTTGCATGCGAAGGATAGATGGGGTTGGGGAAAAAGTGGTATATACACTGCTACGCAGGGATTTGTATCTCTACAAACAAGTCAAGGGTCCATTCACTCAGCTTTGTTCTGGAATCATGTATGGGATCCACTCAATCTCCCCAAAATTAACTTCTTTTTTTGGGCCCTTATGCACATAAAAGTGCTAATGGGAGATAATATGCTAAAACGTGGAATTATTGGACCTCATAGATGTTAGGATATTCCTATACTCCATCCTAGTCCCACCAATATTTTGATCATTTACATTTTCATTCATGCATACAATTTTAGGGTTTGCATGCATTCTAGGGTTTGCATGCATTTTGCATGCATCCCAGTCATCAGTCCAGCACCTAGCCCTCAGTTAGCCAGCCCCCAGGAGCTTCTCACTATTCAGTTTTATCCCTCCAGTTGCTTATTGCACCATTCTTCCTTGATTTTAGGAAGCAACTCGCCCTTCTTCACCTACCAGTCCAGTTGTCTTCAGTTTATACTCAGTTACACTCAGTTACACCTACCAGACTCAGTTTGACTGATGGTTGACAGTTACTTGAGCATTGATGACTCCACTGATGATCATGAGGACACCTAGTTGTGCTCTGATGACACTCTATTGATCTTATGATCACTCTGAGAGGATAATTCGAATTGCCACCTTAGGAATTCAAATCCTCTCTACCATTGTACTATTTATTTGTCCATATTGTGATTAATTAACTAGTGTGTGTGAAGTATTATTGCTTCTATCCGAGTTCTACTGTACCATATTATTATGTTGCTCATTATACTGTATTGACCACTCTTCTTCTATTTTCTTGCTTAATCATAATCATTCTCTTGTGAGGTATACATCATCTCTTATATTTGCTGTGAGTATTTTCACAATTGATGCCCCTTATGCAACAATGCTCTTGAAACCATAGATCACCTGTTCATGGATTGCACTTTTTCCTAGGAGGTTTGGACGCTCTCTCTCCATGGCCTCAACGTCAATATGCATGCGCATTCTTCAATCGTATCACTCTTCTCCACTTAGCATACGAGTTATCCCCATACAATCTGCAGCAAGTCAACATGGAGAAGAATTTGGTTAGCCATACCCAAATATGTATCTTGGAACCTATGGCTCACCAGAAACGATCAAATTTTCAACAATACTTAGTATCTTCCCCTAAATGTGGCTACAAAAGTAAAAGCTCTTCTTCTCTAAACCATGGCCGCTCATTCCTTCAAAAAGTACAACACGTTCCTCCTCTAGGAAAATAAATGGTTGGGCACTTTCATATTCAGAGACTGAAAAAAAGTGGTAGGACGCCCTTGCATAACTCCAAGATGGAATTTAAGAGACACGGATGCAGCCTTTCAAATTTGGTGGAGATCTCAGGGTAAAGCCACGATCTTCTTTGACGGTGCCTCCAAAGGAAATCTAGGGACATTAGGAGCTGGTGAAGTGATCTACTCCTCGGATGGTATCATAAATGACAATTTCAGCTGGGGTTTAGGTCAGAAAACCAACAATCATGCAAAAATTCTTGGGCTGCTAAAAGCCTGTCAGATCGCTCGGGGAAAAGGAATTAAGGAAATACAAGTCTTCGGTGACTCAAAAATTTTGATTAAGATATTAAATACGGACGATATTTTTAGCAACTCAGCACTCAATAAGACTTTGCAAAGGGTAAGGTACGTGTTGCAAGACTTCTCCTCTTCACTTTTCTTCCATATCCCGCGCGGCTTGAATAAGGAAGCAAACGCAATGGCAAACTTGGCCTGTCTCCTGCGTTAAGGAGCTTTCATAAAAAATGATGAAGATCCTAATTGGGCTCCGATCCCATAATATTGAGCTTGTAAGAAAGGGTCATTAGCAGAGCCTTTTTCTAAAATTTATGAATCCCTGTATCGATGGTTTTTTAGGCTACGGCCCAACCTTTTTCTACATTTATAAAATAACCATTCTAGTTCAAAGGAAAAAAAAAAAAACTTCAAATTCAAAAAGGTTAATCATATATATATATATATATATATATATATAATTCAAATTTTATAGAAATTTAAAATCATGATTTAAATTTTATACATATGCAAGTGAATGTATGTCATATAAAAAGGAAATTCTCTAGAAGAGTCTATGTCTAGAGCAATGAGAAATAAACCAAGTGTTTCCTGGGGAAATGAATCTCATTGCTTGTGTCTCTCCATTAATGTTCAAACCTGTCCAAGTCTCTTAAGAGAGTTTGACCCATGGTAATTTTTAAGGATTATAAAAGTATACTTAAGTATAGTATCTAGGCGATTATTTTGGATTGAAAAAAACATATATATAGATTGGTAGGCGAATATAAAATCTGAAACATGCAATTTACTACCAAAACTTGTAAATTTTGGCGAATATTATGAGAGTTTAATGGCGTAATCACAAACTTACCATTTGTCAACACCATTTGTGACTTGATTCTGTATAAGTGCACTCTACACATGCCTTTAAGAGACGAATACTCTGCTAAAAGATGAGATTTTCCATAGCCCATTTTACTCAATTTTAGTTGATGAAAGCACTTACTGAACTATGAAGCACCATTTGATTAATTATATTACATATTTAACAAATGAAGGAAGAGGTAAGTGTATAACAAAATTCATTTGCTTGCTTCATATAAAATATGGAACAACTCAGTCTATGTATGATGTAGTGAGAACTCTTCTAACAAAGATGGATCTATCTTTGATGGAGTTAGTTGGATTTGGCTTTGATGGGGCATTTTCCATGAGGGGTAGTTGTGAAGGTTTATCTTCTAAGATACATCAAGATGCTCCCCATTTATTAGATATCCATTGTGTAGCTCATAGAGAAGCATTAGCAGCAAATGATGCTTCATCTCATTTTCTAGAGTTGTAGTATAATGATAAATTTGCAAACAAAGTTTATTCTTGGCGTGGGAAATATATTAAAATACATGGAGAACTGAAGGAGCTAATATAATCATTTCAAATCACTAAGTTAAAGTTTTTGCAGATTCATCGAATTAGGTGGCTCTCTAGAGAAAAGATCATGCCTGCTTTGTTAAAAGATTGAGAGCTAGGGAGAAAAAATGTACGAGTTGGCAACAATATTTCAAGTGCAATTTTGCATTCATTTTCTTGCAAATGTCGCCATTGAGTAAAATGAGCTAAATTAGAAGTTCCAAGAGGATCATGTTGATATTATCTCTATCGACACTTTAGATGTTACTATTAACATGCTCCATAAATGGCTTTTGGGAGGCATATTTGGGGCAGGTGCAATGGACATATCCTCTTTTTTAATTAGAGCACAACGAGGAACTCTTGAGATTGTAGATAGCATATGTATGGTACATTTATATCCATTGAGGTTTGAAAGTGTGTCAAAGATACAAAGATGAGGGACACTAGATGATTGCATTATTTTAGGGAAATTTTTTGTGATGAAGATGATTGGATCTCTAGGTATGAGGTTCACATATTTACCTATATTTAATGCTGGTAAGTTTTCCAGTCCTCGGCATTATTATGAAGAAATGGATGATAGACATCCTCAAATGAAAAGATGGTTGAAATGTTTATGTGAAAATTTTAGTGTTGGGGACTCACCTATTATGGATATTGCTAAATTTTTGGGTGAAATGGATGAATTTATTTGTACTATTTATAAATCATACCCTAAAATGGATATGTTTGGAGTATGGGATCTATGTGGAGATTAATCTAAATGGATTGAATGCTTTCCTTATTTGATGCGATTATCACCCATGATATCCTTGTTATTACAACAAGGACAATAGTGTGTGAAAGAGACTTCTCAAAATTAAATAGGGTAAAAAATGACGACACATCAAGACTTTCATTGTAGACAAATTGGATATGTTAGTGTTTCTCTCTCTTAGTTCACCTCATGCTCTAAATGAGGTAAGCTAGAATGTTATTTATGATGTATTGAAACAAATGAAAACTAGAAGGCCTCTTCTATTAGGTAAGTAGATTGACGTTTTCATAGATGTAAGCTCGAATAATTTTGAAGATTATAAAATGAATTGAAGAAAAATATGTTTTCTTAATATTGTTGTTGGAATGTACTCGTTTATGTAAACCTTATTAATTCAAAGAAAATTTAGAAATTTCTTAGGTTTTATTGAAAATTTATCGTTTTTCCATGTAGTGAGTGTTCAATTGTTTAAGGTTGTAAAACTTTGGAAGGGAAATATTTGTTTTTTGCAGTTTTGTTTGAGGTATTTAATTAATTTATACTTGTCAATTGAAGTACAATTATTTATATCGCCCTTTATATTTGAAGGGATAGAAGAATATACACCCTTCAAATTGAAAATAAGACCCACACTTCAAATTTAATCATTGCTCTCGACCAAGTTGAATGCATGGGCGGGGTTAACAAACTTCAATTTGCATAAAATATATATGTATTTTTTAATTTAAATATTTTTATTTTTTTTATAAACAAGTTAAACGCATGGGTGAGGTTCGCAAACTTCAATTTGTATAATGTTTTTTTTTTAATTTAAATATAATTAATTTTTTTATTAAACAATCAACATGTATGAGATGAAACTTCATTATGAGATTAAATTAGCAAATTTCCATTTGCATAGCATTTTTTTTTAAATTTAAATATATTTAATTTTTTTATTAATGATGATGATGATGATGATGGTTAACATCCACTAAGGCCAACTTTCATCTATCGGACCTTAAGAAGAAAAAAATGAATTACTTGGTGTACTATACAATTTTATTCTTATGCTCAAAAAGCTTTAGAAAGAAGCGTTCAGAGGTTACCATAGTTTTTGACAAGTTAGAAGGTTAGGGAGGTTAGTATTGTAGCAAACATTGTGAAACTACAGTCTAATGTGGGTGTATGCAAGACACTCTAATAGAAAGTGACTTTCATCTGAAATGCTCTTAGTCTCATAGAGATGGAAAATCCTTTCCACCCACAGTGTTTTAGGAATTGTCCAATGCCCTGTTTCACTATGAATATCATGAGAGTTCATTCTTATTTTGGCTATATTAGTTTTCTTCTCCGTACTAGTTAAAATAGAGATATACCTTTGATCTTCTAGATTAGGGTTAGTGATCTCCTTATGGTATCTTAATTTTCTTTTAACCTCCAAATCTTTCTCACTCTGCATTTTCTCTTTAAACTTAGATGTAATAATATTTTTAATGTTATTGATATTTTGAAAAGTGGTGTTTTCGTCATACCCAAATGATTTAACCAAACAATTTTTTCTTTATACCATGGGGGGTTCACTAGTGAGGCAATATCATATCACGTCCATTCATATCGGGGGGTTGAATACTCTTAAAAGCCTAAAAAATATATTGCCTTGTATTAAGGGGTCAAGGGGGGTTTTAATTTGATATAATAATATAATAATTGGGGGTTATTTTATTTGGGTGTGTTGAGGAATAACCTCCAAATCGTGGGATGGATTCATACCCCCAAATCACGGGATCAATTCATACCCACCTAAAACTTAAGGACCTTCAATTTTTATTTGATATTGCTTATGATCCTAAGTTTTGCATAAATATGATAATAGTGTACCAATGATAATATCGATGGAAGTCTCTTTGGATTATTGGCCTTGAGAAATCCTCATTTAATAGCTTATTTAGGATTGGTTTGAATCCATCCACAAAAGGGTTTCAATTTTTCATTTTTATGGAGTTTAATTTATTAAGCTTATAGAAAACATGAGTTGTCTATGGCTATATTCATATTTACATGATATAAAATTGGTAGATTGGTAGGTTGTGGTGTGAAACATCTAGAATTCTCATATTTTCTAAGCATTGCACTAACAATTGGACTATTGGTCTTTTACATTCTTTGTTATGTTGATCTCTTGACTAGGTTGTGTTTTATGCATTTTTCCTTCCCCAATATTATTTCTTTGGGTGTTCCACTATCCAATACTACAAATTGATCAGTCGCCCTTGCAATCTTAGTGGGATCATTATTAGCATTATACTAAGATGTGTTAGGGATCCTGTTTGTTACACCTTGATAATATGATATAAAGGGGGTGTTAAAAATGGGTCGATAAAAATGGATACCTACAATATTTGGTGAAACTAGGGGTTTTCTTAATTGGAAAGGAATATTGGGAGGGGGGTTCAACAATACAATTTTAGGATGCATTTTCCAATATTTAGTGAAATTAGGGGTATTCTTTAATATCATGTGAACGATCGTGCTATGTAACAAGTTCACTAAGTGAACCCCCCATGCTTTATACCAACCTCTCTTGAGTTGTAGGTGGTCTTGAATGGATTCTAATGCAATTTTAGGGAGTCTTTGGTCTCCCATGTTATTTATCTTGTACTTATACACTTGTACATAGGGTACCTAGTCATAGCAATACTCTCAATGGGGGGAAGACCCACTTCTATTACGAGAATATGATAAGGTGTATTGCTTTTAATTTTGAGGTTATAAGTTATAAAACACTTCTAGATTTCCTCAATATTTCTCTGGTATTTTCTAGAAATGTTACAACCCCAAACGTCATAGGTGTACAAGGTAATGGGAGTGACGAGAGTGTCACAGAGGAGTTCTTTTTATCCCATGTAACAAGGTTTGTTGATTTACAATTGTTTTCAAGACCACAAAAAACTTTCTACCCTCCAATAATTCTTTTCTCCATGTTATAGTTCCAACTAAACCTATGATGAATATCAATTTCAAAATATTGTAAGCATAAACTTCTTCCAAATTATTATTGTCATATACAAAATTAACAAAAATAACTTTCATTATGAAATAAAATAATTACAATTTCCATTATATTTTGATTAATAGTATCACAATTTCATACCAGAAAAATAACAAAAATAACTTTCATTATGAAATAAAATAAATACAATTTCCATTATATTTTGATTAATAGTAAATTTTAAATTTTAAATATGATTTTTTTTATAAATATCTAAATATGTTATATTTTACAATGTTTTAAATAAAAAAATTATTATATCAAAATTGTAAAACAAATATTTATGACAAGTTTATTTGATATTGAAAGTTTTAAAAAGTAAAGATGGGTATGTTTCCATATCTATACACTTTTATACATCTACGTCTTAGATGGTATGGAATTTATTTATGTTAATCATAAACACCATACACAATTTTCATTTTTTTTATTTTCAAAATCATGTACAAATTTCATTAGTTTTTCACATTTTTTTCTCTCTTTTATTTCACTAGAAATTAAAATGCAGAGGCTGTTATACCTAAAATTGCCATACCATGTGTAAGTGAGAATATACATGTTTCATCACCATGGAAAACATGATGTTTATGCCACCTAAGGGTGTTAGGACCCTTCATTCTAATGTTGGTACCTTCCCTAGTCACACTTGGAATAAAATCCAACAAGCAAGGGGTCGAAACCCACATTAACCACCTCCAAAAATTAGCCTTCTGGAATTATCGCGCCTTGCATGCCTATGGGGGAGCGATAATTTCAAATTATCACGCTCTGAATGCCTATGGGGGAGCGACAATTTCCAAATTATCACGCTTTGCTTAGTTATACAGGAGCGATAATTTTGGTTTAGGATTATCCCTTTGATTTTGGATCTTGGATCTCATGGAGATTTTCTTGGGATGAGTTACCCCTTCGAATCCCATCTCACATTCCCTCCTTGGCATGGTTTATGTCCTTGATCCACATCTTCCTCACTTAGATCCATAATCTCCTCTTAGTGGTTGGCCTCCCAAATCCTACTTAAAGAGAGCCATCCATGAGCTATGGGGGGTGATCTTGGAAACACCAAACTTATGATCCTATGAGTCTTGCAAGGGTGATGTTGGAGAGATTAGAAGGAGGTGCTGCTACTTTGGACATCAAGCTATAACATTGTAATCAACTTCTTTTGGATTTCTTATCATTAATATAACTTAGCTTATTCTTCTCATTTTCATGTCTTTAATGATGAATGCATGAAATTGTCTCTATTTATATAGTTAGATATTTGTTTATACATATATTGCTTTGGAGAAGGTGTTGTCTTTCCTTTGTGAACAGGTTCATAAGTCCATGATCAAAGGCTAGAACTGGATCAACTTAGGAGCAACAAGGACAACCATCAGAGTGAGGTACTCCATCTACTTGCTTTGTCATTCCATGGCCTGTTAGCTGATATATGAGCTAGATCTAAGAGGACTATAGTGTCTATTTGTTTCCTCTCTGTCTTGGGTAGGAAACTAGGGGCCTTTTCCAATCCCAACGGATTTTCATCTTACCCGTAGGAAGAAAATCTCACCATAGAAATTGGCGACTACTGCGATGTCGTTTCTCTGGTCAGGTTTCCACCTAGTCATTACGTGGAAGACCTCACTCTTGTATTGTCACATAGATCCACTTATGTATTGGTCGTGGCTATGTCATTATTGTCTCATGGATCTACGATTGTTCACAGTAGCCATGATTTGTCTACAGTCTATATCATCTCATTACTCATGGATCTACAATGTATTGGTTGACAACCATGCTTTGAGTCAATTGTTTTTGAGCATGGGAATTCCCGCCTCGATTGTATATTTGACATTTTGTTTATGTTTCAGCCCCTCTTTTCTCCCCTCGGTGCTATCTCTGCAAAGTATTTATAAAGTCTTTCGGCCATCAGTCTCTTCTGACCTCGCACTTTAGGGGGCATTTGTTATACCTCAATATTACACAGTAAACCCTAGTGTCGCATCCTTACACCAAGTGACCTAAACGACACTTCCCCTTAATGATCATCTAGACACCCATGAGTGAAGTCTATTGCCTGAAAACTAAAAGCAACATCTTACCTACCACGTGTCACCCAGACAAATCCAATCTGCAGGAATTATCGCGCTCTGCACATCTATGGAGGCGTGATAATTAGGGTTACCGCATTTTTCTCCTACCCTAGGGCGCGGTAATACCGCATTATGCTTAGACCTGGTGGCGCGATAATCCAGTTTTAGCCTTTTTCCATGGATTTTGGGATCTTACCTTTCGAGAGATTTTCTTGGGCCATAACCTTGATTCGATCCCAACCCCTCTCTTTGTTTAGTAGGCCTGATCCACCACACACTCTTTAGATCCATTTTACTCTCCTTGTGGTTACCCTTCCCAACACTATAAAGGAGAGGCCTTCCATGGGACAAAGGGAGGACTTTTGGGGCATCAAACCTATGATCATAAGCCTTTTGCAGAGATAGCTAGAGGAAGGACTTGGAGCTGAAGTTGGATTGGACATCAAGCAACCTTTGTAAGAATCTTCAAGTTGTAATAAAGTTAACTTGCCTTGTTTCCAAACTCATGTGTGTTGATTGCATTTCAATTTCATGGCTTGTATCTATGTGGATTTAGATTCTAACTCATGATTAAGAGATATTGGAGAATTGTATATGCTTGTGTATTGTTTGATCTCAATAGGTTCACCACGAGGACTTCGGGATTGGAATGACAAGCGGGATGAAACATCAAGAGTGAAGGTGAGTTACTTTCTCTCATTCTTTTCAAGACAAGAATTCTGAAACACTTGTTTAATCTAGGGAACAAGATCGCATTTGTTTCCTTTTTGTCTTAGTATAGAGTTACTCTTTCTTGCTTTATCCTAAGAGGGCTTCTTCTTATCAGTAGGAAGAAATCTCTACAACAGAGGCCATCCATAAGATCATGCACTCATTATGTAACTACTAAAAAGTTTATTAATTATTAATGTTTATTGTTGATGACCAAAATTTTTCAAGAATAGAACCTACAAATTTAATTGATTGGGAAGGGAATGCATTGATCCACATAGATCACATAAGTCTATTAGTAAATTATGCACCAAAATATATAACATTGATGTAAGTAGCTAATACATCTCCCACACATTCAATTTTAAATAAGTGATATACATGTGCTTGTGCTAGTGATTTTGGATGTGTGACCACACACATTATAGTAGTCAACTATCGATCTCATGCGTGAATCCTCAGTATCTTAAATAAAATAAATACCATTGTTGAGGGATTTAATTACCCTATTAAATTTTTGGGAGCAGTCACCACAGATCGAATACTCAAAAAGAAAACACTCGGCAATCATACACAAAGTAGGTTTTCAATCTTTGTAGGCATACTTCTCTATCAAGTAAAGGAAAAAAATACAAGAAAATGACTAACCTACAATCCAATGTCTGATGAATATCTCCTCACTGACAACTTTAGTCTTCCTTGCTATCTTCAAGATTCAACCTGGAATACAACAAGATCAATAAAAAAGGTAGTTACTACTACAATATATATTTGATAAACTTACTATAAATTGTAAATAACCAAATTACAAGAAAATACAACTTGCATATAAAATATTGAAATTGGACAGGAAAGAGTGTTCTTTTATATTAAAAAACAATAGAAATACAAATTAGATTATTTCACCTGATTTCTGAAGCAAGCACCATTATGAAACTAGCTGTATGGGGTCCTTCATCCAAAGTCCTTCATTCACCCACTCTAAACTCACTTGTGAAAGCTATTTCCAAAGAATATATATTATTCTTGGCATAAAAAGGGCTTCCACTAAAGGTTGAGAAACAATGTCTCGAATAAGGGAATGTAATTTGTAGACAAAGGAACAAGGGTTTTAACCTTGGCTTGATTTCAACGGCATAAGGGTATTCTCTTTGATCTTTCCATATGATAGGTTTTCATCCTCCTTTTCTTTTTTATATGATAAGGGATCAATTAGGGAATTAATCAAGAGGTCATTGTACATGAATATAAGTTAATGAATGGAAAAACCCATAAGTTTCCCAAAAAATCACTTAATTTTCACTTTTTATATTTTTTTACCTTTTAACAAGCAGGGACATGAGTTGGACACTGCTAGGTCGTGTGGATGTGGTATGTCCATGAGTAGGTTGCGTGCCTCTTACAAAATGTGTCTTTTAAGATGTTTTCCAAGGTAAGCTTCTATACAAAGGACCATATATGTTTGCAAAGAGGGAAAGGGATGAGATTAGCCATCTTAGTGCCTATGGGAACAGTGTGGAAAAAGACACTATAACATATGCCCCCTAATGTATGAAACAAGAGGATCAAACAATGGCCAAAATACATTATAATCCATAACACAAGTGAGTGAAGAAGAACTTCAAGAGGAGACCCCTAGAACAATCCATAGGCGACACTTGCAATGAATCAAGGAAGAACTCTCTTTCCGAGGCGGGCATACCCATGCTTAGAAGTAATAGAATACTGATCATGGCCATGTGGATACAAAGTGTATGTCTAAAATATATGTAGAATAGTGATCATGGCCATGTGTATACAAAGTGGATCCATGTCTCAAGATGAGATGAAGATGTTTGTATGTATGAAGAGCTTAAACAAACCAATCTTCCTCATACCTAGCGCCAAATGTAAATAATGGAAATCTAATACAATTCGAGTCATAAAAAAACTTAAAATGGTAATATATAATGAACTTGAGGTCTTCAAACCAATTACCAAAGGTACAAGTCAAAACTAGGTGAATAGATGTCTTGAATTCGATCATAGTAAGACATCATTTGATCACTGGTCATTGATGTATACCGTTAAGAAATGCGATCCAGTTCACCCATGATGAAAATGAATGGCAAGGTACCTAGTACAGTCTAACAAGTGTGAATAGATGAGTTGACGTTGAACACTAATAAACACTAATGATAGGGATACATTAATGTATTCACATTGTAAAGAATAAGGAAACTTGCCACTGATAACTACAAGTTCCAAGGTACTAAAATAACTCTAGATAATGATCCTAGAATAAAGGTCTTGGATTCGATGGGACGAGACCTATCGGAAGGAAGGCATTAAGGACAAAGATTTGGTGAAAATCACTGAGGATCATGAGACGTACTTGACATGGAAAGGCCGACATATAAAGTGAGGAAAGTTCTGTAGAATGGATGGAACAGGTGAAAGACTTCCTTTGAACAACAGTACAACACAAAATTTATTGAGGTAGCATAGACTTAGAAGGAACATGATATAAGTCATCTATGTATGAGACATCGAAGACAATATCCATAAATATCATAACATTATCCGATCAGGGGGAGTAAATGCATATATGAGTTCATCTTCCTAGGCCATACTATAACCCAATTGTAGAAATAAGACTTAAAACAATTTACTGTGTTCAAAGGTGACATAAATTGCTACTGAGTAAAAATGAAGAACATAACTCTTTCTTATTCGTCTTTTTGGAATTTGTTTTTGTATTTTTCATATTATAAAAGCCTGAAAAATAATAAAAGAATGCTATGGTACATAAGATGAAACAAATACCAAGACAAATCTAACTAGTTCCATAAGGTATAGAACATAAGCCAGATAATAGAAAAGATTCGACTTATAATTTTCAAGTTTTAAAGAGTTCGAAAATGTGAAAAAGAACTCTATAAACACTATCTTGTGGATTTTCTTGATCCATGGTTAGTCAACTTTTAGTAGTGTTTTCATATGAAAACTTAAAGAAGACTCTGCAAAGTTTATTTTTCGTAAATTTAGTCTCCCTTTCCCAAAAAGAATAAAAGTATACAAGGAGAGAACTCTTCTGATCATATAGACCAGAGTATTCGTTTTTTGTAAATGATCCAAACAATTTGGAAAAGGGTTAAAATGATATCATATGGATGAAATTTCAAACCATTTAATGAGTGTGAAAATGACAAGCATACTCGTCAATATTTTCAATTTTAAAGAGTCTAAAAATAGATTAAAGAAAACTCTATAAAAACAAGAGCCTTAAGGGGGTGGCCAGAAATGTATGAGAAAGAGAATCATGTGGCTTCTTCTTAAAGTCATGGTAAAACTTAAAAGGATCCCAAGCCTATGAGAAAAACTCAACATGGGCACCAAAATGGAAAAAGGGTGATCATGAGTAGAGTGACCCATGTTAGGTAGGATATTCTGTTGGACTAGTGCAAAATGAAGATAAAGATAGTTGACACACCAATATCAAACAGGTTTGACCCTATGGTAAATTTGGGTAGTGAAAGGTTCAAATGCATCATAACAATAGGGATGCCTAAACCTATATGTAATTTTTTGAAATTACCTAATTGGATCGAGCAAAGTACAAAAAATGATCCCTAAGCAACCACGAATCTAGAAAAAATTCATGTCTCCAAGAAACAACAGTGCCATGATCATATCTAAAAAATCTAAAAAGAAAGATCTAGTACAAGCCACTTTGGTAGAAATGGTTTCAACTTCAATAGATTCAACAATATTTATGACCAAGGCACATTTTACTAGGGAATATTCAAGAGCACCAAGGATTGAGGACCTACAATTGAGAAGATCAAACTCATGAGGAAGATCTAGGCTAAAAGAAGTAATGGATTCTATAGGAACAGAATCATCATGGAAGGAGTCAAAAAATATGCTATCATAATCAAACTCATCAAGACAACTGACTTGCAGCTCAATGGCAGAGTCCAAAGACTAAAAAATGCCAATGTCTGAGGATCTATAAATAGGGATATCAGACTTAAAAAGAAAATCAGGTTTCAATTTGATTGCAGCTAGGTCTAATCCAGGGATATGATGTTTGGAAAGGACGTCAAAATCCCAAGGAATGTTAGATTGTATCATAGACTCTAGGAAAACTTCATCTGAAGGAAGTATATCATCCCAGAGAGGAAACATGTCAAGACATTCACTTGGATCAATAGGGTGGAGAGCAGGCTCCAATGTCCCCATTGGATGGATCACCTGGTGAACTGCTAGGACCAAGTCCCAAGAAGGTAAGCATGAAGACAGTGGTTTCTTCTTAGTAGAATATGAACACGAGGGGTATAAGGCCACATAATTCACTCGTGGTACGAAGGTATCTATCGAAACATTAGGAATTGACAAAGCATATACTTGGTATAAAGCTAGGTAATAAGGAGGATCAACAAATGCAATTTTATTAATAGTGACAATGCTTCCATTGTGTGGAAAGTACATCCAAAAAAAAAGTGTAGACACCACAACATGCATAGAATATACGTAATCATACCCAAGGAGCATATTAAAGTCCAAAGGGCCATCCATCACCATAAAATCGACCAAGACAATATTCCCACCTAAAGTAACATGAAACTGAAGAATACATCCTAAAGTTGAACTAGGTCTTCTATCAAAATCCAATGGTTGAGAAACAATCAACACAAGGTTGGTAGATCCCATACCTTTCCAAGCATGTGTGGATAAAATACTAACATAGGCTCCTTCATCTACAATACAACAAGCAGTCATGTAGTGTTTAACTTGAACTTTTATTTGAAAAGGTGCGTCTTAGCTAGACTATTCCAATCAAAGGAAGCGATCCTAGAGCTTGGTGGGGGTTCATTCAAAGTGAAATTAGTGCCCCCTTGTTTAAAAGGTTTTGACTTGGAAATGAAGAAAAATTGACTGGTAGACACATCACTCTCCAAAGGAAGAGTAGGACTGAATGAAGATTGCATTGATTCAACCACTTGACGCTTGTCACTCTCCAAAGGAAGAGTGGGACTGACCAAATATTATATTGGTTCAACCTTTTCAACATCCACACTCCTCAAGGGAGGAGTGGGATCAGTAAAAAATTGCATTTACTCAATCACTTCATCAACCAAAGGTTGAATAGGCTATTGGTAAATCACATGTTGTTCAAGAGAAAAAAGATCCTTGAGACTCAGACCACACTCTTTATACCTATGCAATAACAGGGCACAAAAGAGTAAGGTGATCTCTCTTGCAAAGATTACAAGGGAACTTAGGTTTGAATCCTATTCACTTAGGTTTCTCAATAGTGTCATCATGTCCAACATGGCTCACATTGGCTAACTGTTTTCCCCCAGCATAACTTACAGTGGTTGGTTGCTGGTCTCCAGCATGACTTGCAATGAATGGTGGCTTGTCACTAGTATGACTTGCAGTGATTGGTGACATGTCCTCAAGATGACTAGCAGAGGTTGATGACATACTTTTAGTATGACTTTCAGTGAATAAAATCCCCCCCCCAACATGACCTCCAAAGGTTGGTTTCGGGTTTCTGGTATGACTAGTAATGACTGGATGTGTCCCCAGCATGAATTGCATAGGATGGGGAGTTTCCCCCTTATTTTTGCATCTTCTTCCTATTGTTCCTCCTTCTATTCCTTTTAGTTTGCTGGTTATTAGTAACAAAAATTTCACCACATGAGGTATAAGTAGGAGGAGAAGATGTTACTAGTGAGGAAAGAACATATTTTCGATGCCCTTGATATAAGGTGCTTGGATGAGAAGCATCGGGAGCATTCAATACATCCAGAGTTGAAAACAACCAAACCGATAGCCCCAAGATGAATCCAGGAAGATTCAAAGTGGCCATCAAGGGAGCACGAATGCTTCCAACAAATGGAAAATCACAAGGACCCCCTTGCATAGGGGTCCCTTGGTTGGTGTCCACATGAATACTAGCCATAGTTTCCAATTCAGAAAGCAAGAAATCTCTAAGGATGGATAAGAAGAAATAGCACAAAGAGCACACTACTAGAAAAATGTTCTAGGTAATCAAACTAGGAAAACATATAATCCTTTCAAAGTTCTAATGTAGGTTGATTAAGTCCCACAACCAAAATAGCGAATACCGAGAGCAGTTACCAAGGCCGGGTGTAACACACCCAATGTCACATTAACTTAACACACATAATATTTTTTTTTCTAATTATTACATGCATTATTTAAGCTAATGCGCGACAATGCATAGCAAAAACATATTAAATAAATCTTTTAGTGGAAGCTTAATTTAATTAAATGCCACACATTTATCAATTCTAATTTTATTTCATCATTAAATCATTTAATAAATATTCCCCATTAAAAATACCTTATAATGGACCCATGATAATTTAATACTTGGACCAAATTTTCTACTCAATCCTTTTACTAGAACTATTCAATAAATATTATATTAAAAACTGCACAGTAAAAGTAAAACTGCGCAATAAAACACTCTTATGAATTGCGCACTAAAGGGAAGCAAGGTTTATTTTACTAGCAATTACAATCTTCATGTTACGAATTTTCCTTATTATAATTGCAAGGAAAACTTAACATAATCATATTCATAACATAAGTTATAAATAACATAGTTATTTAATTACAGTAATAACTGCACGGTAAGAACTATGCCTATAATAACATATCATAAGAACTATCTTATGCAGTAAAACACTATAAGAATTACACAGTAAATATAAGCTTACCGCGCAGTAAGAAGCAATGAAACATTATAAGAATTGTGCAATAATTCTAAACTTACTATCCAATAAGAAGTAGTAAAACACTATAAGAATTGCGATGTAATTCTAAGCTTTATGCGCACTAAGAAGCTGTAAAACACTATAAGGATTGCGAAGTAATTCTTAGTAGTAAATTATTTCATAGGAAATATTGAGTGAGCAATAGTTCAACCTATGTTATTTGCATGCAACACAACAAAAATATTCCAACTTAATAAAATTTAAAGCACAATAAGAACTACGCAGTAAAAACTACATGCATGGTAAACTGGGCAGTAAGAATTGTGATAGGGAAAAGGGTTTTTATACATTAATAAGGATACAATTGCAAACATTTCCAATACATGAAATATTATGATAAACTCCTTATAAATACAACCCGTACAATTCCATTTCATGTAAATTTTATAAATTAAATACCAATCATTATTGGCACTAGGTTTTTGGAATAAATAAACAAGGCTACATTTAACTTTAACATAACAACTGTGGTTTATAATTTCCAGTCCATGGTTTACAAAAAAATAATACCATTCAATGCTAAGCTTAAATAACAACCCTTAGCAGTTGGTAATTATTTTCTTATGTATCTATTAAACAACAATAGTTCAAACATGGTTCACAAAATTGCGCAAAAAAAATTACTTCATAAATATTTCATTTTTATTAATGAGTTGAGCTATGTGCAGTAAACCATTCCATGGCTAAGTCAATCACTCATTAAGCAAGAAAAGCAAGAAGGGTATAATTACTGCGCAATGATAGTTAAAATTTTATGGGTGACTATTTCATATATTTCATTTATGAACTCGAAATTTAGCAATTTAGAACCTATTTTTCAAATTAAATAAACTATTCCCCCACTTAGAATAAATTTCCCATTCTTAACTTTCACTAAAAATTGGTATTCATAAAATTTAGTTCCGACACTGCAAATTAGGCATTATTTACAAGCATATGGAGGAATTAAAATCCACACCATTTCCATGCACAAGATATTTAATTAAGTTACACATAAATTTCATTTTTAATCCATATTCAGTCATTTTCAACACTCAAATTGAAACAATCAATTTGTGTGTGCAACAATAACTAAATCTCAGAACAAAATAGCCACTTCTTGGTTGAACTTCCATCAACTGTCATGTCAAAGGTAAAAGGAATATATTTATAACATCTGGGTGAAAAAATAACAAGTCCAGGGCATTATTATGGCCATTGGGCACTCAAACATGAACTTACAAGCAATTTTACAGTTGTTGATAAACAAATTCGTTCTATGGGAAACATACCATAGCTAAGCATACAAAAATGGCCTTTCCCTTGAATTTATAATTACCCATGGAGACTTCCATTAATTCCTTATGGAAAATAAAACCTAGAAATACATTTCCAGACTCATAATTTTCACCAATAACATTATAATTGTACGGAGATACTTGGCAAGCATATTCTAATAAAATTTCCATAACAAATTTTAACAAGGAAACAATTGAATTGTAAATAATAATTGAATTTCAAATAGAACGCTTATCTAAGAAATCACTTGAAATGGGAAAATGGACGTGTGTGAGGAACACTCCACCCAACCATATGCAATTTTTCACATCTATCTCTCAGCAAAATTCCATCCCTAAGATGAGACTCATGAATACACCAAAGATAAACCTCTCCAATTCTCAAACTCTTTCAAGATTAACACTCGACATTCATGAAAATTGCGTTGAATTCAATTCAATGCCAAACAATGCACTTAACCTCTTTGATTTCTTTCTGAATGCATAACAGTGAAACCCATCACTACCATTTATGATAAAAAATCCATCATGTTCGTTGCTTACACCATTTTCCACTTCACTGGAATGACCAGAGACAAAATGGACAACATTTTAGCAGAAAATTATCATCAATTTGGCTCACAGGTTGAGGGATTCACATCAGATTTCATTCTCATATAATATTTTCCTGCCCTGTTCTCTCAAACACAGCCAGGCATGGTAATTCCTTTCCCCATAGATCAATTTCCTTCCCTCCTTCCTACCTAGAATGGTGCGCACCCACTTTTCCTTGCATGCATAAGTCTCTGCATGCAAATTGGAAAACCACGTGGGCTCTCCCAACCATTTATTTTATTTTTATATAAAAAACCACAAAATCCTACTCAATCATAATTAATTGATAATTATGATTTAAAAAATATAAACAATAGTAATTTAAATGGGTTTTGAGACTTAGGATAAAATTTAGGGACTTAAAGTTTCAATGGGGTCATAACATGGTTTCCCCCCTTAGTAATTCTAACCCCCTTACCGTCTCTGGTGAATACATGAGTCCTCGATATTTTTAGTGTTATTCATTTTAGTCACAACTAGTTATAATTTTTATTATTATATGCCAGGATGCACAATTGTCTCTCCTTTTAGGCATTACATAATAATATTCACATTGTACTTAAGATCAATTCAGGGGTCTTAACTAGGGGTATTACACAGGGTGTGTTTCCCTTCTCGGTGCAAATGTATTTATAGATAGTATACACCCTCTGTAAAAATCACCCTCCAAGGGTACTAATGCTCCGCACTCAAGGTACACTCAAGGTGTTCCTAAAAAATATTTTGCTAGCACTTGTGTATGAATCCTAGGACAAGATACTAAGGCTACCAATCTATAATCCGCATATGAGGGAACCGTCGCAGGTCGGAGTCATATGTATGGGCAGGGTAACTAAGTCCGAAACTCTACAATAGTACTCTGTGCTGACGAAATTCCCCATACATGTAAAAATTCTAGTAGATGTTCGATTAGGAATTGGAGGGATCTCTCTGCAACTTAACCTCACACGACCTCATGCTTAGTTATTGTTTGAGAGGAGCTTCTTGGCATAACTTCTTACATGACTGGATTTATCCTATTCTCTTGAAAAGACACCTAGGTTTCACAATTTAAAGTAGCTTTGGATAATTTACAAAGATCCTAATCCAAAGCTCCAGCCTTAAGATACTAGTGAACCCTACAAAACAAAAGTCTAGTTAATTTTAAATTAGGAATTCCTTTTAAGTGGTTGGGATTACTCAAGGGTGATGGAAGGTAAAGCTTGTGATGTTTAATGAGTCTACATGGAAAGAAAATGCATTAATATTAAAAACTTTTAACACATGCAAACATACAAAGAATATTCTATGAATGCAATGCAAATCACTTTTTTTTTAAATAAGCAAATTCAAAATGCAACTTTCTCCTTTTCTTTTGAAATGAATAATGAAAACCTACTCCAAAAGATTTATTTTTCAAGAAATAATTCAAAACAAACCAAAGATGCAATCTAAATTTTATTTTTTATGTAATAATTTTTATAAAAAGGGAAATAATCTATAATAAGAAATGTGAATTTTTACTTTTCTTTTCCTTAAATGAAACTAAAAGCAACTTAAAAATGCAACCCCTAGAGTTCCTTCCTAATGCGAAAAGGAATCCAAATAAAATTAAACTATATAAACACAAATTTTAAGTTTTCTTTTAATGATAAAAAGCAAAACAAATGAAAGCAAGCAAGAACCTTTTATACAATCAGACAAAACACAAACTTGGAATCAGACCTAAGTTCAAAATATTTTTGAAACTGATGTTACTTTCAAAATTCAAACAACCAACTTGACCCACAACAAAGCCTACAACCCCAATTTTCAAAAAGAAACTTGGAAAAAAAAGAAAAAATTGTTGTATGCAACCTGGAAATAGGCATCTTTCATGCACATGACTATCTAGTGGACAACTTGTGTACTTGGGAAAAAAATATTTTCCAAAAAAACAGCTAGTAACAGCCCCAATACATGACTGTGTGTACAATGGGTCACATACCTTCATGGGAAACTGGAAAAAATATTGAAAATCACCCCCAAACACCAGAATATTTTCCTATAAAGTCTCTATGATCCAGGCGGATATCTGTGGAGACCCACCTCTTCTAGCTGGCTCAAAACAGTCTTCTGGCACTTTTGGTAATTTGTTATTTTTAACAGTTTTTCGGGTCCTAAACTTCCGGAGCCATTTTGAGGCCTTAAACGACCTTTTTTGGTGATTTGGGAGGCCAAATGGATGCCTCTAACATATATATACTTCTAGTCAAAAGTTGTAAATCTCGGATAGACCTTTCCAACGGGCTACCGAGCTCCCCAAACGGAGATCGTATGCAAAAGTTATGACCCCGGGAAGTTGACTGTTCAACTAACCACCTTGGGGCCGCAAATTTTATGACGGTTCATCTTCTAGGGTTAGGTTTTTGGATGTTTGGGATTCTTTCCCTCATGCTTATGATAAATAGACCCTTTCGGCCTCTCTTTGTATTCATCTTGGCACGAATGAGCATAGCGGCCACATCTCTTCTCAAAGATAGCTACCACCATTCCAGCTATTGTATTTTATAGTCTGTTCTATTTTCGCTATTTAATAGAATATGTGTTTACTGTATCACTGTGTTTCTTTCCATATATCTGTTCGGGTACATAGGGTACTCCCAAAAGACCGAACATCTAGAGCAACCACTTAACACAAACAGATCACAGATCGATACACTGATGTTTTGACGTGCTTTAAACCCTCATGAGAGAAACACTCCACGGCCCCGACCAAATAGCTTATACGGGACAATTTATTATGCAAAGAAAGAAAGTTACAAATGAGATTCTCATAATCGATCAACTTTCCAATGACCCTCCATGCTCTTAAAATAGAGATCATGGACCAATCGGGTGTTAAGCCACGGATCAAGGGTAGGTATGATCTAAGAGAAGTTGAGCCGTCGGATCACTTTATGTCGGGAACATATCATGACCATCGGATTAAGTATTTACAAATGCATACTAATGCATACTAAAGAAACACACTTTTCCTAACGGATATATTACACAAGTTGATCTTAACTAACTCCTAAGTGTCTAAATATCCTAACATCCCCCCTTAAGAACAACTTGGGATAGGATTGAAGGATTTACAAAAGTGACACTATTAGGAGAAGGAAGGAGACATTAGAGCCTATGCCCCCTTAATGAAAAGTTCATGAACTCCTAACATAGATCGAAGTTTATAAAACTTCGCTTTTGTAAGAGACTTGGTGAAGATGTCTGTAACTTGGTCATTTGTAGGGAAAAAGAGCACTTCAAGAACACGATCATGAACAAAATTTCTGATGAAGTGCATATGTAGCTCAATGTGTTTGCTGTGTTGATGTAGAACTGGATCTTTGGCAAGCTTGATGGCACTTTGATTGTCCAACCAAAGTGGAGTAGGCAGCTGTTGCTCGAGTCTGAACTCTAAAAGGATCTGTCGAAGCCATAAAGCTTCCTGACTGGCATTAACCGCGGCCCGATATTCTGCTTCTGCTGAAGAAAGAGCAAGAGCTTGTTGTTTCTTACAAGCCCAAGTGATAGGTCCAGATCCCAGACTGAAAACATAACCTGCAGTAGACTTTCGATCATCATGATCGCCGACCCAATCTGAATCAGTGAAACCAACCAACAAAGGTTTCGCCCCTATACTGTAATGAATCCCAAATTGAATTCTACCTTGAATATATCGAAGTATTCTTTTAGCTACTTTCCAGTGACTTTCATGAGGTGTTTGCATATAACGGGCAACACGATCAACGACAGAGGAAAGGTCAGGACGGGAATGAGTCAAGTATAAGAGACTACCAACAAGGTGATGATACAAAGTGGTATCTACTTTAGGTGAAGTACAAGTGGCAGAAAGTTTGACTCCAGACTGGAAGGGAGAAGGGGCTAGTGTACAATCTTCCATGTGAAAGCGACGAAGAAGGTCACAAGCATATTTAGACTGAGAAAGAAAGATTCATTCTTTGGTTTGCAGGACTTGGAGACCAAGAAAATAATGCAAATGTCCTAAGTTTGACATTTCAAAATTTTGCTTAAGACTGGATTTCACATGGGTTATAAGCTTAGGGTCACTAACAGTAAGAATAAGGTCATCAACATTTAGAACAAGTATGATGAGATGGTTTCCTACTTTCTTGGTATAAACATTGGGGTCAGAATGACATCTAGAAAAACCAGTGTCAAGGAGAAAGCTATCCATTTTGGCATAGCAAGCTCTAGGAGATTGCTTAAGGCCATATAAGGATTTCTTAAGGCGGCAGACAAGGCTAGAGTTATTTTGAACATATCCAGAAGGTTGTTCCATGTAAATTTCCTCCTGTAAATCACCATGTAAGAAGGCAGACTTGACATCCATTTGATGGACTTCCCAGTTGTGTAAGGCTGCAAGGGAAAGAACAAGGTGGATGGAGTTCATTTTTGCGACAGGAGCAAAGGTTTCATTTTAGTCAATCCCTTCAACTTGGGAAAAACCTTTGGCAACTAACCTTGCCTTAAGTCTTTCAACACTTCCATCTGATACATACTTAGTTCTGTAGACCCATTTACATCTGACAAGTTTTGTTCCTTTTGGAAGAGGTACAAGATCCCAAGTATCGTTCGCCATTAAGGAACGATATTCTTCATCCATAGCTGCATCCCAATCTGGATTTCCTGAAGCTTCTGCAAAGGGTTTTGGATCATGATTCTCGGAAACTTGATCCAAAAGAGAAGAGGCTCGCTGAAACTGAAAACGTGTTCGATGTTGATCTCTAGGATCACCGACAAGATCTCCAGCTGCTTCACATGTTGAATGGACCCATCGAGGAAGCACTTGTACTGGTGCAACTGGAGGAACATGAGCAGGAAGAGGTGGATTTTCATCCTCACTGTCATCATCAGAAACTGGAGTTGGAAACCTATCAAGGAAGTTGGAAGAAGAAGAAGAAGGCACAATCACTGAATCAGGCTCACAGGCCAAAGATGGCACAATCGCTGAGTTAGGCTCGCAGGCCAAGAGATTTTCATCAAATTTAACATCTCTTCTAATTATTACATCTTGAGAATGTGGTTGAAGAATTCTATAACCTTTTACATCTTTAGAATATCTAACAAATATGCAATTTTCACTTTTAGGCTGCAATGCTTTCCGTTTTTCATCCGGAATGTGAGCCCATGCTTCACTACCAAACACACGGAAGTGACTTACATCAGGTTTAGTTTTACTCTATGCTTCTTCTGGTGTGATACCTTGTAATGCTTTAGTGGGGGTGCGATTAACTATGTAATTTGCACGATTAATGGCTTCAGCCCAAAATTGAAGACTTAGTCCCTTAGATTGGATCATACAATTAGCCATTTCTTTTAAAGTGCGGTTCTTACATTCAACTACACCATTTTGTTGTGGTGTATATGGAACAGTGTGTTGTTGTTGGATTCCTTGTTCAGTGCAGAAAGTAGTGAACTTTTTGTTAACATATTCTCCTCCATTGTCAGATCTTAACTTAATAATTTGATGACCATATTGTTTTTCAACAAGGGCCTTGTAGGCCAAGAACATGTTAAAGACCTCGTTCTTAATTTTTAGGAAATAAACCCAAGTGCATCTGGTGTAATCATCAACGAAAATTAATAAATATTTGAAACTAGAAAATGAAGCAGATGGAAGAGGACCACACAAGTTACTATGCACAAGCTCCAAGGGAATCGAGGCGTGCCAAGAGGCACGTTTGTCAAAACTGTCCCGATGATGTTTTCTGAGTACACAACCAGAACAAACACCATCCCTGCAAGATACCATTGGAATACCTATCACCATATTGTCTTTACATAGTTGTTGCAATGAGTGATAATTTAAGTGACCAAATTGCTCATGCCAAAGTTTGCTCAAGTTATCACTATGAGCAACAAAAACTGAAGGAAAAGGTGATGACCCAAAGTTGTTAAACTTGTACAACCTGGTAATATCATCAACAATTCCGGTAGCTAGGACCTGTTGAGGATCTTTAAAATCCTTGATTACAACTTGGTGAGGTGTAAATGTCACAGTTTTACCTTCACCAGAATGAGTGATTTGATAGACTGATAACAAATTGCAGGAAATTCTTGGAACACATAGTACATCACTGAAATGACCATTATCTACTGGAACTATTCCAGCTCCTACAACACTTAGAGATCTATCATCACCAATAAAAATTTTTTGGTGTTACATTCATGCATAGTAGAAAAGATGGCTTGATCCTTAACCATATGATAAGATGCTCTAGAATCAATGAGCCATTCATTTGAAGTAGAAGAAGAAGATACATGATAAGAATAACCAGAAGCAAAAAGTGCATGTCCATGAGAGGTAGATTCTGAAGGCGAATCTAGGCTGATGTGGTGCTTCTTCATTGCTGCCATCTTCTTGAAACACTTAGATTCATCATGATTATCTTTCCCTCAATAGTTGCAATGACGTTCAGTCTTATTTCCTTTTGGCATGGATCATTTTTCATTTTTTAAAGAAGGAGCTGACTGAGAGGGTTTGGGACCCTTGTTTGACTTATTATTGTGAAAATTTTGTTTCTTGGGAGGCTTGGACTTTTCTTTCTGTTGGGACAATAAGGCTTTCCCAGATGTATTTGCATTGTTGATTATTCCATGATGGATGAGTTTATCTTGCTCTCAAATCAAGGAATCACAAAAGGATTCAAGACTAGGCTCTTGATAGCTAGCTGCATTCAAGGATTCTTTCATGGAGTAAAATGTAGATACAAAAACATAATATGTAGGTCCAAGTTTTGAAAGAATATGATAAATGCATTGTTTGTCTTCCCTCTTAATCTTGCATTCTTCACATAAGAGTTTAAGAGTTTTGAACTTAAATAAATAATCCTGTATGCATGAAAAATCACTAGGATTTAAAGAAATCAACTTATTTTCGAGTTGGTGACCTCAAATTTCATTGTGTTTACCAAACACAGATTCCAACTTGTCCCAAGCAGCATCAGGTTCATCAATTCCAGATATGTGGAATTGCAAATCAGTAGAGATTGACATCCCAATCAATCCACGAGCTTCATCACATCTATTTGCCCATTTTATTTTCTTGTCATCATCAGTGGGTTTTGTTTCTTTCCTTGGGGTAATTTTGAAAAGTCCCCTATTTCGTAGAACATCCTCCATACGAGATTTCCATGAGAAATAGTTGGAACTGGTAAGTAGAATATCACAAGGGGTGGCCATATTTGTAAATTAATGGCTGTAAAAGCAGAAACCAATAGTTTGGATGCGAAGAGCTTGAAAAAATAGGCGGTTTAAAAAAACGACACTGAAAACTGACTTCGGATGATGAAGTTATGCTTGAACAAAGAAAATGTTGAAGATGTCCCCAATAGTGACGTGGCACATAGAGAATGATCAGTTAAAAAAAAAGGACCCCCCTCTTCCCAAGATGAACTTTTGAAAATCACTTTATAAGAAAGTTGCTTTAAGTGAATCACTTTTATAAAATAAGTGATTTCACTTTTAAAATGATACTTTAAATAGTGCAGCAATAAAAAAGAACTTAAGTGACTCACTTTGTATTTTTATTTTTTATTATTTAAATGAGATGCACTTTTACAATAAAGTAACTTGAAAATAGAAATTGCATGCACTTTGACTTTTAAAAGTAACTTCCTGAGACTTGAACTCAAGACCTATTAAGGAATAAATCAACTTTGAACCAAGTGAGCTAGATTAAAAGGTATGTAAAATATGGGAATGAGGAAGGGTTTTTTTTTTTTTTAAACTCTTCTTGCTCGGTTTCCGTGCTTGCCTTTTTTTCCTGCAAATCACACCACAAACCGAAACAAAAAACTTTTCCACACTTGTGGGGTTAGATCTCGTTAGCTTGCCCGGAAAGTCTACGTTTTCTCTTTGTTTCTGATTTGCCGAGATCGCACAAGGTGCATGGTAAAGAGCATATGCAGCCAAGAAAAACCCTTTCCCTTTCTGTTTCTGATTTGCCAAGATCACACAAGGTGCACGGCAAAGAGCATACGCAAACAGAGAAAGCCAAAATCCGAAACTAAAAAAAATCTAATAAAAAACTGATAAAATATGAGATATTTTTTTCCTTTTTAAAACAGAAAAAAGCGTCACTGTAACATTATACCTTTAGATCTGATGAAATACGCGTTTCTGAAGCAACCGGGAACCGTTTTCAATCAAACGAAAACTATTTCCCAACGGAAACGGTGCTCCAGACCCAATGGAACACCTCCCACAGCCCAAAAATGCACAAAAATATCCTAACACAAGTTGATCTTAACTAACTCCTAAGTGTCTAAATATCCTAACAATATCTATGTATGTGATTCTGTATATGCTATCTTATTTCATTCTTGCATAAATCCGGATCACTCTAACAAGAGTATCTAATTGAATGAGCTTGAAAAAAATCATAGAAAGCAACAGTATTCAACCAAAAGCAAACAAATTTCAAAGAGAAAACCCATAAACCCTAGGAATCCCAAAATGGATACTTCCCTGGTGGAGTTGCCAATTCTGTTGAGAGATGTAATTACCCAGAAGTAGTCACCACATATTGAATACTCGAAAAGAAAACACTCAACAATCATACACAAAGTAGGTTTTCAATCTTTGTAGGAAAACCTCTCTATCAAGTAAAGGAAACAAATACGAGAAAATGAATAACATGGAATCCAACGTCTGATGAATATCTCCTCACTGACAACTTTAATATTCCTTTCTATCTTCAAGATTCAACCTGAAATACAACAAGATTAAGAAAAAAGGTAGTTACTGCTGCAATAGATATTTGATACACTTATTGTAAATTGTAAATAACCAAATTACACGAAAATACAACTTGCATATAAAATCTTGAAATTGGAAAAGAAAGAGTTTTCTTTTATATTAATAAACAACAAAAATACAAATTGGAATATTTCACCCAATTTATGAAGCAAACACCATTTGGAAACTAGCTTTCTGGGGTTTTATAGCCAAAGTCCTTCATTCACCCACTCCAAACTCACTTGTGAAATCTATTCCCAAAGAATCTCTGCAATTCTTGGCATAATAATGGTTTCCAATAAAGGTTGAGAAACAATATCTCAAATAAGGGAATGGAATTTGTAGAAAAAGGAACAAGGGTTTCAACCTCGGCTTGATTTCAGTGGCATAAGAGTATTCTTTTAGATCTTTCCATATGATCTTTTTTCCTCCTCTGATTTTTTTATATGATAAGGGAACAATTAGGGAAGTTATAAGGAGGTTATTGTATGAGAATATAAGTTAATGAACGGAAAAAAAATCATAAGTTTCCCGAAAAATCACTTTTTCACTTTTTAATATTTTTTTTGCCTTTTAACAAGCAGGTACACGAGTTGGACACTACTAGGTTGCATGGATGTGGGATATCCATGAGTAGGTCACATACCTCTTACGAAACGTGGTTTTTTAATATGTTTTCCAAGGTAAGCTGCTATATAAAGGATCCAAGATGTTTGCAAAGAGGGAAAGGCATGAGATCAACCATCTTAATGCCTATGGAAACAATGTGGAAAAAGACACTATAACAACCCCTAGTATTATTGAAAAGCAACAATTTTAAATGATATTAATGGTTCTCTTATAATATTAAATCTAATTACATTAACCTTTTCATAATAAGTAAAAAAAAAATAAAAAACAAAAAAGTATGAAATTGAAAAGAAATATATAATAATAAATATAATATCATAAACTAAAAGAGTAAATTATGCCTAAGCAGACTAAATGTGCCCTCAAAGCATGCACAAATAAAACATATAGTGATAAGATCTATAGCACAAAACAACAAAAAAAACATAAAACATATAGTGATAACACTTATAACACAAGGAAAATGATTTACAAGTACTTGAGTGAGCCTAATGGTTAAGAATGTGTGTTATCTCTGTAGAGGTCACATGTTCAAAACCGGCGGTGGGTAGGGTTTCTCATTGGCTCGTTGTGACAAAGGGTCGAAGGGTAGGAAATCCCTAGGATAGAGGCTTACCTTGGTGGGATTCAAGACGTCTTAGTTGTTGATTTATTTGTAACTTCGGAAGATATTCTTCTATGTATTACATTTGTACTTTATTGTATATCCCACAGAGATGTATTATTCCTCTTATTGGAAGTGTCGTCATTTGTATTTGTAAGTGTCACAAGTTACATTGTAAGTGTCGTCATTTGTATTGATGGGTTATTAGACCACCAGTGTGGGGTCGGACCTGATTAGGTCATGTGGTTGGGTTATTAGGATTGATTAACAAGTCAGCCCCAGTGGATTATTGGCAGGTCAAGTCAGTGTATAAATAGAGAGGTTGTGTCTCTCATTTATCTCATTCAGTCACTTCTCAAGCTCGCATAGCTAAGAGAGAAAGTGGCGCACTAGTAGTGGAAGAGGAGCATCTGATAGATACATCTTATTGAGTTTGATCCTTGTGATCTTGTTTTGTGGCTTATCTTATCTCTGAGGAAGTTGCGGGGTTTTTCACCTTCTTGGTTTTCCCCGGTGAAACTCTGTGTCTCTTGTGTGATTGCTTTTGTGTCTATGATTGATATGTTGTAGAGATTTTCTATACATGTTATTCTCTTAGAGATCCTAATGATAATGAAATTAAATTATCGAAAATTTAACATCGTATCAGAGCTGACCTAAGAAGAAGGCACTCTGCAGTTGCAGAAGCTAGGTATTCTTAATATTTGGGTTTCTCTCCATAGATCATCAAAGGCGGGAGGCTAGATTGACTCTCCTAGCAAGGGCACATCTTTCTGTCGAGACATAATTCAATTCTGAGCTTTTTCAGTTTTGGCCCTAACAATTAGGGTTTCCACAAAAAGTGGAATTTCTAAAATCTGAGACCATGGCTGGAAGCTCCTTGGAAAAATCAAATTTTAGAGCTTTGTATCAAACTTTTTGGTTGGGTGAAGCTCTAGGAAATTCAAACCCTAGTTTGGGGTCTTGTCTAGTGAAGCCAGAAATTAGGGTTTCTGCAAAAGTTGGAATTTATTAAATCTGAGACCATGGCTGGAAGCTCCTCTGACAAATCGAAGTTTAGAGACCAAGATCAAAATTTTTGGATGGGTGAAGCTCCAGGAAAATCAAACCCTAATTCAGGGTCCTCCCTAGTGAATCCAGAAGTTTGAAAAGCAAATTTGAGGGGTGAAACCTTGCAGTTTTCAAATTATAAGTATACCAGCTTGATCTGCTCATCAAGGTGCATCTTTCTATCCTTTAAGAATTTTGAAATTCAAAGTTTGAATTTTTAGGGTTTCTCTAACAAACCCTAATCCAGCTCCAGATCCAGTTTTCAGCAAATCAAGTGGTAAGACCTAATAACTTTTCTATTTCCATTTGAAGTACTTCTTAAGATGTCTCACCACACCAAGCTTGAGGATAAGCTTGAAGGGGCTGATAACTTTCGAGCATGGAAGTATAGGATTGGGTTAATCCTAGAAGAGAATGAGTTGGACACTTACACAAGTGAAGAGGTTCCAGTTCCAAAGGGAGATGAGACTAAGGCTTCACACAAGAAGAACTTGGTCAAAGCCAAGAGAATCATTGCTAATTCTATTAAGGACTATCTCATACCCCATGTGTCTTCCCTAAGGACACCTAAGGAGATGTGTGATTCTTTGACCAAGCTATTTGAAGGGGAGAACATAAATCGAAAGATGAAATTGAGGAATGAACTAAATAACATCCAGATCTAGAATGCGGAGACCATGCAGTCTTACTCTTCAAAGGTCTCCCATATAAAAGAACAACTTGAATTTGTAGAGAATGGAGAAGTGGTAATGACCACTCTTAATGGCCTTCCTAGGTCATGGGATTCCTTCATCCAAGGAATTTGTGCTGGGAAGAAACTTATCTCTTTCAACAGGCTATGAGAAGAATGCTCATAGGAAGAAGCTCTGATTATAGCTCGAGAAGAAAAGATGGGGAATGAAGATAAAGCTCTCACAGCACATACCAAGGAGAGGACACTTTTCCTCAGATTGTCCTAAGAACAAAAGGAACAACAACAACAACTACTACAAGCAATCTGAGAGGTATGACTTACAAGTATGTTTTGAAATCTGCTCATGATTAAGTTTATAATATGATTTCCTTCATGTTATTGAGTTTAGTAACAATCTTGTTTAATTTTAGACTTGTCTTATCACCCTAGTAAAAGTATGAATGCATGATAGAAGACATTCATTGATTAGGGTTATGACACTTATGATTGTATTATGATTGTACTAATGCACTGTGGTGTTGTATGAGGAGAATGTTATCCGCCAACATGAAGGTACAAATCAAGTCCTAGATCAAGACCATAGTGACATGAAGACAAAGACTCATCCATAGTCATGGATCACATAGAGGTATGTATAATTTGGTTCTACAATGGTTAACTTATGAGTTATGTAGGTCATTAAAGAGAACAAGAAAAACATTGCTAGACATTTCTAGCAAATATGATGACCATGTATGTTTTTTCCTATATCAAGTTAGAATCCTACCCTATGTAAGGATCTTATACTTTTGTATGATTGACAATGATTACTCATGAAGTTACAAGTTTGAGCAATCTAGGGTTTATGCATATTATGTCTCTTACCTTGATTGATGATATGACTAACCAGAAGAGTTCTATGGTCAAATATGAATATGCATGAGTGAGAGAAGTCTTCCCTAGAACTTTGAATGCTAATGCTTATTATTTGTGTTTTAAATGATCATGACTATACATGTTTAAGATTATTGTGTTTTGATAGTATTAATATTATACTAATGAATGTATGATTATGTATGAGATCTAGAGGATAACACAATGATGATACTAGTAAGCATGCATAGTAATCGAGGATGGATATAAGTTCAACGACAGGTAATCCAAGAAGAAAAGATCAAGAGGGAGCACACTCCACTAGTTCCTGCAAGGAAGCAAAGATTGAGAGGGAGTCCACCCAAAAAACAAACAAAGATAAGTATTTGAATGGTCATTTCTTGTATATTTGATCGTTTAAATAATTTTGTTCAATGATGTATATACTTATGTTCTTAGACTTAGGTTGTGTATCATGTATATTAGAATAATTGCATTAATGAATAGTATACCACTAATTTGCATGTAATGGGTAAGTGGCCTATGGCACTATACAACATTCCATTGCTACTTATCTAGAATGAAACCTCTTTGTTGACATGTTGGGAGTTGTGCACACTCTTAACAATGTTCTGGTAGAGATTGGAAGGCATCTAGAAAGTTACAGGATATGGATAAATGTTGTATTGAAACATTGGCTAAATTAATTGCATGACTGTATGACATATTTATTTATGTGTAAGAATTTGTTCTAAAAAATATGAGATGTTTCTAATCATGCAATTTAACTTGTAGGAAAGATCATATACCATCACCTACAAAAGAAGGACTACAACATTTACTCCAGTAACAAAGCTATCTATTGAAGAATCTGAAGTTCCCAAGATTCGGGATGAAGTAATGATCGAAGAGTACCAGTCGATCATGAAGAATGATGTTTGGGATGTGGTCCCAAGACCTGAAGGGAAGTCTGTTGTGACTTCCAAGTGGATCTATAAGATCAAGCATGCTACAGATGGTAGCATAGAGAAATACAAGGCAATATTTGTAGCTCGTGGCTTCTCCCAGATAGAGGGAATAGACTATGAAGAAACCTTTTCTCTTGTAGCTAGATACACTTCCATCAGAATAGTACTTGCTCTGGTTGCAGTGATGGAATGGAAGATACACCAAATGGATGTCAAGACAGCTTTCTTGAATGCTGTAGTCGAAGAGGAAGTGTATGTGGAGTAGCCACTTGGTTTTGAAACACATGACAGAAAGTCATATGTGTGCAAGTTGAATAAATCCTTGTATGGATTGAAGCAAGCTCCTAGGACTTGGTATGGTAGGATGGACAGTTTCCTATCCATTTTGGGATTTACCAAGAGTAAAGCAGATTCCAACCTTTACTACAAGGTTAAGGAAGGCAATCCAGTGATACTACTTTTGTATGTGGATGACCTGTTACAAGTGAATATTTGCCGATACGAAGAGGAAGCTTGCTGCCGAGTTCGAGATGAAGGACTTGGGGATGATGCACTATTTTCTAGGCATGGAGGTGTGGCAGAGTGCAGATGGGATCTTCCTTGGACAAGGGAAGTATGCAGTAGAGATCTTGAAGAGGTTTGGGATGATGGACTGCAAGGCCATGGCCTCACCTATCGCATCAAACCTGAAGCTTCCGTGTGATGATTCATCTGAGCCGGTTGATGTCACGGTGTATCGTCAGATGATTGGGTCCTTGATGTACCTAACGAATATGAGAACAAATATTTGCTTTGCGGTGAACACATTGAGCCAGTTCCTGACAGATCCAAGAGGTGTTCACCTGGTTGCTGTAAAGCATATTCTGAGGTACCTGAAGGGTACAATTGATTATGGGCTCAAGTATGATATGAATCAAAAGTTTAACCTGCAGGGTTATGTTGATTCAGATTGGTTAGGAAGTGCTGCAGATAGGAAGAGCACTTCTGGGTGCTACTTCAGTATGGGATTAGGTGTGATCTCTTGGTTTAGCAGGAAGCAGTCCTGCATAGAATTGAGTACATTCGAAGTAGAGTATGTCGCAGCTTGTTTAGCTAGTTGTGAGGCAGTATGGCTTAGGAAGCTACTATCTGAGTAATTGGACAAGGTCTTCTGGTAATTTTGGGTAGTTGGATAGGTTAGGTGCCTCTAGTTCCCTCTTACATGTTGGATTCCCTCGTTTAACATGGTAGTTTCCACAGTCCTTGATGAGAGATAGAAATGATTCATTTTAATCAATAAAATAATTTGTGATGACTAGTAACTATGCTATTCAGAGTCTTGTCGACTCAACACTCTCAAGATCAAGTAACCCTGAGTGCTCTTCAGATCTTTGGATCAACATTCTCACATGGGCGTTACGCTAGTGCAATTCCAGAGCATCCCTCTCAACACTAGTACTAGAATGTGTTTGTGAAGCACATCTAGAAATACAAATGGCCTCGGATCCAGTACTCATTATCAAGCTTGGAGTGCTCCAGGGTTTATGCCCAACACTCTATGTACATCGGGGCTTATTCCCAACACATAATAAAAGTTCTCTATGTGCATCGGGGCTTACGCCTAGCACATAATTCATCCATGTGCTCGAGAGATTACGCTCAACACATCATAAGTGTCAGTCATGCATAATAAGACTCTGCACAATATAATCAAAGAACATCTCAGTATATTAGGGTTTATACCCACATATCATGGTAAACATCAATCAAGTACATCGTGGCTTTCATGCCTAGTACATAACAATAAATATGCACCAGTCATGGTCCATGCTCAAATATAAGTACATCATGAATAAATCATATGCATTGGGGTGTACGCCCAATGTATATAACATAAACATAATCGGTCCAAATTTGGGATATTACATCCCTCCCCGCTTAGAACAACACCGTCCCGGTGTTTCTAGGGACTAGAAATGAACCTAAAACTAGTGAGGTAGGCCTCATTCGTTGCGGTTTCATTCTCCCATGTTGTCCCATGCATTCAACTTCCTTCTTGATTCAAGGCCTTATTGAGGCTGCCTTAACCCCTTGACCTACAATAATGGTAGTGTCAACCCTCATGACATATAATCAAAATGTAAAGTAAGCGAAGATGTCATAATCATCTCCTTGTTTAGTCATGCATTGATATTTCTTGCTTTTTATACCTATACTTTTCTCCGACAACGCAAGTTGTTTCTAGCATTTCATCATAAGGAACATTTGTCCATATGATCAGTTTTTAGAACATAAGTAATAGTCTTCCCATTGCAACAAAATGCATATAACCAGTCTCAGAACATAATCGATAGTTTCTTTCGCATAAAAAATGTATATAATCAGTTTCAAAACATAAGCGGTAGTTTTTCCTTTGCAACAAAAATGCATATAATCAGTCATACAAACATAAGTAACACTCTTCCCTTTGCAGACACAATACATATAATCAGT
The DNA here is from genome assembly GCA_027924585.1 of Larix kaempferi. NCBI lineage: Eukaryota > Viridiplantae > Streptophyta > Pinopsida > Pinales > Pinaceae > Larix > Larix kaempferi. Next base: position 3,074,885 of record BSBM01001313.1, read on the forward strand.
TCTAGATCATAAGTAACACTCTTTCCTTTGCAGACACAATGCATATAATCAGTTCTAGATCATAAGTAACACTCTTTCCTTTGCATACACAATGCATATATCAGTTCTAGATCATAACTACAGACACAATGCATATAATTAGTTTTAAATCATAAGTAACACTCTTTCCTTTGCAGCATCATGGCGTTGCCTTTTTATGGCAGTCCCTTTTCAGAGTTTTGATCTTCCTATGAAGCTTTTTACTTTAAATTTCCTGCACTGGTACATCGGTTATTCATACATGCTCCTGATCTAAGACAAAAATTTCAACTTTCTTGACATGGTGATTCTTTCCCAAGTACTCTTTTTAGTTATTCTTTACTTGCTTTCCCTAGGAAGAAGAACTCATAAAGTCGTGTTTATATCCTGAACTGTACATGAATATAACATGACTTTATCTATAGTCTGAGTATAAACCTGCATAACATAAGTATAACATGAGCATGAACAATTCTCTGTGTGCTAAGGTATACCCTCTCAATACTTGAGTAAGGTTTTGTCCATCTAGGTATTTCTGAGCATAGTTTTATACAAGATTTTTCAATCTAGCTTTAATAGTAGTTTTAAGGGGTTACTCATGCTCTAGAGTTTCTATCTCAACATCAATTAATCACAAGGGGTCTAAGTGCTCCACAACTTTCACTACTCAATAAAAGAAGAATTTGTCAACCTACGTGCCCCTTTGTGTAGTCAATAAATTCCCAAGTAAGTTTTCTATCCTTATTCTAAAGTAGGGTAGTTACAAGGTTTGTTTAATTTGCCATTCTTTGAAAACTCTGTAAAGTAAACTGGACATGCGAAATAAGCTTAGTCATGACTCAATTGGTACTGAAATATACATATACAGGTAGTTCAGCCCGTGGGCATACGGTATACCTGTGGTGATTTATCTTGGGCCTCCTTCGGTGGTCATAATGTCTACCCTTGCAAGGATTGTGGTTCTATTCTATGGCACCGTTTAAGGCCGTTGACTCAACATACTAATCCCTTTTTAACTTCTTGAATTAATCCTATTGTAACATCCCCAAAATTCATAAACTTTTCTGCGTAGTATAAACACTATAATATATTATGCAAAAGGTATAATTATGGAATGTTAATCTCCTTGTTTTAACTATGTAATATAACGATGACACTTATTTACAATCCCTTTGAATGGTTTATAAATACCTTGACCTATGCACATAGACCTCTCTATGACTTTCATTAATAAGACGATATAATGCTGATGACGACTTTTGATAATTATTAACCTTTGTATCGTTTTTAATTAGCTTCTCAATTATTTTATGTTGTCTTTGTTCATAAATAGCAAAATTTAAAATTTTCCCATCCCTGTAATAGATGATGTATGAGAGTAAAAGATAGACGCAAGTTAATTCAATACTAAGAAAATATGTAAATGTTTAAACAAAAGAAATTCTAGCTTTCTTAAATAATCATGATGTCTCTCATCTTTTACATCTACAGTCCCGCGGAAGCATTTATGAACATGTCTAATGATGTATCATAGTTACAAGTTTACTATTGTTGATGTAACATAAATAATAAATCTATCATGCTGTTTTAATAAATGCAAATGAATGTCTGAATGGCACATTCAGGTGATATGGCCTTTGTTGATGAGGGGTCTGATGTTCTAATTATGGGCCTCTAGTAGCAAAAAGAGACGAAGGAAAACAAATACCCCGACAGGGCTGCCGAGAGGTAAGAGCACTCTTTGAAGAGTACTAGACTTACTTAGCATCCTTTTGCTAACGTCAAAACCCTTGTTGTGTTTTGCAGGTGTGCCCATAGAGGGTTATTCTACTTTGGGAGTTCCACCTATTCCCACTATTAAGTTTCCCAAGTGGATCCTGGCTTTTGTTGAGCAACCCCCTAAAAGGCATATTATGGTGTAAAGTCTAGTGTCAAAATTCAAGATCAAGTGTGAGTTTTATAGTATCAAAACTATGGAAAAACTATTAGTTTGACTACCCCTTGTGCTGTTTTATATGACTCATAACATAGTCTCCTATGCAAAAATATGTAACTCCAATTGAAAGCGTGGTTGGTGCAAGACATTAAATGTGCTTGGTTGAAGTGGTTGCTAGGTTGGGTAAGATTTCATCATACGCCTTTGGGGGTTTTCCTCCCTTGCCAAATGCTCTGCGTTTTTGGCTAGCTTTCTGTCCTGTACCTCGTTGCAGTGGTGGTATCTCTATACTCTGGTAGCTTTAATGATGGCGCAGAGGTGGATGGAATCCTGTTTAGGTATGACCCATTCACTATCGCCGTTGTATTTGAATATTTCTTCTATTGGTAGAAGCTACAGGATTTTCGCATTGGTGTTTTTTTGTTGTAATGGCAGGTAGTGCCAACGAAGGTTTGCTGCATGACTATCGTGATTACTCCAGGCCTGATCGTTGTGAGCAATGGTAAGTCCAACTGCGTAACCCCAATGTGCTCTTCCCTCTTACACCCTTGGCGGGGTTCTGTATGTATCATTTTGGTTATGGAAGACTTCGTGAGCCTTTGGCTTATTGTATCAAATTGGAAGTCTGGGAGGTCGCCACTTGGCTGGACCCGCGAGTGTGTGAAGTCTGTGGGGGTTTGGAAGATTATTCTCAATGTGTGATTTGTAATATTTTGACAAATGAAATCTGGTTCTCGTGGGTTAATGAACTGGGATTTTACCTAGGAAGACTTCTCTGTATAACGTATGGTGTTTGAAAAAGAACCTATAAAGTTTCTAGGTTATCTATCCAGATCATTTTTGGTTCAAGAATGTATTGGTGGCTCAGCCTATGGAGTTTTCTTATAATACTGTACTGAACTTCTATTTCGAATGTATCTCTTCCTCTTTAAAATTTGCTGTGAAATGTAAAAGAGTTTCGTAATGTACTATAGGGAGAGAACATGAACTCTGTGGTTTTGTTTTCTGTCAGTGTTTATGTTCTGCGTTTGATTCTACTATGGGAAGATTTTAATGAAAGGGTAAAGAAATAGTACATCCCCGTTCCGTAACCTGTAGGTATTGTCCTTGCTATTGTGAATGTGTCTTGGATTATTGGTGTGAAAAACGATCCCCTGGATGTATCGTTGATACCCTTAGAAGCGTATAGATATGTAACTTGTGGCTATGTTTTGGTTTTGGAAAAAGAATGGCAATGGGATTCGATCCTTGTATCTATGGCATTGCTAGGCTCTGTGTTGAACTTTATTTAGTGCCTCTATTTTCAATGGACAAACTGTAAGAGAATTTGTTGGTATTAATTCTTGGGTTTAATCGTTGTGCTAGGGTTTATGTGCTTGAGATTGCTCTACGATTCCTCGCCTTATGATAGTAATGGTTTGTAGCGACAGCTACGTATTGATGTGTATTTGATTTATAAATATAATAATAAATAATGATGATCGTGTGAGTTGTTTACAGTTTTCTTTCCACTACTGTTTTTGTTTTTTATAGGGTGCTTGCATGATCTGGGAAACTTTCGTTTGGATTTAAAAAATAAAAATATAATAGCTTAGATCTACAATACTGAAATAAAATAAAATATGAAAAAGGGATGGTGGCTATCAAGCCCTGTGGTTCATTTTACTAGGCCCTTGCAAAGAGACCATAGAGTACTTCGAAAGGGCTCATTTTGGCCGAGGTTTGATAACCATTGTTGTATGCAAACTCTGCGAGGTGTAGATAGTCTTCCCACTTAGTGGGATTGTTCATGACATACATCCTCAGCATATCCTCAAGAATTTGGTTTACTCGTTCCGTTTGTCCATCGGTTTGGGGGTGGTATGCGGTACTAAACTATAGTTGTGTCTCTAACCCGGAGAATAGTGCTCTCTAGAAGTTGCTAGTAAGCTTCGTGTCTCAGTCAGAGATAATTGCTTTGGGTATTCCATGTAACCGGAAGATATCCTTTAGGAAGATTTCTGCGATGTGAACTGCCTTGTAGGTAGATTTTACCGGTATGAAATGTGCTGGTTTTGACAACTTGTCTACTACTACAAAGATTGAGTCGTTTTGTTTCTTGCTGTTGGGTAGGCCTGTAATGAAGTCCATACTTATTTCCTCCCACTTCCATTCCGGAATGGGTAAAGGTTGAATTAGTCTGGAGGGGTGTTGATGTTCTGCTTTGACCAACTGGCATTCCTGACATTTCGCGATGAACAATGCGATGTCAGCTTTCAGCCTAGGCCAAAAGTAATGTTTATTTACGGCCGATATCATCTTTTGATATCTGGGGTTCCCTGAATAGGGTTTCCGATGAAATTCAGTGAGTATGTTAGGTCTAATGTCTCCACTCTCAGGAACATAAAGTCTCTCCTTTGACCATAACAATCCTGATTCATCTATCTTGTATTCTTTTTGTTGTTGAAAAAGCCTATCTTCCTGAATCTTTTTAAGGATCTCGACGTAGAACCGGTCATGTTGGCATGCCATTCTAATTCTATCGTGTAAGTCAGAGTCAGTTCGACTTTCAATTACCTCATTTAACATATGAGCTCGTCGACTTAAGGCATCGACGATCTTGTTTTATTTTCCCTTGACTATCTGTGCATAGGATTGCTTTGTTTAAGAAATCTAGCAAGGCATGATGTCCTTCTAACCAATACATGCCTATTATTATGTCGTAAGACCCTAGCGGTAAGATGTTTAAATCTACCCTAGTCAGAAAACCATTCAAATCTATCTCACAGCTCCTAACTAGTTCGGAAACCTTTCGCTTGGTACCAGTAGCTAGTTGTACCAACCATGGTGCCTTGTGACTTTCTCAGTTTAACTTACAAGTTTCTACTATCCTAGGGGTGATGTAGCTTCGGCAAGCACCCGGGTCTATTAAGATTGAAACAGGTGTACTTGAGAGCTTACCCTAAATTTCTACCATAGTGGCTTGGTGATCTTCTTGCCGACCATTAAGTGCCGCATAAATTCTTGGTGTTCTCGCCACATCCCCTACTGTCGGTTCAGCTTGTATGTTGTGTAGTACCCCATCCGACTTGTTGGGGCAGTCTCGGAAATAGTGGGGTCCTTGGAATTTCCAACAAGTGATAGTGGGTGGAGTAGTTTTGGCTCCTTTGTTGAAGGTTCTCCTGTTCTGTTGAATTGTAGGCACATTCGTCCTTGGATGAGGCTGGTTGAAACCCCTGTTAGGTGGGAAACTGTTGTTTTTTTTTTCTGGTAAGGAGGTGGCCTAAAATCGGGCCTTCGGTTGTCTGAAAAAGTTCTGAATCTATCTCTGTTTCTGTTTATGTTTTCATTTCTTGGCAGTCCGTGTTCGTAACAGAGTCGTGCTTTATGTAAGGTCACGTCTAAAGTTTTGGGCATGTCAAATTCAATCTTTTCTCTGAAATTTGGGGGTAGACATCCCAGAAATTGCTGTATCTTGACCTTTTCATCTTGTATGTAAGGGACATAATGTAGCAGATCTAAAAACCTGTTGATGAAAGCTTCCATTGTCATGGAGCCCATTTTTAGTTCATGAAATTCTTTGATTTTCTTGTCGAAGAATCTTTCAGACATGTATTTGTCCTGAAAAATTCTGCTGAAAGTATCCCAGGTGATGTCTTTTAACTCTTGTCCCTTAGTGTGTTTCAAGTCTCGCCACCATCTAGCTGCTTTACCATTCATATTGTAGATGGCTAATCGGGCTTGCATTTCACTGGAATAATTATGAACTTTGAAATACTTATTCATTCCTAGCAGCCACTCTTCAGCCTTCTCCCCAGAGTTGATTTCTCCGTCATAAGTTGGGGCCTTAATCTTTCGGAATTCCCCTTGTAGACTCTCATCACTTTTCCTCCTTTTCTTGCAAGGAGGTGGCGAACCTTCATTGTTGGATGAACTTTGGCAGTCTTCTTCGATTGGTTTTGTTTTCTGTTCTTCCTGTTCTCCTCTCTTGAAATCAACTAAGTTCTTTGTGTGACAGCTCCCTGTTTTAAGGGTTTTAATTGAGAGGGTAGGTTGTCCGTGGGGTTTGGTCCCGGTCAGGCTTTGAAGTAAGGCCTCATTTATGGTTTGTTGTTCTCTTCTTTCTTGCATATTTTCATCCCTGAAACTTTGAAATTCAGCTTGTAGGTTTTTCATGGATCTCATCATATCCGAGTTGAGTTCCACCACAATTTCTTGCTCTCGTGGTGGGGAATTTAGCTTTCCCTGTATACTGCTACCTTGTTCTGCATTCATTTTTATGATACTGCCTGTATCTGAAAGTTATATAAGTATCTGGTCACGGAAAACAATTTGTTAGTTAATTCTTCACATGAAACATAATACAATATTTTACACAAAGTTTTCTGTATCTGTAACGGTGTTTGGTAGTAAGCCCAATAGGTCACTTAGTTTTTGTAACTCTCTCTGATACCACTTTTTAATCTTTTTAAGGATAAGGTCCCTTCTTTGGATGGTCTCGGTAAGCTAGGATAGGCACCTCTAGTCTCTCCCTTTGCATGTCAGATTCCCTCGTTTTAACATGGTAGTTTCCGCAGTACTTGATGATAATAAGATTTATTTCCTCATTTCGGATAGTTGTGATATGACACATAAGTGCTATTCAGAGTACTTTCGACTCAACACTTGAGATCTAGTAACCCCGAGTGCTCTTCAGAGCCTTTTAACTCAACACTCTCACATGGGCGTTACGCTAGTGCAATTCCAGAGCCTCTGCTCAACACTAGAGCTAGAATGTGGTTGTGAGGCACATCTAGAATATTTAAGTGGCCTTGGATCCGGTAATCATTTTCTTTCAAGCTTGGAGTGCTCCAAGGATTATGCCCAACACTCAATGTACATCAGGGCTTAGGCCCAACACGTAACAAGAGTCCTCTAGATACATTGGGGCTTAGGTCCAGTATATAGGCCATTCGTGTGTTTCTGAGTCCACGCTCAACACACCGCCTAATCATCCATATGAATCATGATTTGCATAGTATAATGTAACAAAAGAGGCAATCTCAGTATATCATAATTTGTAACCGATTCACATAATAAAACATAAGTTTATTCATTCGGGATTTCCTGCCCCCATATATATTCGAAAATGAAACAATTAGGGTCCATGCCCAATATATCAACTCATGAAAGAATAAATCAAAACATGCGATTGTCTATGCTAAAGAAGAAATCACATATGCTGGGGCCGTGGCCCAATATAACATCATAACATAGTCAGTCAAAAAGTTGGGATATTACATCCCTCCCCGCTTAGAACAACATCGTCCCGGTGTTTCCAGGGACTAGGAATGAGATCATGAAACAAGGCGGGGTATGCCTCTTTCATGGTAGCCTCATTCTCCCAAGTAGCCTCATCTGTTCCAAAGTGCCTCCATTGCACTTTCAGCTGAGTAATGGTCCTCCTCCTAAGCTGGACCTCTCTCTTGTCCAGAATGTGGAGTGGCTCTGGCATGAACTCCCCTTTGGGTTCCACCTATAACAAGGACCAATCAATGACATGTTTAGTATCGTATACATATTTCTTTAATATTGAAGCATGAAAAACTTATGAACTTTTATATGTACTGGTAAGGCTAACTCATAAGCTACTAGAAACTTCTTGGTCAGTATTTCAAAAGGTCCACAAAACCTTGGGGCTAGTTTACCGCAATGCCCCAAGCTCAACGAGCTTTGTTTCGCCTTTCTTTTTAGGAAAACATGTTCACCGACTTGGTAGTCCTTGTCCTTTTTTTTCTTGTCCGCGCAACTCTTTTGGCAGTCTTGTACTTCTTTTAAGTTCAGTTGCACCTTGGAGACTAGTTGTTCCAAGTCTTTTAGTAAATTTGGCCCTAGCATAAGTCTGTCCACCGGGCTGTCCCAAGTTACAGGGGTCCGACACTTTCGACCGTAGAGTAATAGAAAAATTTAAAGTTTTCCCATCCCTGTAATAGATGCATAGAATATCAGGGACAAAACTTCAAAATACCATATACAGGGGTATCACCAAACCATATAGGGTAGTGTGCATCTACAACACTAGTATGATGTGAAAGGACATACTTAGAAAACACGGCATCAAGTTGTTATTGAGAAGTATTTTAAATATTAATGGCATAAAAGGGTCTTCCAAAATTTTAGCATGGCTAGTTAATTCCATTCTTAGGTGCATTTGTCGTTAGTATTTAAAACAATGATTGAGATATTTAAACACTGCATGTGTGGTCACATGGGATGCATCGTAAACCATAAATACTAAAGAAGTATGGAAATAAAAGATTCAAATATATGATATTTTTTCTTTAAAAAATGTTCGCTTAGGGAAATAAATGTTTAAACTGTTTTAGCTTTCAATGTTGAAAGTATAAAGGAAATTGGTATATTAGAGTATAAAAGCTACTTACAAGCCTAGTCATACCTAGGTTTGTTAGAAAAGAAGTGATTATTTGGGTACAAACAAAATATTTATATACTTGATAAACTCTATTTTTTTCGTTAAAGATATTTTTGATGTAAATAAACTTCTGGCAAGAAAAGCATGCAGGTGCATACGGGTACAACAGACTTCACCAAGCCTTGTGAACGAAAGGTAGTACATAAGGTACTAGAGATAACATGTTTGATTTAAGATAAATTTTATTATATTGTATGCATAGAGTTCTGATCAAGTCTTGCATGGATTAGTATTGTGGTTTGATGTTGAGTCGAAGGACTCTGGAAACATAAGAAATTCTAGTTTTATTATGTGTTGATATGGAACTAATAGGATCTGGAACATAAAAGCATGACTAACAATGTGAAGTAAATATGATATCTCCATTTATTATAGTTTTGATTATATGTCATGATGATTGACAATACTTGTAGGTTATTGCAAGTAAGGGGATAAGGCAGCTTCAATAAGACCTTGAATGAAGAAGGGCCTTAATTTATGACACATGTAATAAAGAGCAACGAACTTAAATAAGAAAAGAGTTATAAAACCTTTTGAGTTGATTGCGGGGAACGCCCTGAATTATAAAGCTCTTGGAAATTTTAAGGAAGTTCTCTAAAGCTAAACCAAAATATTTACTAATGTACCTGGTTGACTCTTTTATTATGTGCTGGGCATAAGCCCCGATGTACATGGATAACTTTTATTATGCGTTGGGTATAAGCCCTGATGTACATGGATTACTTTTGTTATGTGCTGGGCATAAGCACCGATGTACATGGATTACTTTTGTTATGTGCTGGGCATAAGCCCCGATGTACATGGATTACTTTTGTTATGTGTTGAGCGTAAGCTCTGGAGCACATGGATGTGAGGGGAATAAGCCTTGTAGCACATAGATAACTATTGTTATGTGTTGAGCGTAAGCTCTAGAGCACATGGATGTGTGGGGCATAATCCTTGGAGCACATGGATGACTTTTGTTATGTGGTGAGCATAAGCTCTGGAGCACATGGATGTGTTGGGAATAAGCCCTGGAGCACACGGGTTATGGTAATATGTACGGAGCATGCACTCTGGAGTACATAGATAACCCCACAAGATAATTAATAAGTGTTGGGCATAATCCCTGGAGCACACCAACTATTATGATGTTGAGCATAAGCTCTGGAGCATCGGATCTTTGGCCATTGTATCCCTAGGTGTATCTTACAAATACATCCTAGTACTAGTGTTGAGCACAATCTCTGGAATTGCACTAGTGTAACTCCCACTTAAAAGTGTTGAGCATAAGCTCTGAATAGCACTAGAGTTTCCTCACTTAAAAGTGTTGAGCCTGGAAAACTCTGAATAGCACAAAAACTCATCACATTACTAATGTTGAGCCAAAAACTTTGGAGCATTAGTAATCATATTTCTCCATTGATTAAATAAATTATATTCTCTTTATTTTAAGACTAACTGGTACTACCACTAGTAGAGGGACCAAGTGTGAAAGGGGTTAGACTAACCAAGTAGTTGACAAACTAAATCAACGGGAGTTATTTTATTGAGAGTGTGAGCATAAAGCTCTGAATATCACTAGAGTTACTTTACTGAGGGTGTTGAGCATAAAGCTCTGAAAGCACTAAGAACTCATTATATTGTTGATGTTGGGATGGAGGCTCTAGAGCATCAGTAATCTGTTCAATATTGATTATTAGGTACCTCTGGAGCACCTGGAATAATAAGTCTTATTCAGTGTTGACATGACGCACCAAGAACGGTCTTCTACTATGCATATGTTATGCACAAGGTATGCACATATACTTATGTTATGCACTTGTTAAAATTAAAGTTATGCATATTTATGTTCGATTGTACATGTGTTATGTTATGAACAACTCACATTATGAGCATTGATATTATTACTTTCGAAGAAAAGCAAGTAGAGGAGGACTAAAAGTAATTGGAAAAATAATGCTTTGACAAGAATTTTGACAATATTATCTTAGATCATGACCATGTATGAATGAAAGATGTGCAGGTGTACAAGGAATGTCAAAGTAAATCTTCATAAAAAAATCAAACTCTACAAATAGTTGCCATGAAAAGGCCGCAACATGATTGTTGCAAGAGAAAATTATTACTTATGCTCTAATTGATTTGGGAAAAATCATATATATGCATGTATTTTATGATAAAATGTTAGAAACAACGTGTGTTGTTTGTAAAACTTACAGGTACGAAAAGCAAGAAACGTTAAGGATATTCAACAAAATGTCAAAGCAAGCAAGATGGAAAAAGAATTATGTTTATGAAGACAAATAAAAGCAGAAGAAAAAGTTGGAACGATACGAACACTGAGGAGAGTGTTATTCTTAAGGGGGGAAGGATGTATTATCCCTCTTTTCTACTTTAGGGTTTCTACAACAGAAATTACAACTCTGTACCTGTTGGAGCCTAGGTCGCGGCTATAGTAAAAGCTGCGAATTTTGAGGAAAAAGCACAAGTGTTGAAGAGAAAGTGCTAAATTTTGAGTAAGCACCAATTTTGAGCAGAAGCGAATGGTGCGCAGTACGGTGCCAGATGGATAAACTCAGCGCAGATTACAGACCGGAAATCATGGAGCTCGCACGCACACGCAAGAAGAGAATGAAGATGGCTGAGTGGAAAGCCCAGCTACCACAATAAAGGAAGCAACGGAGTAGAGGGATCTGCTACCCTCATTAAGGCTATGTACAGAAGTTATGGTTGCTCGGATCAAGGAGGAGCAACGCACCAAAGCATTGAAGGCGAAGGACAAGGCGCCCATACCTGCGAGTTGCGCCGGAAATCATGGAGCCTGCAGGAAGCGGCGACATGACTGCAAGCGGCGCCTACACTACACCTAGCCATGTCCGCGGTTAGGGTTTTTGGGGATTACTGCTGGGAAAGGCCCACAGTTTTGTAAAGGTGTGACCGTCATGACCACCTATATATATGTATAATTATAAAGAGAAAAATGTTAGATAGTGAGTTAGCTAGCCATTAGATGTTAGATGTAAGAAGGATTGATCGAGCTGATCATCCTTTGTTGTGGTCCTGTTGATTGTTTTCTACCGTGTTGTTAGAAAACAGGTGTTAGGACTGGATAGCAGTGAAGCTAATCCCTGAGTTGCAGACAGTCTGATTCGACGTCTGAACTATTGTAATCTCTGTAAAGAAGAGAATAGATCTAGAGAAGGGCTCCCAGCTGTGTGCGTGGAGTTTCCCAGAGAGATCTAAGGCTGCAGCTGTGTGCACAACATATTGTGTAATTCCATTTCTGATTAATATAAGATACACTTCCCGTGGACGTGGTTTCCCCGAGGAAGTGAGCTACAGGATTCTTGTTATTATGATGTTGTATTATGTGATTACATGTTTTAGTTCGCTATCTGTGTATACATGAACATTGCATAATCTTTATGAGTTTGCCAAGTAAGTTCTCTAAGCTTCCTGGGTCGTGATAATCGTTAACTGTCGAAGGAAACTGTAGAACGCCATCGCTGCGGCGATAGAGGAATGCGTTACCGCACCGGGCGCGCAAGCGGAAATGATACACAGAGTATCGGCGCAGAGGATAATTGGTGCGAGCGCAAGAGTGGAGATACCGCGCAGCTGGGCTGTCAAGCGGGAGTTTCAGCGCTATTGCACTGAGGCGTCTGAGGAAGAGTCAGATACTCGGCTTAGAGGAGTCCTCCAAGAAGTTACAAGAAGGAAAAGATCACAATCTCCACGTCGCCTCGGTTAAGGAAGCCTAATTCCTTAGCCCCCCATAGCCACTTCGGGTGAGACCTCGAGCTGCTACGCAGCTCGTTGCCGAGAGGGCCAGTGCGCCAAGGGGTTTTGTTGCTGCACTTCATTAAAACCCGGGTCTGTGCAAAAAGCAGCCAACAAATGGTTCCGTTGCCTCATGACTTGTTACTATGAGACTTGTTAGTTCACCGACGCGTGAAGATTCATGCGAAACCCATAGAAAGCAAGCCGACAGATCATTCCATTGCCTTATGACTTCTTGATTAGTTCATTTTCGTCGCTCTGAACCTTGTTGTCGAGCAAACAAATGGTTCCGTTGCTTTGCGACTTGTTGTCTTGAGATTTGTTATTTCAGCGACATATGAGATTGTTGCCTTGCGACTGCTGGAGCCAACAGTGCGTTCCGTTGCCTTCGAGACTTATTATTCGTACGCCGTGAGAGATTGGTGCGTAAGCTAGAGAAAGAGCGAGCAAACAAATGTGTTACTGGAATCCTACACCTAAAGAAATTCAAGATTGGTTCGATTCAAAGGCTAGAGAGTTCTCTGAATGAGAAAATAGAAGTTCTAGGCTTCAGACAGAAGACTGGTTGCAGAAGCATATTTATACTGACCTCCATGAAATTTTCTTTGTCACCTTTGCACTTGAGTTGCATGCGTGGGTAGCCAAGCTAGCGCATACCAGACCCACTGTGCATGTTGACCGACCCATCGCTTGGACGCCTGAGCTAGTTAGCATTTTGAAGCGACTGGATAATTCTGTGTCCCGCGCAGTAGACTTTTGGCTGAACAGTCTGCTGGAAGGCTTCATCACCGAGTTTGCAGTAGATACAAGAAAGAGCTTCAGTGAAGCTGAGAGAAGCTTCTTCCAGGCATACAGGGGTAAGTTCTTAAATTCTCTGAACTTGTCGATTAAAATGCTTCTGTATGAAAACGACAAACTATGCATAGCTTCAGATGAATAGCATAGACAAGTAATGTCCGTAGATTCTGATAGTGATCTTGAAGTTATTGGTTGCACTCGTAGTGGAAAACGGTATAAAGTAGGCCTTGACCAACATTCTTTTGAGTCTGGCCCAGAAGATAGTCAAGCTCCTAGAGCGAGCCATATAGAGAGACAAGGGAGTGCTCATATCCCTTACTACCCTTTCACACCGCAAAAGCCAGACGGAGCTCAGTATAACCCCGCAGTAACACCTTCTATTAGCCCACACGGTACTTCTAGTACCTCAGCACCACCTTTGTTTAACCATACTGGAGGCAGTTCCACAGCACCTCCACCTCAACCTCACGCAAGAAGGATGGGTGATGACATGAAATTACCAAATTTTAGAGGAACAGGGCTGGAAGACCCTGAGCAACACTGGTTCCTATGTGAAGCCATTTGGACAATTAAGCAAATTAATGATGATGCTGTTAAGCTGGTTCAGTTAGCAACCACACTAAGAGAAAGAGCCTTAACTTGGTTCATGAAATACTCAGCAACACAGAATAGAACGCTTGCTGATGTCAGAAATGTTATGATTAGAGACTTCAAGAAATCTAAATCAGAATCATAGTGTATAACCGAGCTCAAAGACATAAAACAGTTACCTACAGAGTCAGTATGGGACTTTGACCAGAAGTTCAAAGCCTTGATAGATCAAGTAAGCTTTGAGTTTGCACCGCAACAGCATAAGGAATGGTTCATTGCTGCGCTACTTCCACACGTTAGACTTCCTCTTATGCAACAAAATCTCACTACTCAGGAACAAGCTCTAGAGATGGCTATGAAACTAGAAGCTTCACCAATTGCTGGAACAAGCAACGATGTTGCGCAATTGCAAAACCAATTAGCAAACTTAACCTTGCAAGTGCATGATATTAAGAAAGGCAAGGAAGTTCAAGAAGAAATTTGGTGTACAAAATGTAAAGCGCAAGGTCATTCAAAGGACCATTGTCCCGTTTTTATAGAGTATATTGCAACTGGAGCACCTAACCCGTTACCACAGGCTCAAGGGCCTTGGTGCGAAATTTGTAGAACTAGAGGTCACAGACCACAAGAATGTCACTTGTTACAGAAATATGTACAAACTCCAAAGAATCTATATTGTAATTTCTGTAAATCAGTAGGCCATGATGAGAACAATTGCAGAGCATATGACCTTATGATGGAAAGGAAACACGATGTTTATAGAGTACAATTAGAAGCACAAGGACCCACAGTAGGTCCGCAGTATGACCAAACTCGCGAAGGCCGAGGAGGGAATTATAGGGGTCGCGGACGCACAGCAAATTTTGGTCGAGGAAGAGGACAGATCACTTGTTACAATTGTGGAGCTCAAGGCCATTTTGCAAGGGATTGCCAAAATCCTACCACTCTCTGTAGATACTGTAAATCTTATGATCATATCATTGAAGAATGCCCTCAATTGATGGCTAAGATGCAAGCAAAGACGCCACAGGTAATATTCAGTTAATTGGCTCAGAAAAAAGAGAACCAGACCCTACAGTTAATATAGTCACGCGCAGTGGAGTAACCACTGGAGTGCCAGAGTCAGGAACTGGAAAGCCAGTGACGCAATGGGTGAGCCGCGCTAATACCAAACCATCTCCACTCGACCTGCAAAAGCAAAAAGAAGCATTCAAGCAAGCTCAAGAGTACTTCTCAGATCCGAGAGCTTCAAGTTTTGTCGCACCTCCGCATAATGATATTAGACCGCAACTGCTAAGACAAGAGGACCTAGTACAAGAACATGCCACTACATCTGGAAGGCCTGATGATGATGATGAGGACGCATTAGGCAGTGTTCATACTTTCCTAAGAAACTGTTTAAATTTGTTGCGCAATGAGAAAGAAACTATGGAACTCCAACACCTGTTGGATCAGTGTCAACAATCTGCTTCGATGAAAACACCGCAGCGTGCTGTTCATCAGATTGGAAGTCATATTAGAACTGGGAAAGAAATGAGACTCACAACACAGATCGGAGCATTTGAAATGGAGGAAGTCATTTTGGACTTGGGCTCAGAAGTTAATGTTCTCACTATGCAGACATGGGAACAGATGGGGAGCCCTCAACTTATAAGATCTCCAATCCAGTTACGACTTGCGAATCAGCAACGATTTTCCCCATTGGGCAGATTACCCAATGTACCTATTGATATTGAGGGAGTAAGAAGTTCTGCAGATTTTGAAGTAATCAAAATTTTGGATGATAGTAGACCTTACCCAGCACTCTTAGGCATAGACTGGGCCTTTGATAATTTGGCTGTCATTAATTTGAAGAAAAGACAGATGACCTTTGAGGATGACCAGATTAGGGTCATTGCACCGCTTGATCCACTTCAAGGACCAAGGTATATTGAAGCCATTCGGGCAGAAGAAGAAGCGCGCCACATGGAAAGTTTGTATCAGATGACTACTAGCCATAGTGATTATGTAAATCCCACAGCAGACGGCCATATCAGCTGGCGATGCGATAGCTCGTGCACATCAGATTCAGAAGTAGGACTGGAAAACTGGCAGAATCGCCTCCATCAAGTCTTTCATGGCGTTGCGCCATGATGACTAAATCAATTCGATGGATTGGCACAAAATTAAATAACATTCCAATATTTGATGGTTTAACTGAAGTAAGTGAATTCATACGTGCATATGAACTACAAATCCCAGACGAGCAGCGCATACAAGCATTGGATGTAGCACTGCGCGCTACACCCGCAAGATGGTGGGGTGCGCATAAAGAGAATATTCACACATGGCAAGACTGTCGCAGATTGATACTGCGCAGATTTCAAGGAACTATAGCAGAAGTGCTGCACGGATATGATGGACAGAGTGACCCCAGGTCACACATTGAAACATGTATTTAGCAATGGTCAGATATTCCGAAGGATGAGTGGGTTCACCTATTCATCCACACATTGGATACAGTACCAAGGAACTGGTACACTGAAACAGAATTGCGCAGAGGCACTGTCACTTGGCCTCTTATGATAGAAAGTTTTCAACTCACCTTTAGCTTTGAGTCAGAACATCCAAGTATTGATCAAGCTCTGAAGTGTATTAAAAACAAGGTATTTGAACAATCTCCAATACCAGAGTATTCTCAGCCAGATTGGGCTGTCCAGATGGAACATGCCCTGGAATGCTATAATTTCACCACTGGTGAAGAGGACGAGGATCCTCGCGACATCAATATTCCAGAATCAGAAGGGACGCGCAAGGTCGAAGGTCCTCAGCTTGATATCCCTGCCATTACAGAACACATCAAGCTTAAGAAGATTAATATTGGTACAGAAGCCGAACCCAAGTTTGCTTCTATAGGAGATTACTGGGATGATGAAACTGTTGGCCATATTTCAAATTTATTACGTGACTACCAGGATATCTTTCCTACCAAGTTCACGGAAATGGAAGGCATATTAGGAGATTTGGGAGTAATGTGCATACCTCTGAAAGCGGACGCCAAGCCAGTAAAACAGCGCCCATACAGGTTGAACCCGCGTTATAAAGAAAAGGTTAGAGAAGAAATTGACAAGATGCTCGCAGCAGGCATCATTGAGCCAGTAGAGGAAAGTGATTGGATTAGTCCTATGGTAGTACAAGAGAAAAAGGCAAAAGGTGAAATACGAATCTGCGTGGTCTTACGCAAGCTGAACGACGCATCAGCGCACGATCCATTTCCTACCCCCTTTACAGACGAAGTGCTCGATAATGTTGGAGGAAAAGAGGCTTACTCCTTCACTGATGGCTTCTCGGGATATCATCAGATCAGAATCCATCCCGAAGATCGCCACAAGACCACTTTTGCGACTGAATGGGGCTCATTCCAGTATACGGTAATGCCCTTTGGTCTTAAAAACACACCTGCTATCTTCTCTAGAGTTGTTGTTGCTATTTTTAAAGAATTCATCCATAATTTTTTAGAAGTCTATTTTGATGACTGGACTGTGTTTGGTTTACTAAAGAACCATATGGGGAACCTGTGAATGATGTTAGAAAAATGTAGACAGTATCAGATTTCCCTTAACTTGAAAAAATGTATCTTCTGTGCTCCTTTTGGTATTTTGTTGGGTCATATTGTATGCAGACAAGGACTCCTGATGGATCCTGCGAAGGTTTCCATCATTGCTAATTTACCTGCGCCCAACTCATTCAAACAATTGCGCACTACATTGGGACATACAGGATACTACAGGAAGTTTATCAAGGGTTATGCAAAGATAACTGCGCCTATGGAAAGATTGCTGAAAAAGGATTCAAAATTCCAATGGACAGAGGAATGCCAACAGAGTTTGGATACACTGAAAGAAAAGATGATCACTGCGCCTATTCTAGTTTTCCCAGACTGGAAAAAACCCTTTCATGTTCATGTAGATGCTTCTTCCATAGCATTGGGGGTTGTGCTTACACAACCGGGAGAAGGAGGTATCGATCACCCCATTGCTTACTCTAGCAGAAAGCTGTCCACAGCCGAGAAGAACTACACTACTACAGAAAGAGAAGGACTAGCTATGGTGTACGCCCTACAGAAGTTTAGACACTACTTATTGGGCGCACATTTTAAAATGTATACTGACCATTCTGCTTTGAAATACTTGGTCAATAAGCCAGTGTTAGGGGGAAGAATTTGCAGATGGCTACTACTCTTCCAGGAGTATGATTTTGAGGTTATTGTGAAGCCAGGAAGATTGAATGCAGGACCTGACCACTTATCAAGAATCGAGTCAGGCGAGGAACCTACAAATCTGGAGGACAACTTGCCCGATGCGCAGCTGTTCTCTGTTCAAGCAGCCGATGAATATTACTCTGATATTCTTGAGTTTCTCACTACCGGACAAGCACCAGTTGAGTTTACAATCCAGAAGAAGAAGCAACTTGTTTTCAAAGCCGCAGACTTCACTTTGATAGCAGGCCAACTTTATAAGTTGGGCCCCGACGAAGTCTTGTGCAGATGTATCTTACCGCATGAGAAGAATTCTATCATCGCAGAAGCGCACTCAGGCACCGCAGGAGGCCATTCCGCAGGAAATCCGACTGTGCAGAAGATCTTAGCCGCAGGTCTTTGGTGGCCTACATTGCACAAGGATACTAAGGAGTTCTGCAAATGTTGTGATGTCTGCCAGCGGACGGGAAAACCTTCAAGAAGAGATGAAATGCTGCTAAGACCCCAGATAGCACTGCGTGCTTTCGACAAATGGGCCATTGATTTTGTGGGACCTATCAACCCACCAGGAAAGAGAACCGGTGCAAGATACATCATCACAGCTACTGAGTACCTCACCAGATGGGCTGAGGCAAAGATCAAGGAATTTGCCGAATCTCAACAGTTGGTTGATGGCATCACTGAAGAAGATGCCGGTTCAGACATGGTACATACAGCCGCAGTGTGCGTCGACGAGATGGACTCCGCTATTGCGTAGTGGAAGAACGCATTTGCTGAGACCAAAGCAAGGGCAGATGCGCAAGTAAAGCGACCACGCGCAAGTGCGAGTGGCTCGGGGACGAGCCACAAGTAAGTGTTAGGGGCCTGTTGGAGCCTAGGCCGCAGCTATAGTAAAAGCTGCGAATTTTGAGGAAAAAGCACAAGTGTTGAAGAGAAAGTGCTAAATTTTGAGTAAGCACCAATTTTGAGCAGAAGCGAACGGTGCGCAGTACGGTGCCAGATGGATAAACTCAGCGCAGATTACAGACCGGAAATCACGGAGCTCGCGCGCACACGCAAGAAGAGAATGAAGATGGCTGAGTGGAAAGCCTAGCTACCACAATAAAGGAAGCAACGGAGTAGAGGGCTCTGCTACCCTCATTAAGGCTAAGTACAGAAGTTATGGTTGCTCGGATCAAGGAGGAGCAACGGACCAAAGCATTGAAGGCGAAGGACAAGGCGCCCATACCCGCGAGTTGCGCCGGAAATCATGGAGCCTGCAGGAAGCGGCGACATGACTGCAAGCGGCGCCTACAGTACACCTAGCCATGTCTGCGGTTAGGGTTTTTGGGGATTATTGCTGGGAAAGGCCCACAGTTTTGTAAAGGTGCGACCGTCATGGCCACCTATATATATGTATAATTATAAAGAGAAAAAGGTTAGATAGTGAGTTAGCTAGCCATTAGATGTTAGATGTAAGAAGGATTGATCGAGTTGATCATCCTCTATTGTGGTCCTGTTGATTGTTTTCTACCGTGTTGTTAGAAAACAGGTGTTAGGACTGGATAACAGTGAAGCTAATCCCTGAGTTGCAGACAGTCTGTGTCGACGTCTGAACTATTGTAATCTCTGTAAAGAAGAGAATAGATCTAGAGAAGGGCTCCCAGCTGTGTGCGTGGAGTTTCCCAGAGAGATCTAAGGCTGCAGCTGTGTGCGCAGCATATTGTGTAATTCCATTTCTGATTAATATAAGATACAATTCCCGTGGACGTGGTTTCCCCGAGGAAATGAGCTACATGATTCTTGTTATTATGATGTTGTATTATGTGATTACATGTTTTAGTTCACTATCTGTGTATACATGAACATTGCATAATCTTTATGAGTTTGCCAAGTAAGTTCTCTAAGCTTCCTGGGTCGTGATAATCGTTAACTGTCGAAGGAAACTGTAGAACGCCATCACTGTGGCGATAGAGGAATGCGTTACCGCACCGGGTGCGCAAGCAGAAACGATACACAGAGTATCGACGCAGAGGATAATCGGTGCGAGCGCAAGAGTGGAGATACCGCGCAACTAGGCTGTCAAGCAAGAGTTTTAGCGCTGTTGCGCTGAGGCGTCTGAGGAAGAGTCAGATACTCGGCTTAGAGGAGTCCTCCAAGAAGTTACAAGAAGGAAAAGATCGCAATCTCCGTGTCGCCTCGGTTAAGGAAGCCTGATTCCTTAGCCCCCCATAGCCACTTCGGGTGAGACCTCGAGCTGCTGCGCAGCTCGTTGCCGAGAGGGCCAGTGCGCCAAGGGGTTTTGTTGCTGCGCTTCATTAAAACCTGGGTCTGTCCAAAAAGCAGCCAACAGTACCCGCCAATGGCAAGGAGCTCATGGAAAGAACTCCGCAGGTCAAACTTTGTAAGTATGATTATATTTTCCTAAGTGTTAAGTGAATTTGTAGGTTGAGGAGACTGAAGGCTTGGCGTAACGAAATGGATGGGGCATGAAATCCACTAGGAGGATAGGGTGAATGGATTGATAGCCATGAGTTTTGATGATAGTGGTCATCCTAGTACTGTGAGCACTTAAAGTGAACTGTGATGTTTACTAAGAAAAACACTTAAGTCTAAAAGTATGTTAAACAAAATTAGTCCTGGGTAAGGACGTCGAAGAAACTTCAAATCGCTGCAAGGAAGCAACAAATTCCTCTAATATAACTATTAGCATGAGGCTAATCTATACTAAGTACCAATAAGTAAAAATATGAAATTAACATAAAGAACATTGGTAGCCTAGCTCGACAAAAGATGTCGTTAAAATTCCTAAGTGGAAAATGATTAATATTTTCCTCATTATAAATTAAGAATAAAAGATAAAATGATTTATTATTACCAAGGAAACATATTTGTATTTATAAATAAATATTATTAAAGAAGATAAAGAAAATAGGTGACATTAAAGAAGGACTAATTGTCCTTAATTAAAATTGAATAAATAAAAGCTTTAAAAAAAAACTATAATTTATCTACCGAAGAATAAAATGATAGTTGATGCATGGATAACTAAATGCACAGGTATGCATGGGGAAGTCTTAGCTATTAATAGTATGTTAACTATATAAATCGATAGTTAAAACCAAGTTACTTTTAATTATGTTCAGATAATATAATCACCTTAAAATAACTAAGTTAAAGTCAAAGTTGAAACTTAGTTAAACAAGTTATTAAAGATTGATTGTGTAATTCAATCAGTTAAGGGTAGCTAAAACTAAAAGATAAGTTAAGTGAACTAATTAAATATCTTGAGTTAAATGTAAAGATAAGTTATTTATGTTAAAATAATTAGAAAAGGCTAAATAAAATTAAATATTAGTCAAGTTAAAGATTACTTAACAAAAGGTTGACTAAGTAAATCTATGAGTTAAAAAGAAAATAACTAAAGATTAAACAGGTTAAGTTCTAACAAGAACTTAAGGTGATATTCAAAACATAGATTGGCTATATAAGGGACACTTTGGTGTTCAGAAAGGGAGTCTTCAAGAGGAAGAATGGAATGTAAAATTATAAATAAGATTTAATGGAGGAAGCTAAAGATTGCTTTGCGACCTTAATGGATTTGTGCCCAGCTCGGGGGTGATCTCTCGGTGGGAAAACCTACGCCGGACAGAGATCAGATTGGATAGGAGGAATGTTGAAGTCAAGCCTTTTGTCGCTCTCTTGCTCTCTAGTGCAGGATTTAACGCACCCTCGAACTTGGCACTTCATAATCTCAAAAAGCTTAGAAGTAATCAGGTTTGATCTTCCTTATTTTCTCTGGTATAAAGGTCGCATATGGTTCAGGTTCAATTGAGTATGAGTTATATTAAAATGTTATTGTAGGTTCAAATTGAGTGTGCAATCGCTGCACATCTAAATGGGTTATGTTTAGTTGCATCCGGGTATTCCTTTTTCCAAGTATGTGCTAACCTTTAAAATTATGTAACTGACCTGTGTACTAGCATTTATATCTCTGTCAAAATCTTTATTTAGTTTCTGTGAGAAAATCCCAATTCAAACACCCAGCAATCTTGAAGGTTACCTCTGTCTAAATCTTTAATTAATTTTCTACAATTCAAATGCCTAGAAAGAGTGAAGGTTATCTCGGTCTAAAATCTTTATTTAATTTCTGTAAGAATTTATAATTGAAACGCCCAGAAATCATCTCTGTCCCATTCTTTATTTCATGTGCGCAGTTACAAGTCCAAACGCCCAGAAACGTGGAGCTTATCATCTCTGTCCCATTCTTTAATTAAGATTAACTTGAAAATTACAAAATGGACGTCTCAGTATAGACATAAACAAATT
The DNA here is from genome assembly GCA_027924585.1 of Larix kaempferi. NCBI lineage: Eukaryota > Viridiplantae > Streptophyta > Pinopsida > Pinales > Pinaceae > Larix > Larix kaempferi. The sequence goes on from BSBM01001313.1 coordinate 3,096,986, forward strand.
CCCAACTGAAGATTATCTTAGAAATATCATATGTATTGGTTAAAATATGAAATCTTATGATTTAGATTTTGGTTGATATTTATTTTCTTTAGATTCTTTTAATTAAAGATTAAATTGAAATTACAGAATAAATGTCTCCTTTTAGACATAAATAAATTCCCAAATTGAAAATTATCATAGAAATATTATATGGATTGTTTAGTGTTGAAATAAAATATGAAATCTTCTGATTTAGATTTTGGTTGAATGTTTAATTTATTTAGATTCTTTTAATTAAGATTAACTTGAAATTACACAATGGACTTTTCAGTTTAGGCATAAATAAATTCCCAACTGAAGATTATCATAGAAATATTATATGCATTGGTTAAAATATGAAATCTTCTAATTTAGATTTTGGTTGATATTTATTTTATTTAGATTCTTTTAATTAAGATTAAATTGAAATTTCAGAATGGATGTCTCCGTTTAGACCTAAATAAATTCCCAACTGAAGATTATCATAGAAATATTATATGCATTGGTTAGTGTTGAAATAAAATATGAAATCTTCTGATTTAGATTTTGGTTGATATTTTATATATATTCTTTTATTTAAGATTAAATTGAAATCATATTTGGATTGATATTTATTTTATACAGATTCTTTTAATGAAGATTAAATTGAAATCACATAATGGATGCCTCCGTTTAGTCATAAAATTATCATAGAAATATTATCTTGGTTAGTATTGAAATAAATTATGAAAACTTCTGCTTTAGATAATTACGTTACATTTTAGTTAGGAATGGAGGTAACGGATGTGGTGGGCTCATGCATATGGGTCTTACAAATGCTCTACAACTAAGTATATGCTTATGTAATCAAGTATTACTATAACTAAGTATATGCTTATGTAATCAAGTATTACTGTAGATAGCTTTTAGTGGTGGATTCATAAAAGATTTCACGCAAATCCCTTGGTCGAAAGTATCATATACACTGGAAAAGTATAGTTACATGTTACCATTTAGAGCATGTGATTAGTTGAAATGAATGTTAACTGATGTAATTAAATCTAGCCTTGTCTTGGAGATTTTAAGATAAAAATCTAAGATTTAACATTGTTAAATAAATATTAAATTTAAATCTTAATTAAGGATCAACAACCCAATGTTATCTAAAAATTTATAAAGTGAGTCGAGCTATGTTATTTGATGTATTAGAAATTGATGTGATTAATCTCTTAAAGTATTGGATTAGTGTTTAGTGTTGGTCAAATACTAAAGTGAAAGCTTATACTAATGTATCTTAATAAATATAGATTAGTATTATATGGTTGCAATATAATGGAGATATTAGAAATTGATGTTCTGACCTCTTAACTGATTTAATGTTATAATAAAGGAATTAAATTCATTATTTCTTATAGGTCAAATTGAATGTAGTAATCCAGTATTAACTCAAATCGTATCCTACACTTTATAGGATGAGGTTGTATATATATTCTTTTATTCAGATATGAAACTATGACATGCTTTATATTTTGTTAGATTAATTATTATGACTATTATGAAAATCAAGAAATGAGAAATGGACTATGCCTTATATATACGAAGTATGGTGGCCTTAACAAATGTGCTCGATGTATGATTAAAAGAAAGTTCAAGAAATGAGCAGGATTTTGTATGTATTAGGTAATGAATGGTGTATATGTTTGCAACAAAGATATAACAGAATGAAGGTATAGGAGAATATGAAATACTCATAGTTATACATGTTCATTTTTATATAGACATCTACTAGATCATTAAATAGTTGATATAGGATAAGGTGTAATTGCTTACACATCAAAGAATGTTAGTAACTAGTATCATGATACTAGTACTAGAGTTGTTTTTACTCAATTACATGGAGATCAACACTTGGGTTATGAGTACTGAAGTTAATTCAGGTAAACGTGTGTTTTACGTCTTAAGGAAGGCCCTATTAAGAAAAAAAATAGGGTGTATTTTCAGGGACATTACAAGTGGTATCAGAACCCAGCTACAACACTACGGGCCTATGGACTCACAAACGTGCAGGTACATTGCGTACTCTGTAAGTGTTTCAATGCAAAGATGTTTTCTAATAGATAAAAATTCCTTAATAATAGTTGCTTATATTATTAAAACATCATGTGTGACGCATAAGTATTAGTCAAACTAGTAAATCAGTAAAAGTTGTTTCATATATAGTCAAGGAACCAAGATTGATATCTTCTATGACGGAATTTGGTTCCAAGTAAAAGATAGGATTTAAAATCTTTTAGAAGAATAAACCTAAGAATAAATTTTTTTTTTTGATATGTTTACCTTTTATGTGACCGAAGAGTCATGAGACTTATATACATAAAAGTGATAATTAGTTTTCTGCATAGAATATCAGGGACATTACAAGTGGTATCAGAATCCACTTGATATCTTACTTTTTCTCCCTTAGGGTTTCTGCAACAGAAAGTACAACTGTGTACCCTCCAATGACAAGTAGCTCATGGCAGGCTCCACAGGTAAAACTTTGTAAGTATTATTATGTTTTCCTAAGTGTTAAGTTATTTGTAAACTTAGAAGACTGAAGGGTTGACGCAACGAAATGGATGAGGCATGGAATCCACTAGGGGGAGAGGGTGAATGGCTTGATAGCTATGAATTTTGATGACATTGGTCATCCTATTGTCATGTGCACTTAAAAGTGAACTGAGATGTTCACCAAGAAAACGCTTAAGTTTAAAAGTATGTTAATAATTAGTCCTAGATAAGGACACCGGAGAAACTTCTAATCGCCGAAAGGCAGTAAAAATCTACCTTGGCCTAATTATTTGCATGAAGGTAAACCATATTGTGTACCATTAAGTAAAACCAATAAGTTAGCCTAAATGACATTAGTACATTGGCCTAGACAAAAGGTTTTGTTAAAGTCTCTAAGTAGAAAAGGACTAATAATTTTCTAATTATAAATTATGAATAAAGATAAAAATGATTTTATTATTACTAAGAAAATGTATTACTATTTATAAATAAATATTTAAATGTTATTTCCAAAAACATAAATAAATTAAGAAAGATTGAAGAAGGACTAGAAGTAAAAGCTCTAAAACTATAAAAGCTTAAATCTACAAAAGAAGAAATTATTAATGGGTAGTTAATACTTGAGTATGTATAGATAACTATATGAAAATGTACTAGAAGTCAATGAGTTAAGTTGAGACTAATTATCTCAAAGATAATTGATTTAAAATATTGAATAAAGATCTTTAGTTAATTAGCCAAGTTAATGTCAAGTAATTAAAGTTAGCTATGGTGGGCTAACTAGTTAAAGTAGAACTAAACTAAGTTAAAAAAAATATAGGTGAATTTTGAGGGACATTACAATCTACTAAACGAAGGGGTGACTGATCCTTCCCCGAAGAAAAAAAAATATAGGTGAATTTTGAGGGACATTACAATCTACTAAATGAAGGGGTGACTGATCCTTCTTATCGAAAGTCGGGAAAGCTGGAACTCGTCCTAGCCATCACATCATCCACCTACTTTAGCTTCAGTATGCTACCACCTCGTCCTGCTTTCGTCCATACTAGTTCCCATGACTGAACTAGTTGGGTCATGACTCCCAACCATTGTGCCCCTTCATGAGATGAACCACAAAATTGGCCATACAACCTCCTCTGCACTTCGGTCTTCTCTGCAACTCAGCCGAACGTAAGGTAAATCTTACACTCCACCTCAAAAATGTCTAATGCACTTGAATCAACTCCCCATCAACCAAGTTTTGTGACCTCCAACATCGCAAAGCAAACATGTCCACAAAGAAACGAAACTGCCATCAGTTTTCTGTTGTCCGACACACTCCAACCAAGTATGCCATACTTTGGATGAACCCTTTTGGGCACCCATCTTCAAGGCTTCCACGTCCTAACGCTTCACCATCTGCTGCAACACATTTAAGGTGTGATTTCCTGTAGGTCTGCATGACACCTCCTTTTCCAAACTCATCACTTTCGCAAGCCTTCGTCAACTCTTCTTGTCATCAGTGTGCCCATCAACTTGTTGGAACTTTACAATGCTTTGGGCTTGCTCGACCCTCCTACTCCTTCTGTTATTTGGTGCACCCAATCCATTTGAACCGACTTGGTAGCTACTACTGCGACTTTGAAAGTATTAGTGTCTTCTTCATGTCGCATTATTGTTTTGCACCTCTTGTAACCAAACAAACTGCTTATGTGGTGCTCCTTTGTCTTTCCAGCACTTATGTTCACTAGCGGCTCTAGCCTTCCATGCAAGTCCTGGTAAATTCAAAATTCTTCAACGTGCGTTTGAATTGCTCGCCATAGAAACACTTTCTTTCTACCGTCTGCCATCATTTGAGACGTTGTTGCACGTCTAGGTAGGCACTCCTCCATGAAATCCCAACCAAAATTCACAACTACAGTAACCACCTCCTCCATGATACCATCCCTTTGTCAAAAGAATGATGAAGATCCCAACTTCCACCAAGTTGTTTCTCTGATTCGCATCAACCTATGCATCGATACAGCTCTGATCTGTTCGCAAGAACAGTGGTGAAGAGCCTTTGTTCTAAGCTCTGATACCAACTCTTCACAAGAAGAGTAGTGAAGCATCCGCATTCTTTGCTCTGATACCATCTCTTCACAAGAAGAGTGGTGAAACGTTCACATTCTATGCCCTGATACCACCTATCACAGACCTAACAGAAAAGCTAAATTTTTTTCTTTCCATCAAGCCGTGCGGCACTGCATGGAATCTAACCGAGGGCATGGCCATCTCGGAAGCACTCCAACAGGCTAATCCTAACCTATGGAATTACCTACTCCTACCTCCTGAACTTCTACACTTATTCAATTTTTCAGCTACATGTGCATACAATAAATCAACTAAGTACAAGAGATAAGAACATGTGTGGGTGACAACCCTAAATTGGAGTATCCTAATACCCATGGGAAGACTTATTACAACCACGGAGGATTCCACAATCATTTGGAAACTCATCCAGGAGTGAGCCGAACCGAAAACACCCAAAATAAAATCAAGCCACAACTTCAATTGTCTCCATGGCATACGCATGCTTGCATGCTTTCGATATCGCCACTTTTGAAATTGGTTTTTGCAATTGTCCGATATGATAAATATGATAATGGCACTTTTAGAACCTGAAGGCTACTTTTGACACTTCCAATGCTTAAATTTGCAATTTTGAAAACAAATTTTGGCACTTTCAAGCTCTGATTTTGCATTTTCGAAAACCAAACTCACTTTACAAGTATTATAATCACAGTGACATTGAACATACTAGTACAAACAAATATTCAAGTGTAATATTTAACAAAATACTTTCATTTTATTCACAATTGTACTCACATCACTCACACCATTCAGGTGCAGCAGGAAAGGTCATAATTGATCTAACAAGAATGTGTCATTGACATCTTGGCAAGTATACGTTTTTGTTATAATATTGTTCCCTTCCTCGTTACAAACATGTTTTTATTTCAATTCATCTACAACCAGCATAGATCCAAATCTTAGGCTCTATCAAGCGTCGAAAGGGATCAAATCTCCTAAGGTGCAAACCTCTCCTTGAATAGCTCCTTGAGTGCAATACCTGAGCCACCTAATCCTAAGCTCGAAAGTCTCTAGTTTAAGTCTCATATTTACTTTTCACTTTGTGTTATTCTTTTATTTATGGCCAACATAATATTTATTACCTTTTACTTTATATTATTCTTTTTGTTTACTTTGTATTATTTTGTTACTCCGCAAACTCGACAGACACTCTAAAATCTCATATTTACTTTTTACTTCATATTAAAAATAAAAAGTGAAGTCTCTACTTTAAGTCTCATATTTACTTTTTACTTTGTATTATTCTTTTTTGTTTATGACAGACATAATATTTATCACCTAATCCTAAGCTCTAAAGTCTCTAGTTTAAGTCTCATATTTACTTTTTACTTTGTATTATTCTTTTTTGTTTATGGTCGACATAATATTTATTATTTTTTACTTTGTATTATTCTTTTTTGTTTACTTTGTATTATTTTGTTTATGGCCGACAATATCGACAAACACTCGACTTACAAGATCTCTCTCATACAAATGTTTACAAGATCTCCCTCATACAAATGTTATTTATGGCCGACAATATTGACAAACACTCGACTTGTAAGATCTCCCTCATACAAATGTTATTTATGGTCGAGAATATCGACAAACACTCGACTAACAAGATATCCCTCATATTGGGCTGTAGAGCGCCTCTTGGCGCAATCACTGTATTCGTAGCATTCCAAAAGTGCCAAATCCGGGTTTCAAAAGTGCCAAAACTAGTTCCAAAAATTCCAAATCCGGTTCCAAAAGTGCCTAAGCCGGTTCCAAAAGTGCCAAATCCGGTTTCAAAAGTGTCAAATCTAGGTTCCAAAAGCATACTTTTGCTTTTGATATCACCACTTTTGAAATTGGTTTTTGCGCTTTTCTGATATGATAAATATAATAATGGCACTTTTAGAACCTGATTTTTCCCTTTTGGAAGGCTACTTTTGACACTTCCAATACTTAATTTTGAAATTTTAAAACAGATTTTAGCACTTTCAAACTCTGATTTTGCATTTTCAAAAACCAAACTCGACACTTTACAAGAATTATAATCACAGTGAAATTGAACATACTAGTACAAAAAAACATTCAAGTGTATTATTTAACAAAATACTTCCATTTTATTCAGAATTGGCTTCACATTACTCACGCCATTCAGGTGCATCAAGCAAGGCCATAATTGATCTAACAAGAATGTGGTATTGACATCTTGGAAAGTATAATTTTTTGTTATAATACAATTCCCTTCCTTGTTACAAACATGTTTTTCTTTCGAGTCATCTACAATCACTATATTTGTAGCATCCCAAACATGGATCAAAATGTCCCAAACTTTGTTTAAAGGCTTGAGAAATACATAAGGATTTCCATCACCTTGATAACCCTCTCTGGATATGTAAGAACAATATTCTCGTGTTAATATTAATCTAAATTGTTCCCTTTGCAATCACGTTCTGTGTAATAATGTCGGCAAAAACTCATCAACGTTTTTTTGTTCTGCAGATGTCCATACCCCAACTTCAAATATACTAAAGCATTTTTCAAAAAATTCCCTTTATCCTAGACGTATAAAATAATACTTTGTGGTTGATTTGATATCCGATGTTCGTGGCAATCCGATTTTTTTTTTTTATGAAATGCGTGTAACAAAACTCCATTGAAATTGAAAATAATCAATGGTTTACTAAAAATAAATCTTCTAGTACTATCTGCAAACAAAAAAACACACACACAACCCAGTCAATAAAATATTATGTTTCAATGTTTCTAAGTATATTTCTTTCATGTTCAACAATTTTTGAAACACATCACTAGATACATGGTACGATGTCCATAAATAATATGAGAATTGTGCAATAAAACTTACATCAATTAAATGTAGAAGTTGTAAAAGTTGTAAAAAATATACAAATCACCAAATGAATATTTTTTGTAAAATATGACAATCAATTGAAGTTGAATGTCTTTAACCAACGCCCCATTTTTGAACAAGGCCCAAGATAATTCAACGGAGAACACAACATTGTTTTTATAGTTATTTCTCTCTCTTATGAACCGTCAAATGTCCAACTAGTTGGCATCAAACAATTTTCCTTGCTATTACCTGCTTATTGATATTTCCCTTCATCTATAAACAACATGTCCGTTTTTTTATAAATATCTCCCTATTGGATAAGTACATCCTTGAACGACCTTTTGTATATGTTCAGTACTTCACCAACATTATAGTATGCAGACATTGAGTAATTATAAATAGTACTAAGTTTACATTGCTCTCGACCCCAAATAAATACAAAGTCTTCATTCTTCAACCATTCAAATATACCAAGGAATTTTTTAATTTCCATGTTGTCGAGTGAGGAAAACCACAGAGCAACGTCGAAATGTTCTTCGACAACACTGATAATATTGGGGTTGAATATCCGTGCATAATAGCGATAGCAATTATGGACAAATTGAGGTTGTTTGGAAGAATATTCAATGTTGGATAACATTTGAAATACAAAGAGCAATCCCTCTACTCCCAGGACCAATATTTTCTTTTTTGGTGATATACGGACTGCATACAAGAACCGTGACTATATATATAACAACAACAACAACACTTCGTTCATGAATTTAATGATCACAAACATTCAACTGTAAATGAAGATGTTGATTTCCAAATATTAATACAAAAATTACCCAAAATTTCACAAATTCAAATGATTTAATAAAAGCATCACACTAAACTAATAATATGTTAGATTCATACGAAAATAGCAACGTCGCCGAAAAAAACAAAAAACACATTGAATGATTTAAAATCTCGTAGGTTACATCTAGAAATAGGCAATGATAGGTTACATTTGATGGCTGTCACTCAACTAGAAGAAGGCATTGAAGGTTCTGATAGCAGCTGATTCATTCATTTTACTAAAACCCTGCCAATGTCGATGTACCAATTCACTATCTGTCCTAGCGGACGATGCAATAAAGGGATTACTCAAAATACAGTTTTCACATGGATGTGCTTTCACATCATCACCCTCCAAAACAATCATTGATGTATTAATTTTCGAAGTTTTTTGTTGGGAACTTGTAACGTCTCCCTCACCGAATCCGACCATCGGGAGGGGACGTTGGCCAAATGTGGGATTTCAAATTTCACCCCAAGTTCATAATACGTTTTTCAACAATGCAATGTGTGCAGAAATGTAAATAAACATGCAAAACGGAATTCAATTTATCCACACACACATCTAATATGAAATTACAAGCATAAAAATTACAGGCATCAAATAAAACATTTCCAGATTTAAATACATAAAAATACTTATCTTTATCCAATGCAGATCCAAGCAACTGGTTGTGTAAGAGCACTTTTCCATCCAACCATAGGCACTCTGTCCAGCATATACTATTTCTGCTGCTAAGAGGCCACCCTCAATCTAGGCTATGAGGCCACCAAGTTGAAGGAAACACCTACAGGATTCTATCTCTCATCCCACAACCCATTCTGTTCTATGTGCTCATCCATATTCTCATATAGAGCTCTACAGGGGTCTCACTCACCCCTCACAGCCTTGGTTTCCACAATACCTTCCCCACACAACAGCCTTCTTGATCAGGCATCCCCTTCACCGATCCACGCTTCTCTTGGGTGATCCATCTTGCTGGGTGCTTCTAGTGTGTGCATAGAAGAAGTCCAACCTAGTATTGGCTGCTATAGAACCACCTACAACCTCAATCTATGGCTTCCCAAGAACCTACAAGCAACATAACTCAAGGGTAAGGGTTCCTAGCTTGCCCAACCTCTCTGCTCACCTACAACCAACAAAACCCACTTCCAAATCTGCAACATGGTCTCCAAATTCGAATTTTTGGGTTCAAAACAACATGGTAACTTCATGGACAATAATGGAGAGCTCTGCAACCTCTAAACCTGCATGTAAGAATGAGACAAATGAGGGTTGTCTCCAAAGAATATGAGAAAATGGTGAGAAGACAACTGACATAAATTATGGCAGTAGGGAAAGGACTCCTGGAAGCTGCAAACTGACTTCTGTCATGACAGAACTATCACAAAAGTGCAGTCAGTCCCATGCTACAATAACTACATCAGGTGACTTTCCCCACCAACCACATGCATGCACTAATGATTGGAAAATGGTCAGAAAGGAGATATTTGGATTATTCTCATCACATGACAGAATTTAGGTGTGTTCTAAGGTTGACACTTGGAAGCAAGGATTTAGTCACCCATGGACCCCCTTCCTCTTCCCCTTGGTGGAATCATAGCCCCTTTGGTGCTCCTTACACAACTAGTTTTGGACCATTATATTATTTATGCACATAATATTTACATAATATTCCAAATCAACATAAAATCCAATTAAACAGTCCAAATGAAATATAAACATCATACATGCCTAAACATTCACTAGTCGGTCCTTGGCCTTGAGCTCTGCACTAGGAATTCGCACTAGCATATTTACATCATTTACATAATTTGGATAAATACATTCCAAGTCAAAACTAGGGGTATTACAAAACTCCTCCCACACATGCTCCATATTTTTTGTGTATTTCCTTCTTTATCATAGGTACATCTCTCTCGAAACCATAAAAACAAAATTTGTTCCCCATATAATTTTTCTGCACTGCCTGCCCTCAAAATTTTTGTAAACAGTGACTTCCCTTCATTGACCCCACATTTAGATGACCAAATCCCAACATCAAATTTGGAAAGACATAATCTAAAAAATTGCATGGAATATGTTCATGACTCATTTGAAGTTTCTTTGTGTTTAAATTCAAATTCACCAACAATACTTTCTTCCCCCCTTTTTTACTTTTTTCCCTCCAACAATATTTTTGTGATTTCCCTTTTTTTCTCTTTTGGAGTCATTTTCTATGACTTTCTTGCGAAATAGAAAACCTTCCATTTCTAATATCAATAAATTTTTTGTATGGGGAGCTGCACATAAATATTACTTATCATTATATATTTTAGATAAATTTGTTTTATCAATTTAAGTAGAAAATATTCTTTGTCTTTTACCTGTCAATGCCAGGCCAACATTTGAGTGGTGAGTAACATTGTTGGAGATACCGCGTTTTGACACCAAGCCCTCTCTTGGTTCATTATTGTCCAAGCTCTCACCTGGTTCATTATTATCCAATGTGATTTGTTGGCTAATATCCACGGACATCGTCGATGCCAGCTCTGGTTGTGGATGATCCACATGTTGAATAGAAATACAACCATCTTGACCTGGAAATTTGCATGTATACATTTTATATAACTTTTTTCAAGTATTCAAGGTCACTATCCCCGTTCATAATTTAGTTAATTTAACCACAATATTTGAAAAATAATTTTTTACCTTCTTGTCCATGTTGTTCTCCATTTTGGTAGTTCTTTGTGTATTCTCTATCACATTCAATGTCGTCATCAGATAGTATAATTTGATTGGATGATACCTGAGTGTGCTCTTTATTTGAAGTTGTAGTATTATAAGAATTTGAAGAAGTTATTGAACATAACCGACCGAGAAAAGTAAAATACAATGAAAGAAGAAATATGAAAATGTTAATACAAATACCTTGTTTTATACCCAATACATGATAGAAATGGTTCATAAACAACTCTTGTTGTACTATCTCCACAATAGAAATAACTATTCTATCTAGTGATCTGATCAACGAATGAAGAACTCTACCTACTGCATACAACGGAAGAATTGTACCTCAAGAAGAGACCAGTCTCGAAACTATGTGATCCCATAATTCCCGTGTCCTTTCTTTTGCAAAAAATTGGCTTCTCGAACTATCATTGTTAACCTTGGGAAAAGGTAAATCAATCATTAGTAGGCCCTCATCCTTCCAATCCATATCCATTTGAAAAGTAGACAAATTATCCTCATCCCTTCCAATGCTCCAACACTGTATAATAGAGAATCCTATAAACAAGTCCTTGGAAAAATCTCTATAAACTCCCTTGGTAGGATTCCCTGTTACATTTTTGTTTTTCTTGCTAAAAAGTGTGAAATCTTTAGAAATCATACAATATTTTTCCATATCAGCTAAAAAAATATAAGTACATGCCGCTTCATTTGATTATAAGTAGTACAACAATGCAAGCATATCTTCTTCTATCCAGGGACTATCACAATTACACATATCAACAACAATAAATTCATAGCTGATTGCTGCACCAAAAAATGCAATCAATCTTAATGTGTTGACCAAAGATGCAGGATAACAACATTGACAATCAAACTGTGAACTATCTTTGACGTCGTCAATGGACATACCCATCCCCTCTTTATTGATATATATATTCAATATTTTCTCATCATCATTTGGTAATTTGGTACCATTATCCTCTTCAGATTCTTTCTTTCTCTTTTTACTCGGAGATTTTGGTTGCTTTTTAGAGCATAAAATACTGCACAGTTGCTGGAGATGATTTGGTGCAATTTTATAGATTTCAATGACATTACGATCAATGATAATCTATGATCGAACAGTTTGAACATCATGAAATTTGAAATATTCAACGATCAAATTCCTTGTTGACCTCTCGTCCTTGATTCACTTGGAATATTGATATAAAGTCTATGCACAAAAATTTTTGTCGACTGATGTGATCATCCAAACTGATCCATTGATTATATTTTCTGCCACAGCGGTCAATTCATCTTCATCACGATCACGCAATGGTCTAAAAAACTTAGATCCATGATTCTTTATTTTATTTTGAACAAAATAAACCTAAGTGATGCTCTTAGGTGAGCATGGCAAGGAACCACTTTTGTAAAGCTCAAATACAGACATCCATTTGCTCCATAATCGATCCGATGTCAAAACAAGAGTTAGCTTGTCTTTAAGGATGTCCTTTGTTTGAACAACAAACATATCCATAGATTCACCTTGGAGAGACTGCAAACATGTAAAATTGAAGATAATATTTAATTTTCTAATTTCATAACACATACAACAATCTAAAGACTTTGATTAATAAGAAGAAAAATTATATACCTGCCAAGCATCACTGGAAACGTTTCCCTTTCCCGAGAGGGATGGCCTACTACAGGATATCCGTTTCTCCCTTGCTTTTACAACTTGAGAAATGAATGGAGTGTTTGCAAATTCCTTGTTTGATAAATTTTGTTGTTTGCATAATTTGTTGATAATGTGCCGAGGAACATCTTTATGTAGAAGATGAGTTGTTTGATGCCGATACCTTGAATGGACCGATTGATATTTATAATTTTCAATGATTTTTTTCTACGCAGAAATAATATGTTGCCCATCCAATATATACAAATTTACTGAAGGAAAATTAATTTCGTCTTCATTTCTAGGAAGAAATCCCAATGTGGTCTCCTTATCGAAAGGCAATAGAATAACATCTCTCAATGTGGTTGTAAATGTTGAGAGAAGAGATATAACCATCTTTTCCATGACCTCCTCATCAAATTTTTTATATTGTAAATTCGGAGGCACAACAACACATCTTGTTACGTCAAACTTTCTCATTGAAAAAAAAGTATTTGATCTATTATTGTTGAACTTCTTTTGAACTTTCGAAGCTCTTAGTCGCTTTCCGCATCATCGCTATAGAAGGACTTGATTTGAGTGGTTTGAAGGAAGATTTGGTCACACTTGTTTCAATATGATGGAGAAATGTTCTTCTAAGGTAGATACGAATCTTTTCATGGCCTACATTTGTCAACTTCTTTTCAATATTCATGTAATGCAATACAGACGAAGTTTTCACAACCCGGATTCTTTTCTTCCATACCGAAAAAATTCCTTTCTTCAAAGATGACGCGGTATTAATTCCGAACCAATTAGAAACATCATACGAGGGAAAAAACCACCCCTGCTTTGCACAGGAAACCAGATTTGAATCAGGACCACTTTTCATTAGATCTGGTCAAAAATTACAAACCATAAGATCAACCTGTAGAAGGAAACACCGATCTCTCTCGACCACTTCAACTTGAACATGCAATAAATATTTAGTAATGGGATCTGTAGATGTCAATATTCCAGCTTGAGTTGGAGCTCCTTCCTCATTCAAGCATAATAAATATAAATCCGGCTACAAATTATTTGGTTCATCCATATCAATATACCATTCATTTTTTAATAAACCAAGGTTGTGATCTTTTAACAAACCAAGGAACGGGATTTCCTGGTATTGACTAAGGCTCAACAACGCATACAAGTTTTATATGCAAAACAATAAATATTAAGTAGTTAATATAAGAATGCATAAAATGTTTATAATTATAAATTAGTGTTTTAATATTAGATGTATACTTTCAAATGTTCAGGCTAATGATCGATGGATAAGGAACAACGGCTCATTTTCAAAATCAATTGATTGATTAAGAACAAATCTGTTAGCATTATCCATGAGATATCGAATGCACATTTTATATAGTCATTTGAGATAGAATCGATCATAGAAGGAGCGATCATCATAAACAGGGTGGTCGATCCTTCTTGTCGGAAGTCGAAAGTCCGGATAAATATTTTTTCTATGTTATAACTTAGCCAATGTCCTGATCCCTACTATTTGATGTGGAAGTCAGAAGCCGTGAATTGCTAGCCCCACCTTCGTAGATTAAATATTTTTACATTTCTCTCGTAAATGAAGGGGCAGCCGACCCTTCTTTTTCCTAGTATTATTTTCATAATAGTTCTAGACTGCAATACGGGGCAACTGACTCTTCTCTGATTGTAGATAAGAGTTTGCAGCTGATTGTGCAAAATGGTACTATTACCCTTCTGAGATAATAAAAGAATAGTTCCTGTGGACGTAGCTCCCGCATGGGGTGAACCACGTAAATCAATGTGTTTATGTGTATGATTTTATGACATGTTTTGTATATGAGTTTATGTGCATTTTTTTATTTACTTTCATATCTATGTGAACGGTAACTGAACGTTGAGTATTTGGAATACAAGTGCGTGAATGTGAAGAATAAACACTTAGTATGATTAATGCGTAGCTAACTGGTGAATATAGTAGAGATTCAACGTAGTTATGTATACTGCGATAGCTATGAAGTGCGAAGTCATTTGTTATTCTATCCCATTATTAGATGTTAAATAGAACATTAAGCGAGGTTGTTAACCAAACCTCCGCATCGCCACGGTTACAGAAGCTTGATTATGTAACCCACGATATTTTCTTCGGGTGAGACTTCAACCTATTTAGAGGGTGATGTCGAAAGGGCCAAGCAAGGTGCTTGGTTGTGTCTACATTTCTCTCATAAATGAAGGGTCAACCAACCCTTCTTGTGCTCAGTATTCTTCCAATGTTCACCATTCTGCATATACATGAATTCATGGCCTAGCCTTCGTAGGTTGAATATTTTTACAATTCCCTCATAAATGAAGGGGCGGCCAACACTTCTTGTGACCAATATTTATCTTCAAAATAGTTCTAGACTACAAGAAGGGTTGGTTGATCCTTCTTGTGTTCACCATTCTGGATACAGATGAATTGTTGGATATTAGTGTTCACAATTCTCTACTAAGCGAAGGGGAGGTCGATCCTTCTTGCCAATATGGGAAAGCACACATAGAAAGAAAATTTGTGAAGTAAAAGAAGGGAGTAGCAATGCAAATTTCAATCAGAAAGAAGGGAAATGCGAAGTGAACCTCGCCACTCACTTAACCATCAGCGAAGCTAGAGAAAACTAATCATTACAATTTTGATCGGAAAGTAGCCATTATACAATACCTTTGGAAACTAGATTTTTCCGCTTTTAATGCATATTTTTCCGTTGAAGACACATTCAATGAAAGGAAAGGACCAAGATCTAAGCAGGATTTGGCAAATGGAAATAGAATTTAATGCTAATTTATCCTTTTTTGGGCACAATTTAGTGTCATTGTCCCTACAAAGAGTAAGGATCGCATAGTCACCGATCTTTACCATGACTTTAATTTTTACCACATGTAATTTTTGAGCATTACCAGTCAAGAGCAAGAGTAATCCGAAAGTGTATGTCTGAAAAAGAGAGCTTAGAGGAGATATTAAGGGAATTAAAACATTCTAGTTTCGAAGGAATCATGAAGATGCCAGTGAAGAAAATAGTCCTAGAGAGAGCTAGAACCTCTAGGGATTCACCGTGAAATTCACCCAAGCAGAAACATAAAGATAAGCAGAAGGCTACTGAGTAAGAGAAGCCGAAGGCTGCATAAATTACAAAGGAGTATCCTACAGAGTGACCTCGTGAGAGGCTGATGCTATTGGTACTCGAGTACATCCCTACGAAAAAAGAGGATGCACCAGTTGTGATACTCAAGAAGAATTTGCAATACGATCAGATCTTGCTTCCGCCCATGCCGAGTCATGTGCGTGAAAAGGATATTTTTCTAGGAAAGATTCCAGAATGCAAGTTCGAAGATCATGACTTGCTACACGAGACAAAGTACCCACAATTTCAGTTGGACTAGTACATGTGTAGGTGAGATGATGAAGCCAGTAAGTAGACAACAATCCATGCACAAGACTAGGTTGCACCATTACTACCCTCGAGATTGCTGAATTTACTGCAAATTCAGCATTTTGAAAGAAGCCCAGAGCTCACAGTGGTTGTGAGAACATTTCTCTCCTGTATGCACCAGGGTTACTTGTGGTTGGACTGCAAGATTGATATCAATGTAGACCTGATCCATAGCATCACACACCTAAGTAAAAGAGGCACTGACACTGCAGAAGAATTCATAGGCAAGAGCAAGGACAAAGAACTTGCATGAAGGATGAAGAGTGAATTCATTTTGGTAAAAGGTACCTGTGGATATCAAACAAATCAAATCCAGGATGTCGCCATGAGATTCACGGTTCACCTTCTCACAGGAGAGGTATTAAGAAAATTTCAACCGATCGAGGTGCTAGCCACTGCAATGTCCTTGGCTGCGAAGGGTAAGGATGGACTCCAGTATAATTGGGAAACTTACCTTCTGAATGAGTTCCTACATGATGTTGCAGATATGCAAGACAATGGACATCAATTCCATTATAGCTGGATGTTAATCTTGATTGCATTCGCAGGATGGAAAGAGCCTAAGTATCAACAAAACTTACCGGTGGCCATTGGAGACTGTCGAGGACCCAAATACGTGAACATGCGGGCCAATTCGAGGTTAGACAGAAAAATATTAAATAATGTGTAGTTGTATACATATTATGATCAGTTATGCGAAGTTATCAAGTGCACTTCGCGTATTCTGAAGGCCATAACAACAACATATATTCGCAATATGAGATTCAAAGTGGGCTTATAGTTTATCTTCATACAGCCTAGAGAACCATCAAAAGAAGAATGGTATGAAGGCCTATACCAAATGGACGTGCAAAGAATTGATTTTATCATTGAATATTGGCCACCCAAATGGAGAATGGCTGCGCCAGGAACATTCATTACTACATTTGAGGAAAGCACAAATAAAAATGACACCTGAGAGCCAACAAATGGACAAGAGAAGGAACAACAACAAGAAGTTGTTGATTTTCCAACAGGTGAGAAGAGGAAGAATCCAGACACAGTCGTGCTAGAAGTGTCGAAGAGGAAGAAGCAGAAAGCAAATAAGACTCATAATCATGAGAAGCTACATCATGATGATTGTTATTCCATCGCAGCACAAGTCGATGATCATCTTGAATAGACACTCGTAGTAAAAGACAACAAGCAAGAGGAACTCCATGCAACCATGATAGAGAGAATTGAAGAACTGAAGAGTATGGTGGAAAGAGTAGAACAAGTCCAGAGATACTTGGTAAGGGAATCTGACTCCGAAGACCGATCAGAGGAGTCCAATAGAAGAAAAAGAAAAGCACCAACATTGACAATGAGCACCAAGTTAGTTCGCATAGAGCCGATGAACGTGATATTCCCATTGGAAAAACTAACTGAAGGTGCAAATAAGTTCACACATCTGGATATCAATGTGGGAATGTTTCCCATCGAAGGACTACATAATCTACATCTGCAAGTTTTGGAGGAAATTAGAGATAGAGATATGATCTCATACAACCAGCATCTGAAGCTGGAAGATAGTTATAAGGAACTGAAGAATGAATGCACGTTGAATACAAATGAGCTAGAAAATGCTCATGAGAGGCATAAAAAGTTAATGAAAACCGTAACTAAAGTCTGTGCAAAGATCCCAGAATGCGAAGAGGATTCTGAAGTGGAAGCTACCATTCTTAAGATTGGTGTTGCCATGGATAATATCAAAGTGAAAATGGAAGATATGGAGATTTCATACAAAGAAAAAATTGCTGACTTAGAGTCTCGGCAACAACCTGGTACTCTACTAGAGGTATAATTAGCAAGAGCCAAAGATCCAAAAACACCAACTAAGAACATCTCTGTAGAAGTTGCGAGGTGTCAATACTTTCTTGAAGAAGTCTCGAAGGTTTTGGGTATATTGCAAGAGGATCCCAAATTATAGAAAATTCAGGATGAAACTCACAAGAGGCAAAAGGACCTTGATTCTATGAACACAGCCATGAAGGATTTGCTGCTAAAGCAAAAGATCTAGAAGTTCACAGAAACTAAAGAGATTCAGAACGATCTGAAGGCACTAAGGGAAAAGGAAGCTGAAACTTCATCGAATTTACAGTATATGAAAGAAGAAGCATTGGCACTCTCTGAATAAATCAAGGAGAAATCGCAAGAACTCCGCACAGCAGAGACTACACTAAAGGGTCAAATGCAAGAACCCATATCAGCAATGATGCTCGAAATGATCAAAGAATACGAGCAAGAGGCTAAGGAAGCAGTTGCAAAGCTAAGTGCAAACTTTCAGGAATTTGCCGTGACGAGGAACATCCCAAGTGATGCGCAGTCAAATAATCCTAGTGTAAGTGACTTGGGGCCGAGTCACAAGTAAGTGTTAGAGTCTTGCTGGGTGCGACCCAAGTACAGGAAGTTTTGAAGGTGAGTACAATTAGGCGAGGCACTACAGAAGTCAGAGATGCACTGTCCGAGAAAGCGTTAGAGTCAGAGGAAGCGACGCCAAAGGGACAATGAAGTTAAAGCTTATCATGGTCAACATGAGAACCACATGGCTTTTGGGTTTTGGGTACTATGGGGGTTGGCCCATAGTTATTGTAATATGCAGCCTTCAGGAAAATCTATATAAAAGGGTAATTTTCTATGAGGAAGGGTTAGGTATTAGAGGTTTGTTGGGATTTTGATGGTTAGATAGACCTTAGAAGAGAACAGTGTAATGAGAGAACGGACTCTACATCTGAGTGTGTAGAGATCTGATTGTAGAGAAGAGTGTGTAGCTAATTGCATAGACTGGTATTGTTACCCTTCCTAGATAATAAAAGAACAGTTCCTGTGGGTGTAGCTCCCTCCTAGGGTAAACCACGTAAATCAGTGTGTTTATGTGTATGAGTTTATGACATGTTTTGTATATGATTTTATGTGCATTTATGTATTTACTTTCATATGTATGTAAATGGTAATTGCACATTGAGTAATTGGAAAACAAGTGCGTAAATGTGAATACAGTAGAGATTCAACATAGTTATGTATACTGTGATAGCTGTGAAGTGTGAAGTCATCTGTTATTCTATCCCATTATTAGATGTTAAATAGAACATTAAGCGAAGTTGTTAACCACATCTTCCCATCACCGCGATTACATGAGCTTGATTCTATAACCTCCCATATTCGCTTCGGGTGAGACTTCAAACTGTTTACAAGGTGATGCCGAAGGAGCCAGTGAAAGGGGTTTTTTTGTGTCTACATTTATCTAGTGAATGAAGGGTTGAACGCCCCTTATTGTGCTATGTATTATTTCAGTGTTCACCATTCTGCATATAAATGAATTTACATCCTAGCCTTCGGAAGTTGAAATATTTACAATTCCCTCATAAATGAAGGGGCGACCGACCCTTCTTGTTCCCAGTATTGTGTTCATAATAGTTCTAGACTGCAAGAAGGGTCGGTTGATCCTTCTTGTGTTCACCATTCTAGATACAGGTGAATTCACAATTCTCTACTAAATGAAGGGGCTTCTGATCCTTCTTGTTAGATCTTGGAAGTCGGGATAATTTTTTTTTATATGTTATAACTTAGCTAATGTCCTGATCGCCATGGTTACAGAAGCTTGATTCTCTAACCCCACATATTCGCTTCGGGTGAGACTTCAACCTATTTACAGGGTGATTCCGAAAGGGCTAGTGAAAGGGGTTTGGTTGTGTCTACATTTCTCTCGTAAATGAAGGGTCGACCAACCCTTCTTGTGCTCGGTATTATTCTAGTGTTCACCATTCTGTATATACATGAATTAACAACCTAGTCTTCATAGGTTGAATTTTTTTACAATTCCCTCTTTAATGAAGGGTTGGACAACACTTCTTGTGCCCATTATTCTTTTCAAAATAGTTCTAGAGTGCAAGAAGGGTTGGTCGATCCTTCTTGTGTTCACCATTTTGGATATAGGTGAATTGCTGGATATAGGTGTTCACAATTCTCTACTAAATGAAGGGGCAGTCGATCCTTCTTGTTGGAAGTCGGAATTCAAGATAGATATTGTTTATATGTTATAACTTAGCCAATATCACGATCCCTACTATTTACCGCGGAAGTCAGGATTTGGGAATTATTGTCCCATCCTTCCTAGATTAAATATGTTTAAATTTCTCTCTTGAATGAAGGGTTGACCGACCCTTCTTGTGCTTAGTATTTTTCCAATGTTCATCATTCTGGATATACATGATTTGACAGCCTAGCCTTGTAGCTTGAATGCTTTTACAATTCCCTCATAGATGAAGGGGCGACTGACCCTTCTTTTGCCCATTATTCTTTTCATAATAGTTCTAGACTACAAAAAGGGTCGGTCGATCCTTCTTGTGTTCACCGTTATGGATATAGGTGAATTGCTAAATACAGGTGTTCACACTTCTCTACTAAATGAAGGGGCGGTCGATCCTTCTTGTCGCAAGTTGGGGCAAATATTTTTTATATGCTATAACTTAGCCAATGTATCGATCCCTACTATTTACTGCGGAAGTCGGAAGTCGGGAATTGTCATCCCGGCCTTTGTAGATTAAATATTTTTAGATTTATCTCTTAAATGAAGTGTCAGCCGACCCTCCTTGTGCTTAGTGTTTTTCCAATGTTCACCATTCTGGATATACATGAATCGACGGCCTAGCCTTCGTAGGTTGAATATTGTTACAATTCCCTCATAAATGAAGGGGCGGCCGACCCTTATTTTATCCAGTATTATTTTCATAATAGTTCTAGACTGGAAGAAGGGTCAGATGATCCTATTTGTGTTCACCATTCTGGATACACGTGAATGGATGGATATAGGTGTTCACAATTATCTACTAAATGAAGGGGCGATCGATCCTTCTTGTCGAAAGTCGAGAAAGCTCACTCGGGAATAATGGCCATTCTGGAGACAATTATGTTTCACATGTAACAAATTATTATCATGATCATTGAATTTTATGGACAAGAATTTTTGTAGTTTCTTTGATTCATAATATGAATAGCAAGAGGCTCTTTTTCTTCTTGGAAAAAAAGAGCATCTAACTAGGATGAATTTTGCATTAATTTGGAAGAAAGAACATTGAAAATATTTAATTGTGTGAATCATAGCAAATAAAATGAATTCTAACTCACATAGTGCAATAAAATATGAGGCAAAGCGATAATATGGTGTAACATGAAATACATTCACAAAAGAAAAATTAAAAGACTGAAGAAAGTGACAACATATGAATATATGTTTTCGATAGACTTGTACTTATTCTCTTCATTAAAGTCTTCAAAAAATATTACATCACTATATCTTTTTCTCTCGGATCCAACCCCGATTACTTTGTAAAGTCAAAATTTATACAAAATTTTCTTTGAATAAACCCTACCTGATTCTTCGCTAAAAAAGAAATTTCAAAAAAATCTTTACTAAACTTCAAGAACATTTGTTTTGTTGTCGACCAAGATGGTATAGTGTTGCTTTGATTTGTGCTGATGTAACACTTGGGAAGTTAACAAAGGAACCCTAACTTCATTTCAAATCTAGACACCTGAATATTCATTCTTGATATAACCTGTATTTTGTTTTCTTAAAATTTTCAACAATTTTCCTTTGCTCTTGAGTTGGGATTTCATATTCCATCATTTCTTTTACCATCACCTCCAATTATATGCACATTGTGTAACATATAGCTGGTAGATCCTTCTTAATCATTAGAAATTGTTCAAGTATTTCAAAATCATCGGTCAATTTATCAATTATTGTCTTTCCAGTTAATCCTTTAACCAAACCTTCAAATTTCGAGTGATCCATACTAGCCTATACTATCAAACTGTGATCATTTTCTTGTGTCATTAATTTTCCATTGTCACTCCCAAAATAAGGTATACCAATTTCAAAAGGCCCCAAAAATAATTTCTTAAAATTTTGAACTTCAAGCACCATATGTTGCGCTTTGTCTTGTACTTCTTTAACACGATCATGCTTGCCAATAATTCTTGTTTTCCAAATGGTGATTGATGGTAATTATCACTGAGTGTATTTGAAGGTATTTAATCTTATCAAGTTGAATTGGAAGTTCAGAATCATCATCACCTAGTTTAGAGATCAAATCCTCCCTCCTTGAGTTTTTGTAGCTAATTTCTTATGTACAAGAAAAAAGTTCTTTATATCACTTTATGAGAGTAATATTGGCCTATTTCTTATGTAATAACATAGTATGTAATTTTATGATATCATTCTATTCAATACAAATTACAGAACTCTGATTTCTTCTCCAATTTATGCACCCCTTCTAGATTTAGCAAGAATTTGGCTAGCTTTCAGTGTATGATTCATAATTCAATGAGTATAATTTCAAATTAAGTAATTCATGTTCTCGGAGTCATATAACATGTCATATGTCATGATAAAACCCCCGTTTCATAAATTTGATTTCCTTTGAGCACTTCTTGGGAATCCAGAAGTCGAACTAGTTGAGTTGTCCTGAATTTCCATTTTACTAGTTTTGTTGTAAGACTTGTCCATATATACATATAAGTTTATGAGATGATATTTAATGATGAAATGAATTTAAATGAATATTAATTAACCTTTCTGATGTCTACAAGAAACTTGTACAACCCTCAGTTAAGTTTCCTTATACCCATACTAGTCTGCATATGTTGAGAACCCCAGGAGCATTGGAGTATAGTTCATCCGAGACATTATTGAAAAAGAAATGGTCTTAGTACATTGTGCAGAGTTATAAACTCATATCAGAACCTTCCATCCATCCATAGCCTTTGATCTTTCCCATCTCCAACAATTCTAGATTCCACAATCAATGTTTTAGTCAATTTTGAGAAGTCTTGAGTTTTTGTGCCACAATCCTAAGTTGGTACATTAAAATGGTATCATAGCATGGTCCTATGAACCTTCTCTTAATTTGATTCTACGAGTTCAAGAATATTTACAGATTCCAAGAAGAAAATTCCTTTGTTAGAAGAAGAAGAGGAAGAGGAGATCAATTCCACTGAAGGGAAATTACAAGAAGAATCAGATATGTCTCATAATGATGATAAGAAAGATTTCAAACTCTTTGTTCAATGCATGATTAAAGGGATGCAATACATCTCTCTCAATATTGTGCAATCAGGAAAAGAAACAAGGGATTTATTATCTTAGCAGCTAGGAGCCAAGGTAGGAGAGGGGAGCAACAATGGCAATCCACATGGCAAGAGGAAGAGCAGTGGTGGCCACATTATCTCAAATACTGGGCCTCAAAATAGGTCTAGTGAATTAAATATGGAGGCTCCATCTTTCTCAAGGCCTACAATTCCTAATTTTACTAAAGAACAAAGAGAAGAACCTAAGGGTCGAAATGGAGGTCTTGCTTCATGGGAGGACAAGTACATTGAGTACCTTACATTGAATGAAGAATGCATAAGTGCTCTACCATTCAAAGAATTTGTGATATGCAATATAAGTCCAACCCAAGAGGAGGATTTATAATGAAAAATCATAATTTTGAACTCAAAAATGTCATTGGTAAAATTTCTTTACCGTATTTTGATGGTTCTAACAAATGCACTGCTAACTCTTGGATTCAGAACTTGACACATATTTTCAGTTGAATCCTATGGCTGAAAGAGATGCCATCAAGATGGATACTCTACACTTAGATGGAGAATCAAATGAGTGGTGGTTTCATGGCCTAAATATTCTTGGGCATGACCAAGTAACCACCTATGAAGAGTTCACAAGGAGGTTAGCTTAAAGGTTTGAAAGAAGGGATCTTGAGATTGCCTTCAGGGAACTAGCACATGTGAGACAAAATGGAATTCCATAAGCCTACATCTTTGAGTTCCAAAAGGTGGCGGTTGTGGTCTCTGATATTTCAGAGGCAAGGCTGATTTTATTGTTCATAGAAGGGTTGACAGAACCTTTGAAAGGCTTGGTAAAATCCTACAGACCCAACGCCATGCAAGATGCACTAAAACGAACCAGATATTTGCAAGACTCTCTTCCATGGACTAGATTTCCTCCAAGGGTTGTTGGCCCTACTCCATTCAAGAACCAAATACCACCCATGAAGAGTCCTCATGGAATTTTTAGAAAAGAAAACTATGCTAAGGACTGAGATGAGTTGAGAAGAAGAAAGTTGTGTTTCACTTGTCAAGAGCCATGGGTTCCTGGGCATAGATGTGCCAAAGGAAAGGCACATTACATTGAGGTTTATTCAAAGAGTGAAGCCGAGGAGGAATAAGAAGAAGAAGATACCCCAATAGATGCAGAAGTAACCTATGAGTCTACAGAAGAAGGACCTCATCCTGAGGTAGGCAAGATTGCAGTGCTCTAAGGAGTACCTCACTACCATACAGTCAGATTTAGACGAGTGGTTCAAGGACAATCAATGAAGGTATTGGTGGATGGAGGAGCCACACACAAATTCATTGAATCAACCTTGGTTGAAAGAAGGAATCTACATACTGAAAAATTGGGAGGCTTCACTGTTATCATCCCAAGTAATCATTCTATGAAATGTTGTATATGGATTCCTAAATTACAGATTTGTGTAGGAGAAGATACCATTACAGATAGTTTTTATGTTGTTGATGTGGCTAATACTAACATGGTATTGGGATTACAATGGATGTAATCCATTGTAAAGCATTTAGTGGACTGCCAAGTCCCTGAAATGGTATTTAAAGGAGAAAATGGAAAATAGATGGTTTTGAAGGGAATCAACACTTATCCCAAACAAGTGGTAAGTGCGCATAGTATGAGGTCTATCCTAAGGCATGGAGACATTGAGTGGGCTTCTGAATGCCTAATAACCACTAAGGGAAGATCCTTCGAAGTATCTCATCTCCCTAAAGACATTGAAAGACTGCTCCAAAAGCATAAGAAAGTATTTGAGGACCTTCCTCATGGTAGGCCTCCAGATAGAGGAATAGAGCATAGGATTGAGTTTGAGATAGGAACCTCACCTATCAAGGTGCATCCCTACAAGCATCCAAAGAGATTCAAGGATGAAATAGAGAGAACCATTAAGGAGTTTCTTGATTTGGGGTTCATTAGGCCAAGCTCAAGTCCTTTTGCCTCTTCAATAGTTCTTGTGAAGAAGAAAGATGGGACAATGAGAATGTGCATAGATTACTGAGCTCTTAACAAGAAGACCATCAAGAATAGATATCCTATTCCAAGGATAGACGATATTATGGATGAGCTCCATGGGGCCAAGTACTTTTCAAATATTGACCTTAGATCTGGATACCATCAAATTAGCATGAGAGAAGAAGACATACAGACGACTGCCTTTCGGTGCCACCATGGGCACTTTGAGTTTTTGGTTATGCATTTTGTCCTAACAAATGCACCTGCAACTTTTCAATCTTGCATGAATAGAATGTTTAACAAACATCTCTATAAGTTTGTACTTGTCTTCTTTGCTGATATTTTAATCTATAGTAGTACTTGGGAAGAGCATTTGCATCTTTTGGATATTGTACTAGCAATCTTGGATGATCAATATTTTTATGCAAAGCTAATCAAGTGTGAGTTTGGAATGATTGATATTTTGTATCTTGTTCATGTGATTGGTCAATATGGAGTTAAGGTTCACATGGAAAATATCCAAGCGATTCTAGATTGGCCTAGTCCTATAAATCTCACTAAACTGAGAGGGTTCATTGGGCTATGCACCTACTATCGGAATTTTGTCAAGGGTTTATCCAATATGACCTCTCCTTTGACAGATCTCACTAAGAAGAGAGCCTTCCATTGGTCAAAAGAATCAAAAAAATTATTCAACAGAATGAAGGAGGTAATGAGCACTTGTTCTGTTCTTGCACTTCCAGATTTTTCTCAACCTTTTGTACTTCAGTGTGATGCTTCAGCAAGTGGTATCGGGGCTGTCTTAATGAAAAATAAACATCCATTGGCCTTTGGGAGAATAAATTTGCAGCCAAATGAAAGGTTGTATTCAGTTTATGACAAAGAGATGCTATCCATCATGCATGCACTAGTCAAGTTTAGATAGTATTTGGTGGGAGGCAAGTTTATCATCAAAACTGACCACAACAGTTTGAGGCACTTCTTAACCCAAAAGGAGCTGAATGATAGACAAAAAAAGCGGGTAATCAAGTTACAAACATTTTATTTTGAGATTGAGTATAAGAAGGGTAATATGAACATAGTAGCTGATGCACTTTCTAGAAAGTCCACACTTGCACTGCTGAAATTTCAGGATGATTGGAAAATACAACTTGGTGTAGAATACACTAAGAATCAGTTTGCTTGTGATCTATTTGATGGATTGATTCATGATGATGCCTATAAAATTCTTAATGATTTAATTTATTATAAGGGTAGAATCTTTGTAGTTCCAGAATCCACACTAAAGAAAAAGATTCTTGAAGCTTCCCAAGATGTGCCTTTGGCAGGGAATCCAACATTTGTGAAGACATATAGGAAAGTGAGGGATAGGTTCACATGGAAGGGGATGAAGAAAGAGGTGATGGAATATGTCATATCATGTGTGGCATGTCATCAAAATAAAGTAGAGCATACTCATCTAGCAGGTCTCCTACAACCACTCCCCATTCCTAAGCAAAAATGGGAGAGTATATGAATGGATTTCATCACGGGGCCGCCCAAAAGCCAAGGTAAAGATAGCATCTTTGTTGTGGTCGATAGGTTGAATAAATATGAACATTTCTTTGTTGTCACAACTAATATTTCAGCCAGCCAAGTGGCTGAAATTTTCATCAAAGAAATCTTCAAACTTCATGGAATACCCAAGTCCATCATCAGTGATAGAGACAGGAAGTTTACTACCAACTTTTGGCAAGAATTGTTCAAGCTAGTAGGAACAAGTTTGGAAATGAGCACAAGATACCATCCACAGACTGATGTCCAAATAGAGAGAGTGAACCAATGGCTGGAAGGGTACCTAAGAAACTGTGTCACTGGTCAACAAAATTCATGGACCGCTTGGCTCCATCTGGGAAAATTTTGTTACAATAATACTTTCCATCTTTCGATTGGTATGACTCCCTTTAAAGCTCTTTATGGATATGATGCACTTAATTTTAATGACCTGATATTTGGTGATTTTAAGACACAGAAAGAAAATTATTGGCTCCAAGAGAGTCAATACATACTCATAACTGTCAAGGACAACTTGCAGGTAGCACATAATCGACAGAAAGAACATGCATACAGGCATAGAGTTGAGTGATCCTTCCAAGTGGGAGATTTGGTATATTTGAGGTTGTAACCCTATAAACAATCATCATTGAAGTCTAAATGGGTTGAGAAATTGAAACCAAGGTTCTATGGCCCCTACCAAGTTTTGATAAATATCGGTGAAGTGGCTTATGAGCTAGAGTTGCCTCTAGGCAGCCAGATTCACAATGTTTTCCATCTGTCCTGTTTGAAACAAGTAGTATGAAAGCAAGTCAAATTTTCAAAATACTTGCCACTCCTTGATGATCAGGGGAATTTGGTGTTGATCCTTGAAAGGATCCATGATCTCAGAGAAAATAATCTAAGGAGCAGAATCCTTAAGGAATTTTTGGTGCAGTCGGAAGGACTACCCAGTGAAGATGCTAATTGGGAAGGAGAACACATCTTACATAATCTTGGTTTGAAATTGCTTGAGTAAAATAAATATTGGGTGGGGAGGATTGTCATGTCCCCACAAAATTGAGCGTTGGAACAAGTTCCTAACCCAACCAATCCCTTGGGTTGAGGAGGTAGTTGCATAACCATGGGGTTAAATTTTTTATTCCATACAATTAATTAATTAGGAGTGTGCATTTAATTTTATCCATAGTTGCTACCTACTTGGGATAAGTAATTATGGTGCATTTAATATTATTGGTGAAATTAATATTTTTATTGTTATGCTGAATAAATGGATAAATTGTCCCACCAAGTCGAATTAGTGGATAAGGTTGGAGGAGTAACTTGGAGTGGAACTCAAGCACTAGAGTCCAAAAATGATGTCAAAAATGAGAAAAGAGGAATATTTCGGGAAAAGAAGCACAAAACCAGAAAGTGGGATAAAATAGGAAAAGTAGGAAAGTTTGGAAAATAAGGAAAGTCATAAAAAGAAGAAAATCCAAAGCAAAGCAAAGCAAAGCAAAGCAAGCAAGCAAAGAATGGAAGGAAAGCAAGATTTCCTCATCCTCTCAAGGAATGCATATTACTCAAGGAGACTTTCTCTCCAAGTCATGAAAGATCTATAAATAATGCCATGAGAACCACATTCACGTATTTTGTTAGTATGATAAATTTTATGAATGCATTTGTGCATTTGAGACTTGGGAGATGTGCCCCTAGTCAAGCATGGGAGATGTGCCCCAGATTTCTATGAGAGGGTGATGGAATTCAACCATTATCATTGAGTGTATTTGCAGGTATTGAAGCTTATCAGTTTGAATTGGAAGTTCATAATCATCATCGCCTAGTTCAGATATCAAATCCTCCATCCTTCTTGAGTTTCTGCAGCTAGTTTCTTATGTACAAGAAGAGAGATATTTATATCACTTTATGAGAGGAATGTTGGCCTATTTCTGATGTAATAACAAAGTATGTAATTTTTTGATATCAGTATATTCAATACAAATTACAAAACTCTGATTTCTTCTCCAATTTATGCAACCCTTCTAGATTTAGCTATAATTTCACTAGCTTTCAGTGTATGATTCATAAGTCAATGAGTATAAGTTCAAATTAAGTCATTCCTATTCCTGGAGTTATCTAACATGTCATATTTCATGATACAACCATTTTTTCATAAATTCGATTGCCTTTGAGAACTGTTTGGGAATCCAAAAGTCGAACTAATTGAGTTGTCCTGAATTGCCATTTTACTAGTTTTTTTGTAAGACTTGTCCATATCTGCATATAAATTTATGAGATTATATTTAATGATGAAATGACTGTAAATTAATTCTAATTAACCTCTCTGATGTCTACAACAAACTTCTCCAACCCTCAGTCAAGTTTCCTACCCATACTAGTCTGCATATGCTGAGAACCCCAGGAGCATTGGAGTAGAGTTCATCCAGGATGTTCTTGAAACATAAATGGTCTCAGTACATTGTGAAGAGGTACAAAATCAGATCATAACCTTCCATCCATCCATAACCTTTGATCTTTCCCATCTCTATCAATTCTAGCTTCCACAATCACTGTTTTAGTCAATTTTGAAAAGTCTTGAGTTTTTGTGCCACAATCCTAACTTGGTACTTTACATTCAACTTGACCCAAACAACTCCTAATCGACTCTAATCCTTCCAAAAATATTCAATAAGACTCAATTACATCCAAAAAGAGATAAATGACTCAATAACAGACCTCGGTGGAATTCTATTAAAGTTTTACAATCCGTACTATAAATTGCATAACCATATGAGAAAGATTTATACATGGAATCACCGATTAATCAAATATGAACACCATATGAAGAAAACATTTGGATATTTATTATTGAATGTATGTGAACATTAATGACACTTTGTAGCATCCCTCAATTTCGACCCCTATTGTTATTATTTTTGAAAATATAATTATGATTCTGTAAGCGTCCCTGGTGAGGAGCTCAAGGCCAAGGCCCCACCAGTAGACCTCGAACTATTGTTAGGTTTTTAAGTCTTAGATTAATCCTAGAAGACTAAAGAATAGCAATGCAACTAAACGATAAGTAACTAACTCACCCATAAGTAAAGGACAATGACTAGATAGACGTTATATATATATTTACATATATAAATGGGGAGATTACATATATTA
This sequence comes from Larix kaempferi, assembly GCA_027924585.1. Classification (NCBI taxonomy): domain Eukaryota; kingdom Viridiplantae; phylum Streptophyta; class Pinopsida; order Pinales; family Pinaceae; genus Larix; species Larix kaempferi. The sequence continues at coordinate 3,126,920 of BSBM01001313.1, forward strand.
ATATGACTATTTAATGTATAGTATCTATACATGTATAAATAGTTGAGAAAGCTACTTATATAAGTGTCGTATATATATAGGAAAATTATTGAATAATATATTCATATATAATTTTATCATGCTACTTCAAGAAGTTTAGGTACAAAGTATATGTAGATATAGACAATATATGAAAGAAGGATAAAAGAAAATTTACTGGAAATACATGAATGCTTTTGTTGGATACAAATAAATAAATTTATAAAATTTCTATTATATCATTCCACACCTCCCTATATAGATATATGACATACATGTATATATAATGTTTATATGACTCATGACAAAGATCTATTTTATTATATATATATATATATCTATAGAACAACTTTATACCAATTTGATAACTAGGACAAATGGTCAAGTACTAGATACTATATATAAGTGATATAAGATATATATGTATATGATATAAGGGAAAGAAGGGAAGCTATATTTATGAAATGTCATTTGTTAAATTATTTGTTAGAATCCCTAATGATCATTGGTATTATTTTAAGTTATGTTAACCCTAAACAAATTTACTATTCACTACACACTCTTATGACATTAGGGGAACGCCCTAAATTTATAGTATAATAAATGAAATGACAAAGGAATAAAATGCTTATGTGAAATTTAAACATCCCTAACGACTCAATGTGTCAGTAGGAAGATTTTCCCATGATGGAGCTCTCGACCACCTTCATTCAAGAACTGGTTGTGATGTTTCCTGCCATCGACTCCACTAGGATAACTCCAAACCCTATTTTTTCCACTTGTCTCCATTAATCACATCATGGCAACAATCGACCCTATATCACCGGTTTTGCTCTCCTACTGCGTGAAGTGCTTCTTAAAAGAAAGGGCTCCACGCACCTGTAATGAAGGACGTGGATTTTAATGGTTTCTTGAGTTTTTATGAGGAGAAAACGCCAAACTCCTAAAGAGCTTCCACCTACTGTCTTTCCAGGAGGCACACCGAATATCTTTTTTCATAGCTACTATGCTTATGTAGGGGGGAAATCGGAGAGGTTGATATGGGGCATATCTACACACATTAGGAGGGATCCGAGGGAGGATTTATTGGAGGGTAGTAACACACGGTCATCGCCTCTGATGTATGAGCCCGTAATACAAAAATCACGCAGAGTTGTTGAGTAGGGGGGGGTATATTACTCACACTAATAGTCGTAGTGAGGGAGGAAGAAATCTTGAGAGTAAGTTATACACAGTCGCAGCTAGTGTGGAAGACTAGAAAGAGGAGACATGCTAGATATGGGATGACTAGAAACAGTCTTAGCACCTATTGGAGAGGCCTGTTTTTATTCCCTACGCGTGACAGGTATTATAATCTCGAAAACCAATGAATAGATTATTTTTTGTGGCAACTATGTTGACCCAGATCATTTCGGAAATCACTATGACTTTTATGTTAACCTATCTTCCCATAAAATAGATCGTTGGTGTATATTATTGTATATTTAGGTCTGTATTAATTAATATTCAGTAGATCTCTGATCACCTATGTCCGAATTCTGATAATTAGAGATAACGCCTGTTATTCCCCGACATTTTGTGCATGATATTCATGAAAGAGATCAGTTTTGAATCTTCGTAGTACTTGATGCATGTTAGTTTTCTGCTCATGCTACTAACGGTTTGAGGTTTTGGTATATAACCATGGCAGTAAAGTGAACTGCTCCTTGGAAGACGGATCTTTGTAGCAATGTTTTATTTTAGCTAATTATCGCATGGATTTATACATACAGTTGAATTGACCCATGCAAACCTTGGTCATTTTATTAGTGAAGGGAGACGGGTGATCAGCTGGGTGATCTTGGATCGTCCCATACTATTTCCTTTCCAACTGTACATTAAAACTTGTTTGTATTTTCTGCATGGTTTCTCACAGAGTTGTGCTCTTTAGTTAGTGCACTTAGAAATCTTCGCCCGGTTCAATAGTGAGCCTTTCTACTTTTGATTTCCGACTTTTGTTAGACCATTTTAGTTCTCTGTCACTGCTAATAAAAATTTTATGCCCATCCGACTGTACTAGCTATATCTCTTCTTTTATTTTTATTTTTTTTATTCTTCGCAGAACTCCTGAAAAGGGTTAACGCTTAGAGTTTGATCATTATGCATTTCCTATAATTACAATATTTGCATATGGTTTTACGCTACCTAGGTTGTCAGAATAACACATTGGCTTGTCGTAGATTTCAACAGAGATGAGCAACATTTTGCCATCTCAAGTTGGTTGGGTATTGTTGTTAGTCGCTGCTACATAATCGATCCGTGTGCTCTACTTTTTCTTTTCTTGCCTTACATCTCGTTTACCCTTGGTTGAGAGGGAAAGAATGGCTCGGCGAGAGCCTCATCCTTGATTTTTATTTTTACACTTAATCATTTGGGCATTAAATTATGGAAAGTTAGATCAAATAGTGGGAAGGGACCGACCTCAAGGTGCCTAATCCCTAAATCATTGGACTACTTGACTTGGAAAGGTTATACTGTTTAGTTCATAAAAGGAATTTACTTATATGGTAAGATACTAATATTTGTTTTCATAACTTTGTGATAAGGATTCAAGGTATAATATTTGTAGGTACCCAAAAGAAAAGGGTTTGAGACCTTAGTTAATATATTACATGCAATTACTAAATGTAAGTCTAAGGATTAAAAGAAATTATAAAGTAAATTCGGTATAGAGGATGTAAAATTTACTTATTGAAGGATTTCAATATTTTTTTTGTAAAGAGGTGATCCTTAGGTTCTAACCGAAAAGATTTACGTTAGCCTTACCTTGTTCAACATCGATAAAACTATTGTCATAAGATAGGAATTATTTAAGAGTAACTAAGAGTTTAACCCATAGTTCAGAGGTATATTTTAATCCTGAAAATGTTTTAGAGACCTTTGCGTTTATTTTGATGTTATTGTGAAAGTCTCGAAAATACTCTCCATGAGAGAGGCTGGGAGAAAGTGGAAATTGATTAATGCAACAATGGTGTTGCTGATGTAAAACCTCTCTTAAATTCAATAAGATGATACAACCCTTTTGTGGATGTATCCCAAGTTGCAGGTGAACCACGGTAAAACAATGTCCATGGTATGTGTTTTCTTACATGTATTTAATGTATTGTTCTTTATGTGTATTTTAATGCATTTAGTTAAATGTGTTTTCTTATGTGTATTTAATGCATTGCCCTTATGTGTAGCTAAAGTCATTAATTAAATTTAACCATACCATCTCACTTGATTTGTGTAAATTATCTCAGCATGCTTACCTAAATCCTTTAAATGGGAAATTATGTTGTTTTCTCTTATGAGAGTTCTCTGGATGGTGTGTTTCAATTTATTAAGTTTTGGTTTTCTTGAATATATGTTACTAATTATGATGATCACGTGATTACCTAAGTCAATGTATACTTTTACTTCACTAAGAGGCCTAGCTATGATAAGATATATATACTTCCTTAAATTGTAAATGTTGATGAAAATGTTAAATGGTTTGAGTACATTTTGGTTATAACGATTGGGCAGGTCTATTAAATCGGAGATCAAGTTTATATTATGGAAAAGAAATTTTGAGTGTCCATCTTAGGTATCGTGTTAGATTTGGATTATAGATGTTCTATCTGCTATTATAAATGTCGCAAACAAGATAGAAGAGGACAACTAAAATTCTAGAAGAGAGTTAAAAACATTCTGTAATGAATACCTAAGCATGGTTTAGTATCTTCTCTCATATGTATTAAGTATTTGTAAATATTGCGAAAAAATTCCTTGAAAATCTCACCAAATTACTCTTATGATTTTTGGGTTCATGACAAATGGTATCAGAGCACTAGGTTAAAACACTCGGGCTTGATGGGCTCAACATGAAACCAATAAGTATGGAGTTACTTAACCAAGTTGTTTTTGTTTCATTTTGAATGCATGGACTAAAATGGACGAGGGTAATTCAAAGAGCAACGTTTCTCCAAAAGGGGTAAAGATAAGTATTTTACAACATTGCTTTTTCTTTATAAGATTTCGAACGAGGTATGTTATCCTTGTCATGAGTTTTTCTTGCCAGATAAGAGGTATAGGTACTTCCATGATTGAATGACATTATCATAGAATGTAATATTTAGTTGAAACTATTTCAGTAAATGTGAAACATAATGATCCTTGTATTATGATTGACTAACCTTGTTAAGGAAAACATAAGTGACATCATATTTCTGGTTGATTCATAATCCGTGGTAAAATACTAATCTAAAAGAAATAAATAGGTTAAGAAAAGTTTTGTTAAAGATGTCGAGTGATAAGTGATTTCAAAATTTGCACAGAAGTATCATTTAAAATTCTGCATTTTAGTTGTTGATATTCTATTTTTCTATCAAAGATTAATAAGTGCATTACCTATGAGCATCACTAAGTTAAAAGCATAGTTTTACTTGTATGCTCCTAAGAGGTAAGTTGCTTTGAGTTGGCAAATTCATTTGAACATTTTCAATTTTGATAGTTACTTAGTAATGAAAATATTTAGTTGTTATGACAGTTTCTTGGAATGCTACATCAGAAAAATATAGCCTCATAAATGTTATAGAATGTAAATGAAGTTGTAGTTACACTTAGAAAAATAATAGTTGGTTCTAAAATATCAATGTTAGAATATATATCATTTTATGTAGGTTTATTTAGTACAAAGTACTTGTTGACTTTCTTTCATACAACCAATAGTGTGGAATCGCCTCAGTAATTAATACCCTCAAGTATTGATAGCCAGAATAAATTTAACATACTAGGTTACAAATTATAGTTAAAGATATGAACGAATTTATGTGGTTGATGCATTTGGTTAATAATTTTTGAAAAATTGTCATTTTATTATTCAAACTTAAACGGTGTTTCATTTAGAACTTCTTACCATTACTTGAGTTTTAAGGATAAAACTGAGTATCAACATTTGCAAGCAATGTTCCTAGGGGTTAAATTAACCTTATTTTAGGAATACATGATGATAGACCCCTGTAGAGTAAGTTATATTTTCTAACAAGGATTAATGAGTATCTTGTTGACAGTTTGAAGAAAAAAATTCTAATCTTGTTGATGGAGCATGAAATCTTTAAAAAAAAAAATCTTTAGATGATAAGTCTCAAATTCGAAGTGAATCTATATGTAACTAAATACTAACCTGTTTTCAGTAGGTTTGATCTCAGACTCACATTGAGGAAGTTGAAGAGTTTACATCAGAATGAAGTGAAGATGAGGCACAAGTAAATTAAGTAAGCATTCATATAATGCTATGGAACTAATGTGTTCAGTAGTTGAACATTTGAATCAAATTTTTTCTTTATACTAACATTTCAGGAAGTGTTCGTAATATCGATTGACAACGTGATCAAGAAGGAATGTTGATTATAAAAGCACTTATACAGATAAGTTGATCAGAATCGCTCAAAAGTAAGTAATGAATTACTTTCAGTGGTAAGACTTATGACTGATAATGTGAAAATATTTTAATATACTGTTGCTATTATTATGTTGCATATGGCATACAAGAAATAATAAATGTTTGTTACCAAGAAATATTTCCTGGACTCAAACGAGAAGGTTTGAGGGGAAAAATGATGATTTTCTGGACTCAAGCAGAGGGGACAACATCATAAACTCAGTAACTAGCTTGTTGTTATGGGACAACTTACCCTTATTTGTGGTCATGTTCCCCATGGAAGTGGAACAGAGCAGGTGGGTAGCTCGTTGAATATTATACTGACCCAAAAGTCCTAGGCAAACTTTATATCCATCGAATTGAGCAGAGGAAGGGCTCACAATGGAGCACACAAGAGGTTCTTTGAGGAGACTTAACTTTTTCCTTGTGGTGTTAGAACCGAGCCCACAAGAAGATTCGATGAGGGGAAGCTATGTAATGAGTTGCAGAGTAAGACTGTCAAATTTTCCTGCTAAGTTGTAGAGTGCTATGTATGCAAGTCTCCATGATTGCTGAAGAACAAAATAGTTTGATGATCACCAAGATTTTGTTGAAAGAATTGTTTTATGGTACAAATAAATGATAAAGAATTGTCTTGTAACTAGACTATCACATGTATTTATGTATGAATGTTATGAATGCTGGAATAAGCAAAATATTTCCTCAGCGAAGAGGAAGAATGATGAACATTTATTGTTTTGAAATGTCGTATACTCATGTTATACTAAAGAACGTTGGAAGATCTGGTATGATCTGTGTAATGTGCAGGATACAAGCGATAAGAGCTTGCGGAAATTCACAAAAATGAGAAGACGACCAAAGCATAAAAATAAAGCAAACAAAGGATGCAAAAGACAAACCGTTGAACACCGAGGACAGTATTATTTTTAAAGGGGTGGAGTGTGTAACATCCCTAAATTTCAACCCCTATTGTTATTATTTTTGAAAATATAATTATGATTCTGTAAGCGTCCCTGGTGAGGAGCTCAAGGCCAAGGCCCCACCAGTAGACCTCGAACAATTGTTAGGTTTTTAAGTCTTAGATTAATCCTAGAAGACTAAAGAATAGCAATGCAACTAAACGATAAGTAACAAACTCACCCATAAGTAAAGGACAATGACTATATAGACGTTATATATATATTTACATATATAAATGGGGAGATTACATATATTAATGTGACTATTTAATGTATAGTATCTATACATGTATATATAGTTGAGAAAGCTATTTTATATAAGTGTCGTATATATATAGGAAAATTATTGAATAATATATTCATATATAATTTTATCATGCTACTTCAAGAAGTTTAGGTACAAAGGATATGTATATATATACAATATATGAAAGAAGGATAAAAGAAAATTTACTGGAAATACATGAATGCTTTTGTTGGATACAAATAAATAAATTTATAAAATTTCTATTATATCATTCCACACCTCCCTATATAGATATATGACATACATGTATATATAATGTTTATATGACTCATGACAAAGATATATATATATATATATATATATATATATATATATATATATATATATATATATATATATATATATATATACAAAACAACTTTATACCAATTTGATAACTAGGACAAATGGTCAAGTACTAGATACTATATATATATGATATAAGATATATATGTATATGATATAAGGGAAAGAAGGGAAGCTATATTTATGAAATGTCATTTGTTAAATTATTTGTTAGAATCCCTAACGATCATAGGTATTATTTTAAGTTATGTTAACCCTAAACAAATTTACTATTCACTACACACTCTTATGACATTAGGGGAACGTGCTAAATTTATATTATAATAAATGAAATGACAAAGGAATAAAACGCTTATGTGAAATTTAAACATCCCTAACCACTCAACATGTCAGTAGGAATATTTTCCCATGATGGAGCTCTCGACCACCTTCATTCAAGAACTAGTTGTGATGTTTCTTGCCATCGACTCCACTAGGGTAACTCCAAACCCTATTTTTGCCACTTGTCTTCATTAATCACATCATGGAAACAATTGACCCCAGATCACCGGTTTTGGTCTCCTACTGCGTGAAGTGATTCTTAAAAGAAAGGGCTCCACGCATTTGTAATGAAGGACGTGGCTTTTAATGGTTTCTTAATTTTTTATGAGGAGAAAATGCCAAACTCCTAAAGAGATTCCACCTACTGTCTTTCCAGGAGGCACACCTAATATATTTTTTCACAGCTACTACGCTTATGCAGGGGGGAAATCGGAGAGGTTGATATGGGGCATATCTACACACATTAGGAGGGATCCGAGGGAGGATTTATCAGAGGGTAGTAACACATGGTCACCGCCTCTGATGTATGAGCCCGTAATACAAAAATCACGCAGAGTTGTTGAGTAGGGGGGGTTATATTACTCACACCAACAGTTGTAGTGAGGGAGGAAGAAATATTGAGAGTAAGTTATACACAGTTGCAGCTAGTGTGGAGGACTAGAAAGAGAAGTCATGCTAGATATGGGACGACCAGAAACAGTCTTAGCACCTACTGGAGAGGCCTGTTTTTATTCCCTATGCGTGACAGGTATTATAATATCGAAAACCAATGAATTCATTATTTTTTGTGGCAACTATGTTGACCCAGATCGTTTCGGATATCACTATGCATTTTATGTTAACCTATCTTCCCATCAAATAGATCGTTGGCGTATATTATTGTATATTTAGGTCTGTATTAATTAATATTCAGCAGATCTCTGATCACCTATGTCTAAGTTCTGATAATTAGAGATAACGCTTGTTATTCCCCAACATTTTGTGCATGATATTCATGACGGAGATAAGGTTTTAATCTTCGTAGTACTTGATGCATGTCAGTTTTCTGCTCATGCTACTAACGGTTTGAGGTTTTGGTATATAACCATGGAATTAAAGTGAACTGCTCCTTGGAAGATGGATCTTTGTAGCAGTGTTTTATTTTAACTAATTATCGCATGTATTTATACATACAGTCTGAATCGATCCATGCAAACCTTGGTCATTTTATTAGTGAAGGGAGATGGGTGATCGGCTGGGCGATCTTGGATCGTCCCATGCTATTTCCTTTCCAACTGTACATTAAAACTTGTTTGTATTTTATACATGATTTCTCACAGAGATGTGCTCTTTAGTTAGTGCACTTAGAAATCTTCATCCGGTTCAATAGTGAGCCTTTCTACTTTTGATCGCTGACTTTTGTTAGACCTTTTTAGTTCGTTGTCATTGCTAATAAAAGTTTTATGCCCATCCGACTGTACTAGCTATATCTCTTCTTTTATTTTTATTTTTTTATTCTTCGCAGAACTCTTGAAAAGGGTTAATGCTTAGAGTTTGATCATTATGCATTTCCTATAGTTACAATCTTTGCATATGGTTTTACGCTACTCAGGTTGTCAGAATAACACACTGGCTTGTTGTAGATTTCAACAGAGATAAGCAACATTTTTCCATCTCAAGTTGGTTGGGTATTATTGTTAGTCGCTGCTACATAATCGATCTGTGTGCCCTACTTTTTCTTTTCTTGCCTTACACCTCGTTTACCTTTGGTTGAGAGGGAAAGAATGGCTTGGCAAGAGCCTCATCCTTTATTTTTATTTTTACACTTAATCATTTGGGCATTAAATTATGGAAAGTTAGATCAAATAGTGGGAAGGGACCGACCTCAAGGTGCCTAATCCCTAAATCATTGGACTACCTGACTTGGAAAGGTTGTATTGTTTAGTTCATAAAAGGAATTACTTATATGGTAAGATACTAATTATTGTTTTCATAACTTTGTGATAAGGATTCAAGGTATAATATTTGCAGGTACCCAAAAAAAAAGGGTTTGAGACCTTAGTTAATATCTTACATGCAATTACTAAATGTAAGTCTAAGGATTAAAAGAAATTATAAAGTAAATTTGGTATAGAGGATGTAAAATTTACTTATCGAAGGATCTCAATATTTTTTTTTGTAAAGAGGTGATCCTTAGGTTCTAACCGAAAAGATTTACGTTAGCCTTACCTTGTTCAACCTCGATAAAACTATTGTCGTAAGATAGGAATTATTTAAGAGTAACTAAGATTTTAACCCATAGTTCAGAGGTATATTTTAATCCTGAAAATGTTTTAGAGACCTTTGCATTTATTTTGATGTTATTGTGAAAGTCGCGAAAATACTCTCCATGAGAGAGGCTGGGAGAAAGTGGAAATTGATTAATGAAACAATGGTGTTGTTGATGTAAAACCTCTCTTGAATTCAATAATATGATACAACCCTTTTTTGGATGTAGCCCAAGTTGCGGGTGAACCATAGTAAAACAGTGTCCATGGTATGTGTTTTCTTACGTGTATTTAATGCATTGTTCTTTATGTGTATTTTAATGCATTTAGTTAAATGTGTTTTCTTATGTATATTTAATGCATTTCCCTTATGTGTAGCTAAATTCATTAATTAAATTTAACCATACCATCTCACTTGATTTGTGTAAATTATCTCGGCATGCTTAACTAAATCCTTTAAATGGGCAATTATGTTGTTTTCTCTTATGAGAATTCTTTGCATGGTGTGTTTCAATTTATTAAGTTTTGGTTTTCTGGAATATATGTTACTAATTATGATGATCACGTGATTACCTAAGTCAATGTATAGTTTTACTTCACTAAGATGCCTCGCTATGATAAGATATATATACTTCCTTAAATTGTAAATGTTGATGAAAATGTTAAATGGTTTGAGTACATTTTGGATATAACTATTGGACAAGTCTATTAAATCGGAGATCAAGTTTATATTATGGAAAATAAATTTTGAGTGTCCATCTTAGGTATCGTGTTAGATTTGGATTATAGAATTTCTATCTGTTATTATAAATGTCGCAAACAAGACAGAAGAGGACAACTGAAATTCTAGAAGAGAGTTAAAAACATTCTGTAATGAATACCTAAGCATGGTTTAGTATCTTCTCTCATATGTATTAAGTATTTGTAAAGATTGCGAAAAATTTCCTTGAAAATCTCACCAAATTACTCTTATGATTTTTGGGTTCATGACACACTTATTACAACAGTGCATGGCTCTTACATAGCTCGAAACTCATGAAATAATCAGTTACAATTGTACAAGTTCAAACCTATACCAGAAGAGATACAAAATGGAGTAGATCTGATCAAATGTGCACATCTTGGTCATCCGAACAAGTTTTTGAATGAAAAAAAAGGTGTTTCCTACTATAAAAAATGCTCTAAATTCAGTGGAACATGTCTTATGTCCCATAAATTCTCATAACTGTCAAAACTAGAACTTTCAGTGTGTCCCTCCACCGATCCAAGCTCTAAATCAACAAGAAACACCTCCAAATGATAGAGTTTCCTCCCAAATTTAACCCCCTATCACATATAAGTTATATAATTCCCAAGAATTATCTTTGCAAGTGAAAATGGATCCAATGGTGCGCTCTCCTCAAGAAAGAACCCACAACTCCAACACCAAAATTCACGAAAAACACCATAAACTTCTGTTGCTAGAACTTGAAATTGCGAACACTTGTAGATGAATTAGAACCATAAATATAAAAGATATAAACCTGCATCAACTAAATCTCACTTGATAAATCTGAGTGATTCCTCCTCACATCTCATTCACATGAAGCATAATTGTGAAATCTGAGTGATTTATTTTCTCTTGCTAGCTAGGGTGGAATATTCCACCATCGAAACTAGTTATGTAGAAAGGGGCGTATATCCCAATCTTGAGAGGCTCAATGGATCTCCAATACAAAAATTCACATTACCAAAATCCCCTTCACTTGTGTCTTCACCCTTTTTATAAATCTTCATGGAGCATTCCCCCCTTATTCTAGACTTCTCTCACAAATATTTAATAAAATAATAATAAATGTTATTTTTATGAGAGAATGACACCTTGGGTCTCATTTACTTCCTCTCTAATGTTATTTTTCCAAATAATAACTTCATCTACCTTGGAAATTCGAATTAGAGAGGATTAGCTTTATTTTGAGGAAGTTACACTAGCATGTGGGCCCACCCCTCTCCTCTAGCACCCTCCTTGGCTAAATTTAGGACCTGAAACATGTCATAGGATGTCATAAGTTGTCATAAGTTTTCATAGGACCTGATTCTTGTCATAAGTTTTCATAGATGTCATAGCTTGTCATAGATTTGTTATTTTTAGTAGAGGGAGTTACAACCTATGAGATGCCTCCATGATAGGATTCCTTCCACCTTGGATGGGAGTTACACCACATGTTTGGACTCATTCCTCTACTAATGCGCCCTCCTTTACCAATTGTCTCCAATTACACCTCAGAATTTGAATTTGATGGAGTTACAACTCATGTGGGGCCCAACTCAACCTCCTTATGCGCTCTCCTTGTCCAATTTTGCCTAATGTTGCATCATTTCACAATTTGGACATCAACTATACAAATATTTGACCCACATAACCACCTTGATAATTTTTCATGACTTTACCAAGTGACTTATGAAAATGCATCCCCCTATTCCAATGGAGTGGTCCTTAGCAAAAATTTGGGGACATTAGAGTCCTCACTGCCCAAGTTTGCTTGTCCTCAATCAATTTAAATTTGGGTGTGGTAGTGCTTGTTATCCTTCCCCAATTTATGCACATTAAATTTTCTGCCTCCTTCCTTAGTGATGAATATTCATAAGGATCAAATTTCAAGTTGACCAAGTCATCACTCTATAGTACAAAATCTGAGCCACACTAAGGCTGAAAATGGTATCATGGCTCCAAACCAATCGAAAGGAGGTGAAGTATACCTTGTTCACTATATGGTCCTGCAAAGCACTGTCATAGGAAACCTCTTGACCAATGAATATAAGAATATTAACTCTATACTAAAATCCCTCAATCAAATCCCCAACAATTGGTCTTCTAAGAATCTCATCATATGAAAGCCGAAGTTGACTCTCAACTCCAGGTCTACTACTGGAAATGTGCCTTGCAATGTAACTCTAAGATCCCCAACTAATATCAAAAGGGAACCACCGTGCTACTGCTGCACAACTTTGATCATAACCATCCCATTTTCATACTATGTCTGCATCCCCCTCTCTTGGATCTCTAAACTAAAAAATCTATGAAAACTGAATCTACCACCATGGATAGTGTCCTGCATAGGCATACAAGCAAAATATACCATCCTACTGCCATAATCTATGTTGAATATATGAAAGGAAGTATTTCTAAATCACTGGCCATGACTCTTAGATGCTTGTGAACTCTAGCAATCCCCTCAATAGATAGATCCATCTCTCCTACTATCCTTCCATTAACCCGGTTGAAACAATTGAGTACAAAAATTATCCCAGGGTCCCAAATGAACTTGGAAATGTAGAATGTCTACTACATACACATCTACATTACATAGTCTCCACACAAAGAGCCTCATGTAGTCTCCCAAGCCACCCAACATGAAAACACTGTATCACTCCATCATAGGGTCTTCCACCTAGGAAAGTAATCCTATGCTTCACATGGACAGGATCCAAAAGTGATGGATGGCTCTACCACCTATTCCAGCTGCTAAAGTACCAAACCAAGCAATACTAGGATCCCACTGTTGATGTTGCACCCCGCCAATCATCGTTGTCAACTGGAACAATATATCGCTCTGAAGGATGCCAGGATCCCACCACCAAATTGGAAGTTCATCACTCCCAATGCTCATCCGAACCTCTGTGAGCCTATCTATTATAACATGAAGCTCCTCTTATGCAATTTGGACAATGGTCATATGTCTCACATCAATTTCATTGGTCCTATCCAACTGAATCAGATGAAACTCCCATGTCCTTCCTGTTGAATTTTCAGAATTTACTTCAATCTGATCTAGGATCTTAACTGAGAGAAAAACATGTACAGCATATCTACAGCATATCAATCATGGAGACAATAATGCAAGCACACAAGAGACACAAAGATTTACTTGGGGAAAACCATAAAGGTGAAAAAACCCAATAACTTCCTCAGAGATAGATAGAGCAATGATACAACCAACCAAGAGAGATAGCCATAACCTAGCAGCAGATCCTCCTCCTCCATAAGTGCGCCACTCCTCCTTGAGTGCTTGAGTGAGAAGTGAGTGAGCAAATAGAGTGCCTCCCGCACTCTATTTATACTTGACTTGACTTGCCTTTTTACCTAACTCATGTAGGCTCGAACTTTACCACATAACATAATGCTGAGTGGGACGACCCCCAATAGGGTGGTCTAATAACCCTTTGACCCACATGGCCGACCCCCAATAGGGTGGTCTAATAACCCTTTGACCCACATGACTTATACAGGGCCGACCCCAAATAAGGTGGTCTAATAACCCATCAAGTATAAGTTACGACACTTACAATATAAATGACGACACTTCCTTATAGAGGAATAATACCATCTCTATAGGAATACAATATACATATATGTGAAATACATTCCGAAGTTACATATACATCAACACTTCCATGCATAATGAAGGAATCAAATAACAATAGATTCTTCGGTTGTTGTCACAAGACTAAACATTGACTAGTATGCTTTGACCCCAATGTGTATCCACCTTTGTCATACATCTATCCACCAAATACATGGATGTGTAAATTCCTATGCTAGATGGTCCATACAAAGTGTGCACATATGTCTCCTCCATGACTAAGTTTCTCTCCCAAAGAGGCAACGCATGATCTTCTTGATGCAAAAAAAGTACTTGGTAAACATTCTCCATGTCAACTCTCTCCTCAAGTGCCTGCAAATATGAAATCTCCTCATGCTTAACCCCCACATGAGTCTCCTCCATCGATCAACCATATACAACTGGTTGTTTGAAATGTAGGAGGAAGGGTGTGATCTTTCCAACTCCCTATGAATTTCTTCAACCTCCATATATGATTCTTGAAGTGATTTTTGTGTGCTCTTCAAGGAATCATGGGAGATATCCAGCTCATGGGTGAGCCTATCAACTTCATCTTCTTCTTCATGTAATGCACAATGGTACATCTCAGCAATCCTAAGAAATTATCTCTATCGGAGAGTAGGTGTATGTAGTTAGTCTTCATGGTTTCCAATTCCTTTCTAATGGCTTGAAAATATACAAGGGAATAGTCTACTTGCAAAATATCATCTACCCCTAAAGCTTTCCAACAACAATCTCTCACCAATAAATTTGTGTCATCAAAATTTTTCATTGTTGTTCTAACATTCTCTTTGTTTACCTTCAAATTCCCTGCTAAGAGTTGCAGCTCATGGGAACATTCCTCCACTATTTTTTTTTTTGTTTCCATTGTCATCCGCCCCAAAATCATCCTTTTCCCCTACATGATCTACTTTTGCACATTCTTCAATTGGAAAAAATAATGGTGGGATATAGGTTTCTTCCTGCTACCTTGTTTGGGATGCCAACAAACTTGCTTCCATAGCTCTTTGAAATCCCTCATTTCCCAATTCTTGAGTCTTTTTTACAATTTCTAATGGCTAATATAAAAAATAAGAATGCTTGTGGCATGAATCCATGACACATAATGCATATTAACAACCAAATCAACATTAGAATATTCTACAATACAATTATCCTCATGTGGAAGGATGCTATCTCTTGATGATGCAAATAAATAGGACTGCTGGAAAAATTAGAATTGTTTTCATACCTTGGTGTCACATATTCATCATTCCCATGTGGTTGATCCATGCAGCCATGCTTCTCCACTTTGTTTTCAACCAGAAGACTCAAGGCTGCAATTTGTGAGTCGTTTTGATCCAATTTCTCATATGGCCGTGGTGAGTTTGTGAACATGGCTTAAATGTTTGTGTCTCCCACGAAGGTTGATTTTTGTTCTCATCATGGTCATCTGAAGGATGAAAAATGACAAAGAATTTATTTCCCTCTAAACCAATATTATGATAGGAATATTTGGATGCTCCTTTCCTAGAGAAACCAAACATCTTCTCCACACGTTTTGATGTAGAGCATTCTAGTAGTAAGGTTTGACAGTGCTACAAATTATGTTCTAACTCTTGTTGTGTCTTATCAAAACTCTTCAATGACTTCTCATGGCCCTTCATTCCCCTTTCCTACACAATATTTTCCTCCTTAATGGGCGACGTAGGAAGGAAAATGGGTAACATTCCACCATCTACAATTGTAGCCTATGAAATTGAAGCACAACAGATCTATGGAACAAGAGATGCATGCAGAATAATATGTGAAAACTATGCAAAAGACTTGCAACAATGCTCTATTGATTTAATCAGAAGTAGAATACAATACAATAATGTCACAATGACTGAATGATTCGAATTAACCAAGGAGTTCATTCGAATAGCTTGCATGGTGTAGCTAGTCTGCACTAGGAGTCATCATCATCAATCAATGATAGTGTCATCAATGCACAAGTAACGGTCAACCAGGTGTCAAACTGAGTCTAATTGAATGTAGGTAGGTGTAACTGATGCATGGAGCACTAATGTAGTGAAGGAGAATCCAATGAGGGCGCATGAGGAGATGTCTGGAGTCAGAATAGTCAAACTAGTATCTCTGGATGTCCATCGTAGTGTTTTAGTTAGTTAACTAGTCAATTTGTCCTCAAATCAAGGAACGGGTCCACAAATCAAGGAACTAACTGAGTGTGTCACTGGTAGTAGGTAAGAGAGGGCGCACTTGGTCATAGGAGATTAAAACAAGGTGCATGATGGACTAGAAGGGCTGGAACTGAACAAAAATAAGCTCCTGGGGCTAGTAAACTAGGGACTAGGTGTTGTGAGACACCATACTGATGACTGGGATGCATGCAAATGCAAGCCTACATGCAGAATGCATGCAAAATGCATGTAAACATAAATATTATGGTGAGAATATCCTAACACCCCCCAAAAGCTATACTATGAGGTAAAAAATAAAAGATAGGGCCCTGTTAACTGAGACCGAAGGTCACCCCAATACAGAAAATAATCCAAAATGCTAGAAAAAATCTAAGTGAGGAAAGAGGGAAAACCCAGTGGGAAGAAAGCCCCCCCTCACGTTGAACACTGAAGGATCTAATTTGTCTCCATCATAGTAGAACTCACCCCAAACAGGGAACAGAGGTAAGAGAACTTCTTCTCAGTGAAGCTCTTGGTGAAGATGTCTGCAATTTGCTCTTTTGTAGGGCAATATTGCAGTACAATGGTTTTGTCATGCACAAGTTCTCAGATGTAGTGCATGTGGATCTTGATATGCTTAGTCCTCTATATTTGAACTGGATCCATCGATATCTTGATATCACTCTGATTTTCAGAAAAAAATGACAGTAGAAGTGGTACTACCAATATCAAACTCTGCTAGAATACCTTGCAACCAAACTGCATGAACACAAGCATTGACCGCTCCTCGATACTCTGCCTCTGCTGAAGATAAGGAAATTGCAGCCTGCTTTTTGCTTGACCAACAAATAGGCCATTTTCCAATCATGAAAACATATCCGTAAGTGGACTTCCGATCAATGCTATCACCCGTCTAATCTAAATCAGTGAATCCCACTAAATCTAGCTCAGAATCTGCAACATAGTGTATGCCAAAGTGTCTAGTACCCTGCACATAGTGCAAGATTCTCTTGGATGCCCTCCAATGAAGCTCATGGGGTTGCTTCATATATCTTGACCCAGCACTCATGGCATAAGAAATATTAGGCCTAGAATGTGTCAAGTATAGAAGACTTCCAATCAATTGTTGATAAAGTGTGAAATCCACCAATGGTGTGGAATCACCATCCTCAAGTCTTATTCCTGAGAGGAATGGGAATGGTGCTTCCTTACAATATGACATATTAAAATTGTTTAGAAGGTATGAAACATATTTTTGCTAAGATATGGTGATCCCATCAAAATTTTGAGCAATCTCTAAACCAAGGAATTGCTTCAACAAGCCCAAATCACTCATGTCAAAAGTTAGATTTAAAGCAGTTTTTGTGTCATTAGTCATTAAAATAAAGCAAGATTGATCGAAGCAAGATTGCTTCCAGAAATTAAAAAGTCATTAAAATAAAGGACAATGATCAGAAAATTACCTTCATGCTGATGTAGGTACACATTTGGATCTGATTTGCATCTTGCAAAATTCTGTGACAAAAGGAAGGAATCCATCTTTGCATACCAAGCTCTTGGGGCTTGTTTTAAAACATACAATGATTTCTTCAGTCTGCACACTAATGTCGGATCCGATATGTATCCTTTAGGATGCTTCATGTAAATCTCTTGTTTCATATCTCCATTAATAAATTCACTCTTCACATCCATATGGTGCACTTCCCAGTGCTTAGCTGCGGAAATTGCCAAAAACTAGGCGGATAGAATCCATCTTTGCAACTTGTGCAAAGGTATCGGTGTAGTCCAGTCCTTGGACTTGGGAGAAGCATTTTGCAAACAACCTAGATTTGTATTTTCAGGTTGAGCCATTTTCAACAACATTTGTGTGGTAGACCCATTTGCATTGGACTAATTTCTTCCCAGGTGGAAAAGAAACTAGCTCCCATGTAGCATTTTTCTGAAGAGAACTGTACTCTTCATCCATGGTGGTTTGCCATCTCCGATCTCGGTGGGAATGATAGTATGATTTAGGAAATGAACCTATCATCAAAAAGAATTTCTCAGACAGTAAGGGATCAGAATATTAAAGAGCCATACCTGCTCTTTGAAAGTCTGCTCGAGTTCTTCTTGGATTGACAGGATTTCCAGTGTTAAAACCAGCAGATTGGAGAGTATTTTGGGCCCACTTTGGAAATTGTTGGGGAACATATGGATATACATATAAACCTAATATTTCATGTTCATTGACATATGATAAAATATCAGAAATATCAGAACACAAACTATCATCATCTTCTTTTGAATCTTCATCTTGTAGAGGCAGCAATTCAACAGTTTCTTCCTCGACTAGTTTTAGATCTTGAAGCGGTTCTTCAAATCTTACACTTCGCTCGATGAATATATTTTTGGATCTGATATCCATGAGTTTGTAGCCTTTATATTCTTCAGCATATCCAATGAGGACGCACTCAGTACTTTGCGTATCCAAATATTTTATCTTCTCAGTTGGAATTCTAGCCCATGCAGTGGAACCAAAAACCTTGAGATTGGACACATCAGGCTTGTGACTAGTATAGGATTCAAAAGGAGTAGTATCTTTCACATATGAATGTGGAACTCTATTTTGAATATATGCAGAAACATTCATGGCCTCATCCCAAATATTTGCAGCCAAACCCTTTGACTCAAGCATACAGGTTGCCATCTCTTTCAGTGATCGGTTCTTCCTTTCTGCTACACCATTCTGCTGAGGTGTGTAGGGAACATTGTGCTAGATCTAAATTCCATTTTCTGCACAAAGTTGCGGCAGATCTAATTTGATGTATTCACCTCCATGATCAGATCTAAGAGCTTTGATATTTCTCTCAGTGGCAGTC
Organism: Larix kaempferi; assembly: GCA_027924585.1. NCBI lineage: Eukaryota > Viridiplantae > Streptophyta > Pinopsida > Pinales > Pinaceae > Larix > Larix kaempferi. Next base: position 3,145,901 of record BSBM01001313.1, read on the forward strand.
TCAACAGAAGCCTTGAAAATATTGAATTTTTCTAGCACTTCTGACTTGTTTTTGAGAGAGAAGACCCATGTGAATCTGGAGAAGTCATCAAGAAATGTCAGAACATACCTGTTAGTTTTTCAGAATTTACTTCAATCTGATCTAGGATCTTAACTGAGAGAACAACATGTACAACATATCTACAACATATCAATCATGGACACAATAATGCAAGCACACAAGAGACATAGAGTTTACTTGGGGAAAACCATAATGGTGAAAAACCCCAATAAATTCCTCAGAGATAGATAGAGCAATGATACAACCTAAGCATAAGAGATAGACATCTCCTAGCAGTAGCTTATCCTCCTCCACAAGTGCGCCACTCTCCAAAGAGTGTGTGTGAGAATAGAATGATCAAAGAGAGTGCCTCCCGCACTCTATTTATACTTGACTTGACTTGCCTAATAAACTTTACTAGGTCGGCCTTAACTTAACCACATAACATAAAGCTGACTGTGCCGACTCCCAATAGGGTGGTCTAATAACCCTTTGACCCACATGGCCGACCCCCAATAGGGTGGTCTAATAACCCTTTGACCCACATGGTCGACCCCCAATAGGGTGGTCTAATAACCCTTTGACCCACATGACTTATACAGGGCCGACCCCAACAAGGTGGTCTAATAACGCATCAAGTATAAGTTACGACACTTACAATATAAATGACGACACTTCCATATAGAGGAATAATAACATCTCTATAGGAATACAAAAACTTCCGTATAGAGGAATAATACCATCTCTATAGGGGTACAATATACATATATGAAATACATTCCGAAGTTACATATACATCAACACTCCCTCTTAACTAGGAAGGTATTTCTCGACACAGATCATCTAGCACAAGTCTTCTTCTCTGGATCATCGTCATCGATGCATCGTCCTCGAATCATCGTCATCGTCACTACTGCTGCTATCTCAATCAATCTCTGAATCTACTCTTCATAGGAAGTTGTACAGAGCCAGTCCTTTTTCATACTGGATGTAGGCCCACCACCTGCAGGTCTTCATCATCACTAGCCATATTGTGGAATCCTCAGGACTTATTACGTGCATTACAAAACCTTGAAAGAGCATCCCAGGACTAATTACGAGCACACAAATCAACCTATCGGATCTCCCAGGAACTTTTACATGCTACTGCACAACCTATCCATGGCCACAGAGTATCACGAAGCAAAACCTAGATGCACACACACAACACTTACACTCACCGGCATGGGAGGACCAACCTACCACCATCCGTGAAAGGCTCACAACACTTACACCAACGACCATGGGAGGACCAACCTACCACCATGTCGAAATGGCACATCACTTATATTTCAGCCATGGAAGAACACATCTACAACCATGCTCAAATGGCCCAACACTTATATCGCATCCATGGGAGAACACATCTACAACCATGCTCGAATGGCCCCAACACTTATATCGCAGCCATGGGAGAACACATCTACAACCATGCTCGAATGGCCTTGGCAATTACATCACGAACATGGGAGAACACATCTACCACCATGTCGAAAAAGCCCAGTAATTACATCGCGACCATGGGAGAACACATCTACAGCCATGTCCAAAAAGCTCATGTGCATTTGTGTCTTCGGAACTCATCACACATAATCCAACTGATCATGTAATGTATCCACCTGATACATGTCATCACATATGATCATCCTGATCATCATCACTGCATCGTCTTGATGCATGTCATCTGGAGCAACATCCTGAAGCTAGTCATCCATGATAATACAATGCATCTACCTAATGCATACCAAGTATCTACCTGATACATATCATCATACATGATCCACCTGATCATACAATGTATCCACCTGATACATACATAGATACATGATCCACTTGATCACACAATGTATCTACCTGATACATATCAACATACATGATCTACCTGATCATACAACGTATCCACCTGATACATATACAGATACATGGTCCAAGCATCCAACATGATGCATATACAAATACATACAAATGATCCATCTGATCATATCCAGCATCCAACATGATGCATACATACATAAATGATCCAACTGATCATATCCAGCATCCAACATGATGCATACATACATAAATGATCCAACTGATCATATCTAGCATCCAACATGATGCATACATACATAAATGATCCAACTGATCATAACAAGCATCCAACATAATGCATATACATATACAGAGCAGTAACTGGAGCATCGTCCTAATGCTCATCATCCATGATCCTCCTAATCATCATAGCATCATCCTCTTCAGATCATCTCATCGTCCACGAAGCACAGCCCAGATGCACATCATCCAACACTTACACCACCAACATGGGAGAACACATCTACCACCATTCAGGGAAGGCTCCAACCCTTACTTTTTCACCATGGGAGAACACATCTACCACCATGTGAAAATGGCTCAGCAATTACATCACGACCATGGGAGAACACATCAACCATGTCAAAAAATATCATGTGCATCTGCATCTTCTGGACTCATCACTTCCCTTTAGAAGGAACCTCGATCTGAAGTGCACCAAGCCTCTCTCTAAGGTACTCAAACTGCACTCTGGCCAATGGCTTGGTCAATACATCTGCAACATGCTCATCCATCGCAACATACTCTACTTTGGTTGTACTTAGTGCTACATAGGACTGCTTCCTGCTAAACCAAGAGACCACACCTGATCCCATACTGAAGCAGCACCCAAGAGTGCTCTTCTTATCTGCAGCACTACCTGCCCAATCTGAATCAACATAACCCTGCAAGTTAAACTTTTGATTCGCATCATCCTTGAGCCCATAATCAATCGTACCCTTCAGGTACCTCAGAATATGCTTTACAGCAACCAGGTGAACACCTCTGGGATCCATTAGGAATAGGCTCAATGTGTTCCCCGCAAAGAAAATATCTGGCCTCATGTTTGTCAGGTACATCAAGGACCCAATCATCTGACGATACATAGTGACATCAACCGGATCAGATGAAGCATCACACAGAAGCTTCAGGTTTGATGCCATAGATGTGGCGATGACCTTGCAGTCCATAATCCCGAACTCGGAAGCAAGCTTCCGCTGCGTGTTGAAAATCAATCTATCCTCTCCTGTTACAAACAGGTCATCCACATACAATAAGAGTATCACAGGATTTCCTTCCTCAACCTTGCAGTAAAGGTTGGAATCCGCTTTACTCTTGGTAAAGCCCAAACTGGATAGAAAGATGTATATCCTACCATACCAAGTTCTGCACATATATGACTTCCTGTCATGTGTCTCAAAACCAAGTGGCTGCTCCACATACACTTCCTCTTCAAGTACACCTTTCAAGAAAGATGTCTTGACATCCATCTGGTGTATCTTCCATTTCATCACTGCAGCCAGAGCAAGTACTAATGGAAGTTTATCTGGCTATAGGAGCAAAAGTCTCTTTATAATCAATTTCTCTTTCTGGGAGAAGCAACGAGCTACAACCCCGCTTTGTATTTCTCCATGCTACCATCTGCAGCATGCTTGATCTTATAGATCCATTTGGAAGTCATAGCAGACTTCCCTTCAGGTCTTGGGACGGCATCCCAAACATCATTCTTCATGATCGACTGGTAATCCTCGATCATGGCATTCTTCCTGAATCCTGGGATCTTCAATATATTCAATATCTTCAATAGATAACTTTGTTGCTGAAACAAATGTTGTAGTCCTTCTTTTGTAGGTGCTCGTATATGATATTTCCTACAAAACAAGTTAAATTGCATGATTATAAACATCTCATAGTTTTTAGAACAAATTCTTACACATAAAGAAATATGTCATACAATTATGCAATTATCTTAGCCAATGCTTCAATACAACATTTATTCATATCCCGTAACTTTCTAGATGCCTTCCAATCTCTACTAGAACATTGTTAAGAGTGTGCACAACCCCCAACATGTCAGCAAAGAGGTTTCATTCTAGATATGTAGAAATGGAATGTTGTACAGTGCCATAGGCCACTTACCCAAGTATATTAGTAGTATACTGTTCATCAATGCAACTATTCTAGTATGCATATTACACACCCTAAGCATATATATCATTGAACAATATTATTTAAACAAACAAATATGCAATAAATGACAATTAAAATACTTATCTTTGTTTGGTTGTAGGGTTGACCCCCTCTCAGTCTTTGCTTCCTTTCTGTAACTCCATTCTGATGTGGATTGTGAGAAGTGGTCAACTCCCTCTGAATATCTGTATCCTTGCAGAAACTATTGAAGTGTGCTCCCTCTTGATCTTTGCTTCCTAGATTACCTGTCCTTGAACTTATATCCATCCTTAATCACTATGCATGCTTATTAGTATCATCACTGTGTTATCCTCGAGGTCTCATACATAATCAAACATTCATTAGTATAATCTTAATACACAATAATCTTAAACATGTATAGTCATGATCATTTCAAACACAAATAATAAACATTAGTATTCAAGGTTTCAGGGAAGAATTCTTTTACTCATGCATATTCTTATTTGATCATAGTACTCTTCTGGTTAGTCAAATCATCAATCAAGTTAAGAGACATAATATGCATAAACCCTTGATTACTTACATTTCTAACTTTATGAATAAACATAACCAATCATACCAAGTATACTTATATAAGGGATCCTAACACAAGGTAAGATTCTAACTTGATATAGGACAAACATACCTGGATTACTATGTTAGCTAGTTATGTCTAACATACCCGCATGATGTCTTCTGGTTCTCTTCAATGACTTGTGCTAGTAACCTACATGTCTCATAAGTTAACCATTGTAGAACCAAGTTATACATACCTCGTAAGTAGATCTTCTATGTGATCCATGACAATGGATGAATCTTTGTCTTCATGTCACTATGATCATATGTTCTTGAAGTAGAACATGATTTGTCTTTCTTGGTGTACCTTTCATGTTAGCGAACAACATAAACCTCATACAACATCACAATGCATTAGTACAATCATAAGTGTCAAAACCTTAATCAATGAATGTATTCATAATTTTATTAAGGTGATACGACAAGTCTAGTAATTAATCAAGATTGTACTAACCGTAATGATATGAAGAAAAACATATCATAAACTTAACCATGAACAAAATTCGAAACATACCTGTAAGTCATACCTGTCGAGATTGCTTGTAATCTTCTTATGTAAGGCCTTAGCCTCATCTCCCTCTGAAACAGGAACTTCTTCACTTATGCAGGTGACCAATCCATTTTATTCTAGGATTGACCCAATCCACTTGATTTGCAGAAACTGAATCTGGAGCTGGATTGGGGTTTGTTAGGGAAACCCTAAAAATTCAAACTTTGAATTTCAAACTTCTGAAAGGATATAAAGATGCACCTTGATGAGCTGATCAAGCCAGTATACTCAGAATTTGAAAACTACAAAGTTTCACCCCTCAAAATTGCCTTTGAGACTTCCGGATCTTCTGGACATGACCACAAACTAGGGTTTGATAAAGCCCACCCTTCTGCCCAATCAAAAGGTTTTATCCAAAGCCTTAAGATTCTTTTTTTTGAGGAGCTTCCAGCCATGGCCACAGATTTCAAAAATTCCCATTTTTGCAGAAGCCCTAATTTTCCACTTTTCCGATCAAAGTCCCGAACTAGGGTCTAATCAAGCCCGGCCTTCTGCCCAACCAAAAAATCTGATCTTGGTCTCTAAATTTTGATTTTGATGAGTAGCATTTATCCTTGGTCTATGATTACAAAAATTCCAACTTTCTCCGAAACCCTAATTCCCGGAGCCATGAATGAAGGTGCTCAAAATCCAATTCTGTTTTGACAGAAATATGCACCTGATTGTTTCTGGTGTAGCTCTGAAATTAAGAATCCACAAGGTTTGAAACTTCTACCTATGGCATCCCAACCTGTCATCTTTCCAACACCATAGGTCTGACCTCAATTGGATTCTCTGAGAGAGATTTATGCCAAGTGTCGCAACGTGACCTGTTTATGGGATAAAACAGAAGAGTGAACTTGTACGGCGTGCCACTTGTCACTATTTCAGTTTAGGCCTTTGAAAAAGTTACCTGAGAAACTACAGTCCGTGCACTACCTTTCACATTTTACGAAATTTCATTTGGAGCTTCCTAGCCCAAGTTATGACCTTTTTTCCTAGGTCACCTGTTTATGACTCAGATCTGGAAGAGGCCGAAACCCTAGATTGTACATATCATAAAACACAAAGTACAAAGAATTAGAAGTTTTCCTTTGGAAACAAAGTACATGGCGATCTTATATTTGACTTGTAAAAGTTTCAGATCTAAAAACTTCTCCAAAATGGATTTATAGCGAAAATGCTTTGATGAATGGTTTGTGTTATATCAAGCCCTAGCATCGTAAGTGCAACAAGTGTCATACATGCCATACCATGCCTTCTTTCAGGCTAGCTCTGATACCATGTTAGTTTTTCAGAATTTACTTCAATCTGATGTAGGATCTTAACTGAGAGAACAACATGTACAACATATCTACAGCATATCAATCATGGACATAATAATGCAAGCACACAAGAGACATAGAGTTTACTTGGGGAAAACCATAATGGTGAAAAACCCCAATAACTTCCTCAGAGATAGATAGAGCAATGATACAACCCAAGCATAAGAGATAGACATCTCCTAGCAACAGCTTCTCCTCCTCCACAAGTGCACCACTCTCCAAAGAGTGTGTGTGAGAATAGAATGATCAAATAGAGTGCCTCTCGCACTCTATTTATACTTGACTTGACTTGCCTAATAACCTTTACTAGGTCGGCCTTAACTTAACCAGATAACATAATGCTGACTGTGCCGACTCCCAATAGGGTGGTCTAATAACCCTTTGACCCACATGGACGACCCCCAATAGGGTGGTCTAATAACCCTTTGACCCACATGGCCGATCCCCAATAGGGTGGTCTAATAACCCTTTGACCCACATGACTTATACAGGGCCGACCCCAACAAGGTGGTCTAATAACCCATCAAGTATAAGCTACGACACTTACAATATAAATGACGACACTTCCGTATAGAGGAATAATAACATCTCTATAGGAATACAAACACTTAAGTATAGAGGAATAATACCATCTCTATAGGAGTGTAATAACCATATATGAAATACATTCCGAAGTTACATATACATCAACAATACCTTGAGCCATTCATGGAGGTATGTGGCAGTGGAATGCTAATATCAGAATGAATCAGCCCCAAAATACAAGAAGCTCTGCTAGCTTTTCCTCAGTCAAACTTGTGCTCGGGGTGCTTCCCAACCCTTCCATATTCCTTTCGAGGATTTGATCTTTGGAAGGCCATCAACCATGGATTTATTTTGTAGCAGATAAAAATATTTATAATTAGGTTTCCAAACCTCTCATGCCATAGCCTACTAACCTCATTTCCATGATTCAGAAGAGCACTATGCTTTGAATGTGGTAAAAAGTGAGAAAACTCATATGTTTTTGCAGCATGATTTTCCTTTCCTACTGCAATGAGATTTCCGGTGGAAATATAAGAAATTTCAAAATCATTGGGGCTGAATAAAACCTTCTTTGGTAAACCAGTGTGCGTCATTTGATACACAGAAAGCAGGTTCGTAGCTAGAGAATGAACATAAAGAACATTCTGGAAACTGCCATGCTCTAAATGAATAGTGCCTTTTCCCTTTGAACAAATTTGTGAGTCATCTCCCATGTGGATGGAGATGGTGTTGTTGGAGTCCAATGATGAAAAAGAATCTTTATTTGCAGCCATGTGATTCGAAGCTACTGAATCTATGAGAAGAGTTGTGGAATTCGAAACACTAGCCATGAATACATGACCTCTTTATGTATGATCATTGTTGTCGTTCGTCCTTGTGCCATCAGGAATAGTGATGTTGTTTTTCTATAAGAGAAGGGCCATTTGATCTATGGTATTCTTCATGCATGAGCTTTCAGGATGAAATCCCCTGCCGCAATAAGAACATTTAGTCTTCTCTTTTCCCTTTTGTTTGTCTTTTCTTGAACCGGATATAGCTCATGTGACTGATTTGTCTTCTCCTTTTGCTTTGGATGATCAAGATTTGGCTTCTCTTTCTTTTTCTTCCCTTTGTCATTCGTAGCATTGGATCCTCCATCAAAAAGGGCTTGATCTTTTGAGGTTTTCATGATCCCCATTTGAACAAGCTTATTATGCTCTTTTGTCAAGGATTCAATGAAGGAATTCAAGGTAGGCATCTGCCAATTGGGGATTGTGAGCTTTCCCGTATTGAAATTGGAAACAAAAATTTAATAGTCTCTTCCTATCTTCTTAAGGATGGATAGAATCAATTGCTTATATTCCTTTTCCACTCCACATTGCTTCAATAGAATTACCAAGTGCTTAAAATTAGTGAAGAAGTCATTGATTGTCTCAAAATTCTCAAGATTGAGTGCAATCAACTCATTTTCTAGCTGATAGGATCTCATTTCATCCTGCTTTCCAAAGAGAATGGAAAGTTGATCCCACACCTATTTTGGAGTAGTCAATCCACTAAGAGGGAAAAGAATATCCTTAGAAATGTTGAGACAAAGGAAACCATAAGCTTCATCAAGGTTATTGAAGTATTTTTCCTTCTCTACTACAGGTGCAACTTCGACTTTTAGGCCCATGGTGACTCTGTAGAAGTACTTAGAGCGCAATATTATCTCCATATCAGCCTTCCACTGATAATAGTTGAAGGGAGTGAGAATATTTGATGAATAATTGTCCATATTCAAGAAGAGCGAATGCAATAGGAGGAGGAGAGAAACTGCAAATCACAAAACAAACAAGAACCTTTAGGTCGACAACCTGCACTTTTCAAGTTGCATCACACCTGGCATAGGAGATCAAGCAAGCTTGAATATCCAATGATTAATATCCAGGAATTATGTGGAAACTCTTGGCTTCTAGTGCAAAATTGGAAAAAATAGCTGCAACTGTAGAATATGCATGCAGTTCAGAATCACTAGTGCAGAATATGCATGCAGTGCAGAATAATTGGATTGTCCCTGCCATGGAATTGATACCATATAAAATTGAAGCACATCATATCTATGGAACAAGAGAAACATTACAAGAGATGCATGCAGAATAATATGTGAAAACTACGCAAAAGACTTGTAGCAGTGCTCTATTGATTTACTCAGAAGTAGAATACAATGCAATAATGTCACAATGACTGAATGATTCGAATTAACCAAGGAGTTCTTTCGAATAGCGTGCATGGTGTAGCAATTCTGCACTAGGAGTCCTCATCATCAATCAGTGATAGTTTCATCAATGCACAAGTAACGGTCAACCAGGTGTCAAACTGAGTCTAACTGAATGTAGGTAGGTGTAACTGATGCATGGAGCACTAATGTAGTGAAGGAGAATCCAAGGAGGGCGCATGAGGAGCTATCTGGAGTCAAAATAGTCAAACTATTCTCTCTGGATGTCCATCAGAGTGCTTTAGTCAGTTAACTAGTCAATCTATCCTCAAATCAAGGAACAGATCCACAAATCAAGCAACTAACTGAGTGTGTCACTGGTGGTAGGTAAGAGAAGGCACACTTGGTCATAGGAGATGAAAACAAGGTGCATGCAAGACTAGGAGGGCTGGAACTGAACAGAAATAAGCTCCTAGGGCTAGTAAGCTAAGGACTAGGTGCTGGGAGACACCATACTGATGACTGGGATGCATGCAAATGCATTCCTACATGTAGAATGCATGCAAACATAAAGATGATGGTGAGAATATCCTAACATAGCCATTGTAGAAGCTTCTGTTTCAACTTTGTATATGTTGTCACAAAAGATATCATCCAACTCATATGGATTATGCAAGACTTCATTTATTATTCCATCTCCTTCATTGTCTTCCACCGAAGGAATGAAACCATCTTCAAGAAATTGTTCTTCCCATGTTAATCTCTCCTCAAGCTCCCATGCAATAGATTCCAACATCATCTCTGCAAATATTCTTCCAAGTTTTTTCTTTCTTTCTTCAAGATTCCTCCTAGTTCCAACAGCTGTCAAGGAACATGATCTGATACCATTGTAATATCCCTAATAAAAAAATAGTAATAGTATCTCCAATATTCCAACTTTAATTATGTTGATTTTCAACTTTTTCCCAAACAATGGCTTATGAAGGCTTATGAGATGTTCTCGTTCAAAAAAAATGGGGTGTATGTGTATTTATGATGTACATTAAAGGTTTGAATATCATTAATGTGTTTAGAGTCCACTGATATGTGTTCCAAATCAGATTTGATATAAAATTGGAAGCTGGTAAAGAAACTATGAACACTAGTTCAATTTTTTCCGCATCGAACACGGTGTTTCCAACTCTTCCCAAACACTACTAGAGAGACTGAAATTAGCCCAATATTAGTTTAATGGAATCAAATGGACTCAAATAAAACTATATTACCCCCTGATATACTATAGATAACTTCCAAAGAAGTATGAAAGACACCGTGTCAAGACTAGTGAGAAACTAGCTCGATTTCTCCCACATACAAATACTAGTTTTTCAAATTGACCCAAACACCTCCTAATCGACTCTAATCCTTCCAAAAATAATCAATAAGACTCAAATACATCCAAACAAATATAAATGAATCAGTAACAGACCTCATGGGACTTCTATTAAATATTTACAATTAGCACTGTAAATTGCATAGCCATATGATAAATATTTATACATGGAATCACTTGTTGATAAAATATGATCACCATATGAAGAAAAAAATTGGATATTTATTATTCATTGTATGGGAACATTAATGACATTGATTACAAGAGTACATGGCTCTTACACAGCTCAAAACTCATGAAATACTCAGTTACAATTGTACAATTTCGAACCTCTACCAGAAGAGATACAACATGGAGTAGATATGGTAAAATGGGAACATATTGGTCATTCAAACACCTTTTTGAATGAAACTGTCATGTCCCAATTTCAGCCAATATTTTTTTTTAAGAATACAATAGTAACAATTAAGGATAAAGACCTTTGAATTACCTCAACGATATTCCTATCCACATCTCATCAAACTCCATGGAAAATAGAAAAAGGTGTTAAATTACATTTTTTTTTGCCTAAATTGTAAATTCCTCCTTTATTTGTTAGGGATAAGTGCACCAACTATGGGAGGGTTTAGTCCAGGTGTAGTGAAACTTTCTTACTTATCTCTCGAGATAACAAACTATCATTTTGTTTATGTAGGAAGAAGACTTATATGTTCCATATTTACTTGATCTATCTGTTAATTTTCAGTATTAAATCACAATACTATAGGATCTTTGCTGAGAGAATAACATCTACAGTATATCAATGCATGACAATCATAATATGACAAGCATCACAAGCATCACAAGAATCAAAAGCATAGAGACAAGAGACACAGAGTTTCCGTGGGGAAAACCCTAAGGTGAAAAACCCCACAAACTTCCTCAGAGATAGAGAGAGCAATGGCTCAACCAAAATACAACCAAATAATACAGAGATAGTCTCCTAGCAGATGATCCTCCTCCTCCTCACTAGTGCGCCACTTTCCAGAGAGAGAGATAGATGCTTTTCCAAATGAGTAAAATAGAGATCTCCTATCTCTATTTATACTCACCTTTTTGCCCAGTGACCTACTGGGGCCGACTTGTCTACTTTAGTACATCCACATTATATTATATATTAATTAGGGCCGACCCCATAAGGTGGTCTAATAACCCATTGGCAAGTACACACACTTGCGACACTTGTCAATCCACATGACGACACTTCCTTATAGAGGAATAACACATCTCTTATAAGGGTACAATAAATATACATATAATATACTGATGAAATACATTCCGAAGTTACATATACATCAACACTCCCTCTTAACTAGGAAGGTATTTCTCGACACAGATCTGCTAGACAAGTCTTCTTCTCTGGATCATCATCATCGATGCATCGTCATCATCATCGTCACTGCTGCTGCTATCTCATCCAATCTCTGTCTCTACTCGTCATAGGAAGTTCTATAGAGCCAGTCCTTTTTCATACTGGATGTAGGCCCACCACCTGTAGGTCTTCGTCATCACTGGCCATATTGTGGAATTCTCAGGACTTTTACGTGCATCACAAAACCTCGCAAGAGCATCCCAGGCTGTTACGAGCATACTACTCTACCTATAGGATCTCCTAGGGCAACGAATTACATGTGACCTCACCACAAAACCTCGCAAGAGCATCCCAGACTGTTACGAGCATACTGCTCTACCTATAGGATCTCCCAGGGCAACGAATTACATGTGGTCATGGCAAAACCTCGCAAGAGCATCCCAGGAATTATTACGGGCACACAGCCCAACCTATCGGATCTCCCAGGGAAACAGATTACATGCCATAGGACAAAACCTCGCAAGAGTATCTGCCAGATATCCCAGGGCAACGAATTACATGCCATAGGCAAAACCTCGCAAGACTATCTGCAGATCTCCCAGGGCAACGAATTACATGTCCTCCTAGAGCAAAACCTCGAAAGAGCATTTGCCAGATGTCCCAGGGCAACGAATTACATGCCATAGGCAAAACCTCGCAAGACCATCTGCAAATCTCCCAGGGCAACGAATTACATGCTCATCTGCACAACCTGATCCACGGCCACAGAGTATCAACCTGATACTCACCATACATCATCCTGATGTATCCATGATCATCCTGATCATCATCACTGCAACGTCCTGCTGCATGTCATCTGGAGCAACATCCTGAAGCTCGTCATCTATGATCATCCTGATCATCACTGCAACATCCTGCTGCATGTCATCTGGAGCAACATCCTGAAGCTCGTCATCTATGATCATCCTGATCATCACTGCAACATCCTGCTGCATGTCCTCTGGAGCAACATCCTGAAGCTCGTCATCTATGATCATCCTGATCATCAATGCAACATCCTGCTGCATACCAAGTATCTACCTGATACATATCATCATACATGATCCTCCTGATCATCAATGCAACATCCTGCTGCATACCAAGTATCTACCTGATACATATCATCATACATGATCCTCCTGATCATCAATGCAACATCCTGCTGCATACCAAGTATCTACCTGATACATATCATCATACATGATCCTCCTGATCATCAATGTATCCTCCTGATACAAATACAAAACATATGATATATATCACCATACATGATCCACCTGATCATACAATGTATCCACCTGATACATATACAGATACATGGTCCAAGCATCCAACATGATGCACATAAAATACATACACATGATCCAACTGATCATATCCAGCATCCAACATGATGCGTACATACATACATAAAATGATCCAACTGATCATATCCAACATCCAACATGATGCGTTCATACATACATAAAATGATCCAACTGATCATATCCAGCATCCAACATGATGCGTACATACATACATAAAATGATCCAACTGATCATATCCAGCATAAACTAGAACATCATCCTGATGTTCATCATCCAGCGCTTACATCCACAACCATGTGAAGGATCCTCCTTCCAACATGCTTGGAATGGCTTCAGCAAATGTGTCCATCACTTCTTCCTCGAAGTGTCCTCGATCTGAATAACGCCAAGCCTCTCTCTGAAGTACTCGAACTTCACCCTGGCTAGTGGCTTCGTCAGCACATCTGCGATCTGCTCATCCGTCGCAACATACAAGAGCTTCACAGCTCCTCTCTGCACCATATCCCTGATATAGTGGTATTTGATCTCTATGTGTTTCGACCTGTCATGAAACACTGGGTTCTCGGACAGCTTCACACAACTCTGGTTATCACAGAAGATACCAGTAGCTTCCAACGGGAGATCAAATAACTCAGACAGTAGCTGCCTCACAACTAGCTGAACAGGATGCAACATACTCTGCCTCAGCTGTACTCAGTGCTACGCAGGATTGCTTCCTGCTAAACCAAGAGATCACACCTGATCCCATACTGAAGCAACACCCAGATGTGCTCTTCCTATCTGCAGCACTGCCAGCCCAATGTGAATCAACATAACCCTGCAGGTTAAACTTTTGATTCGCCTCATATCTGAGCCCATAATCCACTGTACCCTTCAGGTACCTCAGAACATGCTTTACAGCAACCAGGTGAACACTCCTCGGATCCATCAGGAACTGGCTCAATGTGTTCACAGCAAAGCAAATATCTGGTCTCGTGTTCGTTAGGTACATCAAGGACCCAATAATCTGATGATACATAGAAACATCAACTGGCTCAGATGAAGCATCGCAAAGAAGCTTCAGATTCGATGCCATAGGTGTGGCCATGGCCTTGCAATCCATCATCCCGAACCTCTTCAGGATCTCTACTGCGTACTTCCCTTGTCCAAGGAAGATTCCTTCTGCATTCTGCCACACCTCCATGCCAAAAACAAATAGTGCATCATCCCCAAGTTCTTCATCTCGAACTCGGTAGTAAGCTTCCGCTGCGTGTCGGCAATCAATCTATCTTCACCATACCAAGTTCTGCACATATATTATTTCCTATCATGTGTCTCAGAACGAAGTGGCTGCTTCTTCTTCAACTACACCATTCAAGAAAGCTGTCTTGAATCCATCTGGTGTATCTTCTATTTCATCACTTTCATATTTCTCTATGCTGCCATCTGCAACATGCTTGATCTGAAATTTCTATTTGGAAGTCACAACAGACTTCCCTTTAGCTCTTGGGATCGCATCCCAAACATCATTCTTCATGATCGACGGATCATGGCATTCCATTTCTTCATCCCAGATCCTGGGAACTTCAATATCTTCAATAGATATCTTTGTTGCTGGAACAAATGTTGTAGTCCTTTTGTAGGTGAAGATATACGGTCTTTCATACAAAACAGGTTAAATTGCATGATTAGAAACATCTCATAATTTTCAGAACAAATTCTTACACATGAAGAAATATGTCATACAGTCATGCAATTATCTTAGCCAATGCTTCAACACAACATTTATCCATATCCCGTAACTTTCTAGATGCCTTCCAATCTCTACCAGAACATTGTTAAGAGTGTGCACAACTCCCAACATGTCAGCAAAGAGGCTTCATTCTAGATAAGTAGCAATGGAATGTTGTACAGTGCCATAGGCCACTTACCCAACACATGCATATTAGTAGTATACTGTTCATTAATTCAATCATTCTAATATGCACAATACATATCCTAAGTCTAGGAACATGAGCATATACATCATTGAACAATTTAAGCAAACAAATATGCAAGATAATTAAAATACTTATCTTTGTTTGTTTGTTGGGTGGACTCCCTCTAAGTCTTTTCTTCCTTGCAGGAGCTGCTGGAGTCCTTCTACACCTTCTTGTTGTGGAATGTAGAGATATGGACAACTCCCTCTGAATATCTGCACCCTTGCAGAAACCACTGGAATGTGCTCCCTCTTGATCTTTGCTTCCTGGATTACCTGTTCTTGAACTCATATTCATCCTTGGTCCCTATGCATGCTTATTAGTATCATGATTATGTTGTCCTTGTAATCTCATACAAAATCATACATTCATTAAAACACAATAATCTCAAGTATGTATAGTCATGATCATTTCAAACAGAAATAATAAGCATTAACATTCAAGGTTTATATAGGACTCTTATGGTTATTCATATCATAAGAAACATAACATGTATAAACCTGTAATTACTCAAACCTATGACTCTTCTGGTTAGTCATATTATTAATTAAGGTAAGACACATAATATGCATATGCCCATGATTATTCAAACTTATGACTTTATGAACAATCATCATCAATCATGCCATGCATACTTATATGATAGATCCTATGATATAAGAAACACATACCTGGTCACCATATTTGCTAGTTATGTCTAGCAATGTGTTCTTGTTCTCTTCAATGACCTGCATAACTCATTAGTTAACTTTTGCAAAAACAAATTATACATACCTCTATGTGATCCATGACTATGGATGAATCTTTGTATTTATGTCACCATGGCATGTTCAGGTTGTCCCTTCAAATTGTACAAACCTCCCTCTTGCTTTCCAATCACTACTGCATCATCTATGGTCTTTCCCTTTGGCCACATTAGGACTTGGCCATCCACAAATGCAACCCTCATACCTTTTTCATCTAATGCAGAAATGGAGAGTAAGTTCTTCTTGAGCCCAGGTACATAAAGTACTTCTTTCAACTTCAATGATTTTCCAGAATCTAGATTGTAGGAGGCTTCACCACTTCCTTTGATTGGGTATTGATAATCATCCCCAAGTTTCACCTTATGGGGTGATTCATGTTCAGAAAGATTCACAAAAGATTCCTTGAACCCAGTCATGTGTTTGGAGGCCCCACTATCAATTAACCAATCATTACATCCATGGGAGATGGTACCTGTAAGAGCAGAGATCAGAACATACTCTTCTTCACTTGATGAGTCATCATCACTATCACTTTCTTCCCTAGCCTTCTTCTTTGGGGGTTCATCATCTTCGGCAGCATGAGCATGAAATCTTCTTTTGCTGCCCTTCTTCTTCTTACTGAAGTTGTTGTTATTATCCCTTTTGTTCTTGGGACAATCTGAAGCATAGTGACCCTTCTCATTGCATGTGAAGCATCTTAGGTCTTTCCTATTCTTCTTTTGATAGGACCTATTGAGTCGAGAGGGATCCTTCTTGATTTTGCTTCTTTTGGTGTGAGCTACAAGAGATTGATCTTCTCCTCCCATCTTTTCCTCACGAGCTATAAGTCTAGCTTCTTCTTGAGAGCATTCTTCTCGAAGTCTACTGAAGGAGATCAACTTCTTCCTTGCACAAATTCCTTGAATAAAGGAATCCCATGGCCTGGGTAGGCCATTTAGAGTGGTCATTACCACTTCACCATTCTCCACCATTTCATCTACTGCTTCTAATTGTTCCTTGATCTGAGAGACCCTTGAAAAGTAGGATTGAATGGTTTCTCCATTCTGAAACTTCACTGCTTTCAATTGGTTCCGCAGGGTCATCTTCCGATTTATGTTCTTTCCTTCAAATAGCTTGGTCAAAGATTCAAACATCTCTTTGGGTGTCTTGAGAGAAGACACATGGGGTATGAGATGGTCTTTGATAGAATCAGCAATGATTCTCTTTGCCTTGACCAAGTTCTTCTTGTGGAATACCTTGGCCTCTTCATCCTTTGGGATAGGGATGTCTTCTTTCACATATGAGTCCAACTCATTCTCTTCCAGGATTAGCCCAATCCTATACTTCCAGGCTCGGAAGTTATCAGCCCCTTCAAGCTTATCCTCAAGCTTGGTGTGAAGAGACATCTTTAAGAGTACTTCAAATGGAAATAGAAAAGATTTAGAACTTACCACTTGAAGTGCTGAAAACTGGATCTGGTCCCGGATTAGGGTTTGTCAGAGAAACCCTAAAAATTCAAAATGTGAATTTCAAAATTCCGAAAGGATAGAAAGATGCGCCTTGGAGAGCTGATCAGCCTAGTACATTCAGAATTTGAGATCAGCAAAGTCTTGTCCTTCAAAATTGCCTTTTTGTCCTCCCGGGTTCACTGGGGAGAGCCCTGAATTAGGGTTTGAGTTTCCCGGAGATCTACCCAGCCAAAAATCTCTATCCAAAGCTCAAACCTTTGATTTTTGTAAGGAGCTTCCAGCTGTACCTTCAGTTTCCAGAAATTCCTATTTTTGTGGAAACCCTAATTTTTAGGGCCAAAACTGAAAATGCTCGGAACTAAAATCTGATTGGACAGAAAGATGCGCCTTGATGAGTAGATCCAATCTACTATACTGAATTTCAAAAATCTGTGGAGAGAAACCCAATAAACAAGCAATACAAGCTTCCGTCACTGCAAAATGTCTTCTTCTCAGTTAAGCTCTGATACCATGTTAATTTTCAGTATTAAATCACAATACTATAGGATCTTTGCTGAGAGAATAACATCTACAGTATATCAATGCATGACAATCATAATATGACAAGCATCAAAAGCATCACAAGAATCAAAAGCATAGAGACAAGAGACACAGAGTTTCCGTGGGGAAAACCCTAAGGTGAAAAACCCCACAAACTTCCTCAGAGATAGAGAGAGCAATGGCTCAACCAAAATACAACCAAATAATACAGAGATAGTCTCCTAGCAGATGATCCTCCTCCTCCTCACTAGTGCGCCACTTTCCAGAGAGAGAGATAGATGCTTTTCCGAATGAGTAAAATAGAGATCTCCTATCTCTATTTATACTCACCTTTTTGCCCAGTGACCTACTGGGGCCGACTTGTCTACTTTAGTACATCCACATTATATTATATATTAATTAGGGCCGACCCCATAAGGTGGTCTAATAACCCATTGGCAAGTACACACACTTGCGACACTTGTCAATCCACATGACGACACTTCCTTATAGAGGAATCACACATCTCTTATAAGGGTACAATAAATATACATATAATATACTGATGAAATACATTCCGAAGTTACATATACATCAACACTATCATGGTACGAGCTTACTCTATTTAAGGTAAAGTTTGTATATAAAACCTTAATTTTAATAGTTCCATGGTTCTAACAATTCTTCTTCACTTACCATTATTGCAATTATTGAATATCCCAATTCTAACGAGAACTTATCTTACTACAGTTTTATCCATTCTTCAAGGAACTCAATCCTTAATACTTTACATAAAGGATATGCACCTGGAAACCAAGCCCTTTGTGCTTGGTATATGGTTATACAGGTTGTTTAGGACATTAGTGATTGAAGTACAATACTTATCTCCCAATACGAATATAAGTCAAAGTATATGACATCAATGTATGCCACATCTTACATTTCATCAAAATCATTTATATCTCGTACTGGTCCTCATATTTACTTGGATTTGGGATGTCTCTAGGGTTCTTACCTCACTCTTATTCTTCTCGACCATCGCAGGGCTCTTCCCTGACCTAGCTCTTCCTGAAATAACCCTGGTGGGTCTTCGTACCTCCCTTACAAATATGGCATGTTAATTTGAATCTCGCCTTCCCTTATCATTCTTTGACTCTACCTGATGTTGAGCTCGTTTACCCTCTAGTGTTGTCCTGGAGTCTCCATTTGCGTTTTATGGTTAAGGTGAGGTAATACACTATTTTGTCACACCACTACTCTTTATTTGATTGCTATTTCTGAGTATTTTATTTATTAACTCCCAGACACTTTGAATTGCAGGAGAAAGAGAACAGTAGAGCTCGGGTTAAATTTATTTAACTTCTCATCTTAATTCCTTCCAGTAAGATTGTTTCCCTATCTTGGCATGAACTCTTCCTAAGTTGGTGGTAAATATCGGTGTGGTTGAAGTGGTCTTATACTTGTTTTTAGGACGGTGCATTCTCAATTTACGGTGAGAATATTCCCAGACTCTCCCATTTATTAAGGGATTTAGGTCGTTTTATTTCGACCCGATTTTGAACTAGTACTATGAGGGTCGTGGTATGCAAAATGTAATTTATAGGTATTGCATTTTTTCCTCTTATAATTCAAATGGTCTATGTAAATTAAAGTTGTTAGGTTTACATTTTCGCATTGAAAAACCTCTATTCGTCTAAATCCTTCTTTCAAGTTCGGTTATGTTTTCCATTGTAATATCTATTGAATGCATTATCTAGAGATATGTCTAACTATATATTTTGTTATACCCTACAGTTTGTTATCCCGGTTTACAAGTGGTTACGGGTAGTTACAAATTGTAATTGATCCAAGGGTTAAATGTATTTTATTTTCTATAATCTCCTTTGTTTTGTTAGTTTCCAGTTCCCATTTCTTTAAAGTTGGTGCATTCCCAACTAGGGTTTAAGAATCCCATAATTCGAGGAACCGAATGGTTCCTTCTTCCCTAGTTGGTCTTATGGGAGTTTTCGTCTGTATCATATTTCTGTTTGATAACTTAGAATAGGCTACAAATCATAGAATTTGTTCATCGAGTTGTAAACACTAAACATGTTATCTTTCATTCAGGAAATCAAAATTAAAGACTTCGAATCTAGATTAATTAAATTCCAGTCCTGTTGAATAGTTATAACAAATGAATAACCTTCAAATATAATTTTATGTAATTAACAAGTTAATTACTACACTTCTCCGAATAGGAGGAAATGAATACATAGTCTCATTTTAAGCCGCCCATAGATAACGAAGTAAAGTTGGACTATAAATAAAAAGAATTAGAAAACATATATCTAACTCCTACGTACCTATGATAGCCTTTACCTTCATAAAGAAATAAATTCCAATTCACTTTTAGAGAATACAATAAAGAGTAGGGTAAGAAGACTTATCAACCTTAATGATCCAACTGAAATAGGAAAATCCATGCTCCTCCCACCCTTATATTATATGAATAGATCATAAATCACCCTGAAGCCAGACCAAGCACTCTAGCAGGGAACAATTGGGAATTTATGCTCTCTAGTTGTCGATTAAACTAGTGCAGAGAACCCACAAGGATTTTTACCAGCTCTTTGTAAAACTTCAGGGTGTGTGCAAGAAGATGAGGGATCTTTTAGATGCAATCCTAGTTTTTGAAAACATGTTCATGTTACATAAAACTCTAACATGTTTATGATATCTAGCACTTGGTATGGTAAAAACAGAGCCTGCCATGTCACTAGACATGTAGGATAGGTAAACATAATGCGTACGCATTATATAACTGCAAAACACGTACGGGTTATGTAGTTACAAAACATGTATGCGTTATGTAGTTACAAAACCCATACGCATTTTGTAAATATAAAATCAATTTAAATACACAGTCTCGACCACCCCCGATCACCCGCGACACATTTCACGCATCAGAAACGTGAATTCGAGCTTGGACGACGTGCCCTATAGTATTGGAGGAGTTGGATTTTGTTGGAGGGGAGGAAAATTCACCGGTGGATTGTCATCGAATCAGGTAATTCATTCACCCATATCATTTATTTGTCAATTCTAAACCTAAATTACCGTTTTTTTATAGTTTACAACAACCTAATTTTGTAATATTTATCAAATTGGAAATAACCCAATCTCTAATTAAATTCACATCTCCCTCAACCAAGGTGAGTGAATAATTACAATGAATCCCTTTTCAAGAACTCAAAAATTCCTAATGCAACCAAAAATTAAAAAAAATAGAACTCCTCCCTTTCTACAATGTATCCATCCACATGAAACCAAAATTTCCAACCCTCAAAGGCCATTTCCCCATGATACTAATTGAATAAGTTTCCTCGGAAATGGACATAACAAGATGAAATGCATGCACAAGTGTGAATAGAAAAAATGCATAAAAAATTATTAACTCGGTTTCTCAAAATTTCATCACAATCATTTGTCCATGAACATAATCAAAATTTCATCACAAGTGTATGTAGTTATACATTGCCTCTTAGTTAAGCACCCTTAACTAAATGCAAAAACACATTAACAAAGTGCCTCTCGGGCCTGCCCTATCCACACCCTCAATCAATATAATCAATGCTCAGGGACCGTCGATTCAACTAAAAGACATGTCGAGTCTCTAAGCTCATCTACAACCAATTGTATTCCAGTCCACAATTTCCCCATTTTCCCATGTCACTTTTGGTTGGTTTCCATGTTTATAGAACAATGGAAATGGTGAACACTCATGAACTACCTAGAGTGTGTCGTGAGAGTGTTCCCAACCATGATTGAGTCAATGATATTTAGAGGATTGGTGGCCGCCCTATATCACCCCTTTTCTTGCCTCACATATCCTAATAGTCCTTCGCCCCTGTCGTTTACATATCCAACAATCCTAATCTACACTCAGAAAGACCTGCGGCCCTGACCTAGTAACTACTCCTAGATACCTATACTAAAACCTTTCTAACATTCTTACCTATATCGGCCCTTATTCCCTTGGATGTTGTCCTAACCCTACATCTATCCTAAAATTCCATCCCTCTTAAAGACTGTGTTTAAGACACTGGTCTGATTTTTACCACTTGACATGCCCCCGGGCATGTTACCTTAACCATCTTTCTAAGCCTAACAAGTCATATCCTATTCTTACTTATTCATTAACTGAATGTAGTCACAATCCTCGGAATGTGGCATTTAAATTTATTTGTTCTATCTCAACTTAATCTTCATCCTCCTAATCAACCATCTTGTCATATCAATCACATATTATAATACTTGGATCATTAATAAATATACATGTGATAATTTTGAGATAACACTGTCATATTCCACTTGTGATATCTTATTAAGTTGACATTGTTGTTATTGTCATTCTAGTCACAATCTCTAGTTGATTATTCAACATCTTAATCATTGATAGTCATCTCAAGTATAAGTAATCATATTGGCAAGACAAACTCAGACATATCCATTTCATTCCATGCCACTTTGTCCTCCCCTCCAACCACAAGGCGTAATATGTTGAAATCAATAAATTTAATGTTAGCTTATGAAGTTGATGGAAATATTGTTTTCCAGCAAGGGACATAAAGGCCAAAACATGTCAAAATAACACTCCTAAATTCTAAGAAGTTTAAACCCAAGTTTGCATGGAAAAGTCACCAATGAGAGTTAAGAAGTGCCTTAACTTCTAGAAAGAAGTTGAACGAAACTTACGTTTTAGTTGTTAAATGTTTAATTTTAAGTTTTAAATGCATGTAAGTGAATGCCATTAAATTGCTTACTTGAGTTTGATTTAATACATTTTCAAATTTGAAGAGACATCATTATATACCATGTATATGTTTATAATGATTTTCTTATTGATGTTTTTATTGCAGTTGCAGCTATGGACACAAATGTCGAGATACTAATTGAGCATTCCCGTCTGAGGGGCATTAGTGCATATTTTAGTGGCGGTGACAGGATTCGCCACTCACTTGCATCAACCTTGGATGCAATTGTTGACACCATTTCATAGTCTAGCAATGTACTATATGATATTACATCATATAGAGAAAGAAAAAGACAAGAATATGCTGATGGTCTAGACTACAAGGCAATAAAAAAGTTGAAAATATCCAAAGAGTTCATATTTGCATTGTTTAGGGACCCTCGGTCGGGGGAAATCCCAAATGCAAACAGGCCTCATATCTCTATTGAGTGGTGCACGTTTCAACCATTTGTTGATAACTGGATGGATAGATGGTACATGGTTTTTGATATGCCACCACATAACAACAGGGAAATTCCCCTGCATTTCCTTCTAAAGATGTATACAGAGTTCGTATTACATAAACACATAAACTATTTTGATATCTTGCAGTTTCAGGGGATCGGTGGGGGGATGCCCCAAAACCGACCCAATGTGAGGCTTCGAGACTAGGATCGCCCTATCCCTGCACCTCACAGGCAGTTTCCTGGGCCATATGTCCCACCTGCACATCGTGTTATTCCATAGACACGTGATGCATTTTTGAGTTTGGCATGGGTGGTTGTTCACCATGGCACTATGGTTCAGCATATGGGTGAGGAAGGGACATCTTTCCTTGGTGTGGAACATACACCAGGTCATCGCCATGCAGGACCATCATCTAGTGCAGGACCATCGGCACATCCCCAACCTAGTATTGAGCCTCATGAGTGCACTTCGTGTGGTCGTCCCTGTTATGGTCTTGCCTCAGATGTTGCCTTCAATGGGTTTTTGAGTGAGGTATGTATATGGTTAATTGTAATAAATTCTTCATTTATTTTCCTCTTTGTACACATATATATAGTTTGAGCTAATATATTAATTTTGTGAACTTGCAGTTGATGCTTTATGCTGGCAGCGATGCCCCAGAGTCAGATGTTCCAGACTCTACGGGGGGCATGACATTCCATCCACTGATCCCGTCATTGGTGGAGGGATCATGATGCTACCCAGTTGGCAGGCCCCTCTTATATAGCACCCATTGTCGTATCTCACACTGAGGTAAGCATTTTAAAGTTTCATTTTTTTAATACTTGTTAATTTGTTAATTTCCACATACTTTACATGTTAGTTCACTAATGCTATCTACGGTCTAATATTTACAATTATTAAACTTGCAGATGGAAGATCCTTCACTGGGGAAACCTAATGTGGAGGTAGCATCCATGGTCGTATCGTCCGAGGAAACATTTGGGTTCCACGTAAACAATTAAAAATGTCATTTTTTAAATACATGTTTGTTCGTTGAATTGTGCATGTATAACTACATGAACACTTGCTGACTATAGCAACCAACTGAGACATCTGGACCATTTCTTGGATTTGTATCTCCTCCTAGGCCATTCGTGAACAAGGGTCGTGTGTATGTGAGGCGGCCTACTCCTAGAAAGACTCCAGCTTCCCACGAGCATGGGCTTACTGATACCATGGTAATGTATATCCTTCGATGATATTTGTTGGTTAACTTGAAATCCAATGCATAAATCATTTTTGTTAATGTTTGAATTGCATGTTTACTGCATCAGGAACCATAGTTTTCTATTGAAAACCTCACATCGATGGTTGATGCAGCAGTCAGTGTTGCATCTACAATGGCAACTGGTCACACAAAGGTATGTAACTATTTCAACATGATCTTTACATAGTTTATTATTGTTGTCTATTGTTTATTCATGCATGTCTAACTATTTCAACATTTTGTGATTGTAGCCACCAGCAGCAGGAGAAGTTCCTAGCCCCCTTGGTTCGACCATGGTTGTGACCATCCTGGATGTTCAACAAACAGCTCCATTTGATACACAAGGAACGCAATCCCGTTTTCCACAGTCTCTCATTCAGGTGAGATGTCCATTAGTGACCAAGTGTTTCATGCAATTTCCATGCACATGTTGATAATTGTTGAGCTAATGTATTAGTACATAGTTAGTTGAATTTAACAATTGATATTTAATTTGTAGGATCCAAAGACGCACACTGATCCTAGATATGTGCCTAGAGGATCAACGTTGGGAAAGAACAAGAGGAAGCTTGAGTTTTGATGTGTCTTATGGGATATATGTACATTTGGATACATGTACATGTGGCTTGGATAGCTTTGGATAGTTTTGGATACATGTACTTTTGGATATATATGTACTTTCAGATACATGTAAATTGACTTCATTGTGCATGTACTTTTGGAGACACGTACATTGACTTCATTGGATACATGTACTTTTGGATGTGTATGTACTTTTGGATACATATACTTTTGGAGACATGTACATTGACATTTCACTTATAAATGAATGATACATTTCACTTTGTATTCGTTCTTCAGTTTCCACATGTTCTTGTGTCAATCTATTGTGTTGATTTGTGTGGATTATCTATTACTCATGAATGCACTATGTCAAAAGAACAAACTATTATATTTAAACGTTTCAACGAACTCACTACATGTACACTAATTGGATATCTAATTAAAAATTGTGATTTTGGATGATCATTACAAGTTAAGTCAAAGTTCTTGCTCGTGTAATTTAATAAAACTAAGTGCAATAGAATGTATTTCAAGGTTTCAATGAACTCACTCATGCACACTAATTGGATAGGTCTAATTAAAATTTGTGAGTTTGGATGATTAAATTACAAGTCAATGTTCAAGTGTAATTTAATAAGACTAAGTGCAATACATGCTACACATTTCATCAACCCCCAATATTTGATTGTACAATTAGATTCAAAACTACATATGAGTAACTACATACAGGTGCTCAAAGCAACATTGATGAAAGGAACAAACGTTACCTCGGGATTCGAGAAATAAAGTGCCTTCTATTATTGACTAGATCCTACATGTTAAATTCTTTATGTAAATGTTTTATGGTTAAATTTATGCATTGAACTAATGGTTATAATTGGTATAAAGCATTTATCTAGATCAAGTATCAAAAATTTAACATGGTATAAGAGGTGAGCTGTCAAGAAGGAAATTATACAAGCCTTAAAAACAGAAACCCTAGGAGGACCGAAAGTCACCAAGTGTCCCAAACTGAAAGTCACCAAGTGTCCCTGAACAACATTTTCATGCGACTTGCAACTCGACATAACTCAGAAACCGGAGGTCGGATCGACGAACCATTGACTCCGTTGGTCTCCTGGCATGAGATTACCTCTAGGGGGCCCTCTCCCTTGCTTTCTCATGGCCCAGTGACTTCATTGTGCATTCATTTCGTAAACTAGGGTTTTGCTTAGTTTCCTTCAATGCATTCTCGCATTGGTGGGTCAACTCTACAAAACCCTCCACCGAGCCAGTGTTGGTAGTGTTCCCACGTTTCCATTTCCCATACACACTTGGAGGAGCCAACGACATGCAATCTTCTTGCTCCGTTTGATTTTTTGCTCTCGGGCCGAAAGTCACCAAGTGTCCCTGAACGACATTTTCATGCGACTTGCAAATCGACATAACTCGGAAACCAGAAGTTGGATCGACGAACCATCGAATCCATTGGTCTCCTAGTGTGAGATTACCTCTAGGGGGCCCTCTGCCTCATCTTCTCATGGCCCAGTGACTTCATTGTGCATGCATTTCATAAACTAGGGTTTTGCTCAGTTTCCTTCAATCCAATCTCGCATTGGTGGGTCAACTTTGCAACACCCTCCACTGAGCCAGTGTTGGTAGTGTTCCCATGTCGAAATTTCCCATACACACTTGCAGGAGCCAACGACATGCAATCTTGCTGCTCCATTTGCTTTTTTGCTCCTGGACTGAAAGTCACCAAGTGTCCTTGAACGACATTTTCATGTGACTTGCAACTCGACATAACTCGAAAATCGGAGGTCGGATCGACGAACCGTCGACTCCGTTGGTCTCCTGGCGTGCGGTTACCTCTAGGGGGCCCTCTCCCTCATCTTCTCATGGCCTAGTGACTTCATTGCACATTCATTTCATAAACTAGGGTTTTTCTCAGTTTCCTTCAATGCAATCTCGCATTGGTGGGTCAACTCTGCAACACCCTCCATCGAGCCAGTGTTGGTAGTGTTCCCACGTTGACATTTCCCATACACACTTGTAGGAGACAATGACATGCAATCTTGCCACTCCATTTTCTTTTTTGCGCTTCGACCGAAAGTCACCAAGTGTCCCTGAACGACATTTTCATGTGACTTGCAACTCAACATAACTCGGAAACCGGAGGTCGGATCGATGAACCGTCGATTCCGTTGGTATCCTGGCGTGCGATTACCTCTAGGGGGGCCTCTCCCTCGTCTTCTAATGGCCCAGTGACTTCATTGTGCATTCATTTCATAAAATAGGGTTTTGCTCAATCTCCTTCAATGCAATCTTGCATTGGTGGGTCAACTCCGCAACACCCTCTACCAAGCTAGTGTTGGTAGTGTTCCCATGTCGGCATTTCCCATACACACTTGCAGGAGCCAACATCATGCAATCTTGCTACTCCATTTTCTTTTTCGCTCCCGGACCGAAAGTCACCAAGTGTCCATGAATGACATTTTCATGCGACTTGCAACTCGACATAACTCAAAAACCGGAGGTCAGATCGACGAACCATCGACGTCGTTGGTCTCTTGGCATGTGATTACCACTAGGGGGCCCTCTCCCTCGTCTTCTCATGGCCCAGTGACTTCATTGTGCATTCATTTCATAAACTAGGGTTTTGCTTAGTTTCCTTCAATGCAATCTCGTCTTCTAAAAAATGAATGCTTACCAGATCCTTTTCGACCTCAAACACCTCGGAAATATATGGAATAACTCGGCCTAGAATGAAATGGTTGCCAAATCCTTCTGAGCATGGTCTCCTATCATCTCTTCCCCAATAGTATGGATAAAATTTTAATTGAATTCCATACCTAAGGATTGTATCATACTATGTTTTAATTCCTGAAGAGCTTGATATGGCCATGCCTTCTCATACTTGAGACAAAAATGGCAAACACAGCTTCCACATCCATGCATCTATTTGGAACCGCTTTGTTGAAGTACGTAGCTAATAGAAATGCAACCAATAATCCGAAAAACTTCAGTAAATGACCCACAAAGCAAGAGACTCCGAGTCATATTTGAATTCCCTGAAACCTAATATGCATACTTATCACACTGTAAGATACTTTTGGTCACTTTCAAGATTCAAGAGCCTCTGAACCACTTTTGAAAAAAGAATGCTTACTAGATCCTTTTCGGCCTCAAACACCTTGACAATGAATGGAATAGCTCAGATCGAAAAATCGTCTACTCTGTTGGATTCAGGATGTCATGATAGTGCTAGACGGAACAAGCCGTAGAATGACAACTGTGGCTTGGATCGACAAATCGTCAACTCCATTGGATTCAGGACGTCGGGATAGTGCTAGGGGTGCCCCTCTCCTTTGGTCCCATGGCCCAGGTGTCATCTTGTAGGTCCATTTTGGAAAGTAGGGTTTTGCTCAATAAGGGAGTGTGCAATTTTTGCACATTGTGGTCAAATTTGCAAAATCATCGATTGGGCACTTATGGCTAGCGTTCCTAGCTGGAACCTTCCTAGACACACTTACAGGACTCCTCGGAACTTGATTTTGTTGCACGGTTGGAATTCTATGCCCCCGGTAGGTATCCAGCAGGTGTCCCTGAAGGCCTTTTGGATGTCAGACAGAACAAGCCATAGATTGACGACCGTGGCTCGGATCGACAAACCGTCGACTCCTTTGGATTCAGGATGTCGGGATAGTTCTAGGGGTTCCCCTCTCCTCCGGTCCGATGGCCCAGGTGTCATCTTGTAGGTCCATTTTGGAAACTAGGGTTTTGCTTAGTAAGGGAGTGTGCAATTTTTGCACATTGGGGTCAAATTTGCAAAATCGTCAACTGGGCACTTATGGCTAGCGTTCCCAGTTGGAACCTTCCTAGACACACTTGCAGGACTCCCCAGAACCCGATTTTGTTGCACAGTTGGAATTCTATGCCCCCGGTAGGTATCCAACAGGTGTCCCTAAAGGCCTTTTGGATGCAAGACAGAATGAGCCATATAATGATGACCGTGACTCGGATTGACAAACCGTCGACTCCGTTGGATTCAGGGCACCGAGATAGTGCTAGGGGTGCCCCTCTCCTCCGGTCCCATGGCCAAGTGTCATCTTGTAAGTCCATTTTTAAAACTAGGGTTTTTCTCAATAAGGGAGTGTGCAATTTTTGCACACGGGGGTCAACTTTGCAAAATCATCCTCCAGGCACTTATGGTGATGATGATGATGAAGACATTGATGGTGATGGTGATGGTGAGGTTGAGGGTGATGAAGATGGAGATGGTGATGGGATGGTGATGGTGACGGGATGGTGATGATGATGATGGTGATGATTATGAAGACGTCGATGGTGATGGTGATGGTGATGGTGATGGAGATGTTGATGAGGAACCTAGAGATGACAATGATGATGAAGATTTTGATGATGATGGTGATGGTGATGAAGATGTTGATGATGATGGTGATGGTGATGGTGATGGTGATGGTGATGAAGATGATGATGATGAAGAAGATGATGATGATGGATATGTTGATGAGGAAGGGGGAGATGACAATGATGATGAAGATGTTGATGATGATGATGATGGTGATGGTGATGAAGATGATGATGATGATGGTGATGGTGGTGAAGATGATGATGATGGTGATGGTGATGGTGATGGTGAGGGTGAGGGTGATGAAGATGGAGATGGTGATGGGATGGTGATGGTGATGGGATGGTGATGATGATGATGATTGTGGTGATGATGAAGACGTTGGTGGTGATGGTGATGGTGATGGTGATGGAGATGTTGATGAGGAACCTAGAGATGACAATGATGATGAAGATTTTGATGATGATGATGATGGTGATGATGATGAAGAAGATGATGATGATGGAGATGTTGATGAGGAAGGGGGAGATGACAATGATGATGAAGTTGTTGATGGTGATGGTGATGGTGATGAAGAGATGATGATGATGATGGTGATGGTGGTGAATATGATGATTATGGTGATTGTGATGGTGATGGCGAGGGTGATGAAGATGGAGATGGTGATGGGATGGTGATGGTGATGGGATGGTGATGATGATGATGATGACGGTGATGATGATGAAGATGTTGATGGTGATGGTGATGGTGATGGTGATGGAGATGTTGATGAGGAACCTAGAGATGACAATGATGATGAAGATTTTGATGATGATGATGATGATGGTGATGATGATGAAGATGTTGATGATGATGGTGATGGTGATGGTGATGGTGATGAAGATGATGATGATGAAGAAGATGATGATGATGAAGAAGATGATGATGATGGAGATGTTGATGAGGAAGGGGGAGATGACAATGATGATGAAGATGTTGATGATGATGATGATGGTGATGGTGATGAAGATGATGATGGTGATGGTGGTGAAGATGATGATGATGGTGATGGTGAAGGGTTTTGCTCAGTAAATTTATCAAGCTTTTGAGTTTCATGATAGTGGCACCATTGTGGAGAGGGTGAAGAGACCTAGTGTTACTTGTAGGGAGATTAGGACATATTGGAGGTATCTAAAGGGTACATAGGGTTTAGTGGTAGGGTTTGGGTGAGGGTTAGGGTTATATTTATAGAAAAAAAATTGAATTAGATCATTTCTCTAATGTACATTATATATTAATGGTATGGCTTGGTCTAAGGCGTTGCTCTCAAATAGCTAATTCATTATGAAATATTTAACAAGACATGAATTAAAATTAATATAAGTGTATTGTTGAATATAGTGAGCATTGAGCATGGGCAACCAAATCTATGAATATGTGTATTGTTAAATATAATTTTATTGGGTGAAGCCAATAACCAACATAATCAACATAATATAAGATTTTTTTTGGTTGGGGATAAACAACTTGTGTGTAGAGATCTAGGCATCAATGGTTGATGGGTGTCTCCATCCACATAAACAATCCAAATTAGCTATGTAATGATCCCATTACAAAACACATGTGTATTCAATCAAACAAATTAGCATTAGATCACGCAAGGAAAGTTTCATCTAACTCTACCTAATCCCATAATCTTAGGGTTTATTGATCATATGTAAAAAATGGCATATTCATAAACTTGAGATACAAGATAAATTTTGGCATATTTATAAACAACATAAATGTAAATTTGGCATATCAAGAACACAAAATTGACATATTCATAAACAACATACATGAGAAAATTGAGCATATATCAATATTCAATTACAAATAGTATAAATAGTATAGTATTAAAAGTATGTAACATACCTCATCATGCTAGATCCCACCTATTATCATACAACCAAGCCCTCCGGATCATCTCTTATACTGATGGTCTCCATTAGTCTCTCGTGCTCTGTATCCGGTAAGAAGTAGCGTACCTTCGATGAATTTTGGCTAGCCATTGTTTGTACCTGGAGGTTTGTACCAATGATGAAGTTGGAAAAGTGATACACACTTGCACCTGGTTTGTAATCCCTGTAAACATGTCCACCCTTCTTTCTTGCATTGTTGTCATGTGTCAAGTATTCACCTTTAACAACCATAGACCCGATTGGGAAGTGGTTTTTTTCATTGTCAGTCATGGACATAATGAGGATTTGCTTTCCATCTATACAGCGTGCCAACCAGTAATCACCACCCCATTCACTATCTTTTGAGGCAGCCACTGCGTATATGTGCCCTGCATAATATGATTGTAGGTATATGATCAAAATATTTTTTGTGCGTTACAAGGCCATTAATGTGCATTTGAATACTACATAAATAAACAAAAAAATGTTAAGGAAATGCATCATAATAGGTTGTACAAGGTCTGAGACATGATCAAAATCTATAGAAATAGATGATTGGTCTTCTTCCAATGAAGTTAACTCAACATTTGCACGCTGATCAAGTGGAAGTGATATGCGATCCCATCCATCAACCCAATCCAATGATTCACATCCATCCTAGTCACCATCACAACAAGGCGAGCAAAAACAAGCGAGTTTTCTGGTCCAAATTTCAAATAGTGGGTTATCAGAGCTTCAAACCGAATGAAAGCCATGAGTCCCAGGCACATTGTTGCATTCCCATGCATGTGAACGATCTATGTCTACCACCTTCCAAAAAAATCTCTTCACATGTCTCTTTCTTGTGCATTCTACTCACATAGTTGATTCCTCTCCCATTACTGACGTGCACCACCTGACTATAGATTGAGCATTTCGACTAGTAGATTTTGTAGATACTTTCAATTCCTCTCTTCATAGGGCTATTTTGACACATGTTGTGGCTCCATCATGCTCTCCTTTACCATGACCAGTCTCAAAATAGTTCCCAATATGTGGCACTTTGTAGTTTTTATGCAATGAACACAACCATTGAAATATGCGTGCATTTTTGAACTAACCAACACATCCATCAGACCAAATCCAGTGTCGATCCATCTGTATGTTCCTTCCCTTCAAGTGATCATAGAACATGATGAAGCAATGACGTACATAGTGGAAGTCGTGGCACCTATCATCACTTATGTAGAAGTGATATTCCTTCAGAATTTCTCTTTCTCTTCATTGTTATTTGGGCCATGCCTATATGTGATATGGACCATCAAGAAAACCTGCTCAGAGTGATAATATTGACTTTGGATCTCATTTTGAGGTTGCAGAGTGTAGTTCTCGAAAAAATCAACAGCTAAAAGTATAGTACCATGGGGAAATGTATCTCTGCATATTCTAAACTTCTCATCCTGCCATCGTGCCAAGTGGACATGTTGGACATATTGATGTGTTTTTTCAATAAATTCCTTGACGAAGTCAATAACTTGTACCCGGTGACACAAAATGATCTCAATATATTTTTTTTGTAAGTAAGGATTGAAATGTAACCGTTCAAACATAATTTTATAGATATAAATGCATACCTGAGATGTCACCAATTGTATTTTTTTGCTTTCTTTCCCTGGGACTATTTCATAGTTGATATATTTGAAACTTTTCATGTCTATAACCATTTCTCCAAATTCACTGTCTCCACTCCCGTGCATACATTGGCTCAATAATTCCATTCCAGCACAGTTGGAGCATGTTCCATCCAAACAAGATTTTGCATAGTATGATTGCCCCTTAGGCCTATTGCACATGATGCTATGAATGAATTCTCTTGATGAAGTCGGTGGTATTGTCAAAGAGCAATTCTGCACATGGTTAGTATGCAACACACGACGAATGTACAAAAATGTTTCAGAGTAATATTCATATTCTAAGTGGTATCTACAACAACAAGTGTTACAAAGAGTATTTATTCTAACATACCATGGCTTACATTTCTCAAAAGATCTTTGCCCCAATTTCAATTGTCTATGTTCATTTCTAAATTTCTCGTATAGTTCTGTTTGTGTTATATCAAGAAGATGCTTAGTATGTGGTTCACGATCCTTTGAACCCCTTCTCAGTTTTAGTACATCCTTCCAGTTTGAAGAAGACCTTATGTGATCATGCCAAAAACTCTGCACTAGTCCCTTTACTGCATCAACTAGCTTCATGTCACGATGTGGCAACTGACCATTAATAAAGGCCCAAAAATCTATCTGATCGGTTGTGTCAAGATGTTCTCTTCTAATAGAATACGTATGGAGGGTTTTTACATTCAAATTAACTAGTATGGATGTAGGCTTGAGAAAAAGAAGAACCCCGGTGTTCTTATTTAGAATTTCTTG
Organism: Larix kaempferi; assembly: GCA_027924585.1. Classification (NCBI taxonomy): domain Eukaryota; kingdom Viridiplantae; phylum Streptophyta; class Pinopsida; order Pinales; family Pinaceae; genus Larix; species Larix kaempferi. Next base: position 3,179,600 of record BSBM01001313.1, read on the forward strand.
TGACAACACATGACGAGCCGCATTGCGGACCTTTGAATGTGTGTTGTTACCAATTTTACCAAATGCATCTACTAAGATTTTAACTATATGAGAACTTCGTTCATAATTCTTTATCATCTTTATCCCTAACTTTTTCCTAACAATATTCATGCCCCTAGATTTTAACAATGATAAAAATAATCTACATTTATCTCCATCACATTTAGAAACAAAATATTTTTCAAGTATCTGTTGAGTTGGATAAGCAATACTACGTTTAGATAGCGTACCTTCAATGGAATTGAGGAGACTTTCATCAACTTGTACATGCTTCAGAGTTCTTCGACGTGTGCTTGCTAATGGAGGTAAGGGGGTTGGAATTATACCATGTAGCGCATCACCAAGACGCTCTAGCGTTTCAGTAGTAGCTTGTTGTCCTTTATTGTCTTCCCGGTAGTTGGATGGTGGAAGTCCAACATCCTCATCGATGGTCTGGGTAACATTTTCTTCTTCAACAGTAGGCTCCATGTCCAGCGCCTCTCTGACTTCATCACTTGTATAACCACAAGAGGTGAACAAATTTTGTGTTTCTTCATGAGCTTCATCTTGAGATGGTAACTTATCACTTTGACTTGAAGTGGGAATTGAAACATCCCCTAATGAGCACCTACGTTTTGCTTCTTGATTACTTCCATGGGGTGCTTGTTCAACAACTATTCTGGAAATTGAAGGTCCCTCTAGTGAATGCTTCCTTTTTTCTTGTCGTGGATTAATAGGATGAACTGTGGTATCCTCTTGTTGTTGCTGCAACATCCCCCCATAATTTTTTTTTGTAAATATTGGGTCCCTCCTATTTTTTGTTTAAGTCTTGAGTTTGGTTAAAATCTTTGTCGCTTGATCTTCAACTTTTCCTAAATGTAATTGACCCTTTGTAGTTCTTTTGTTTTTCAGATTAAGGCATTTTCCTTCTGTTACCTTTAAAAACAACGTGTAGTTTTAAAATCTTAACTATGCGCATCAAACAGAGCAGGTTTAAAGATAACTATGTGTGCTTTCACAGCCCAGATTGAAAGTTTATGTTTCTGCACCAAAGGCGCAAGTGAAAGGGTTTAACTTTGCACTTTCAAAAAGCACAAACTTCAGGCTTATTTCTTGCGTTGAAAGCGCATTTGTTTATGGGTCTTAATCTTCCACCATATTGCCAAATCTTTCCTTTTCAGATGAGTCCTCCACCGACGTGCAAACTTTAGGTTTAAAACCTATGTTGTATCAATGCATGATTCTTTCACAGAGTCTAAGTCTAGCTCAGCCGCTTTGGCGCAAATGTTGAGCATAACTCAGCCGCCCTTTAGCGCAATTGCTAATCATAAATCTTCCGCTTGGCCCATACATTGACTATAAGTCGGCCGCTCCATTTGCAAATCTTACGCCTTTTACCATTTGGCACGCATTTTTTAAATATAAGTCAGTCACCCTTTTAGCGCAAATTGTAACCATATCTCGACCGCCATTGGCGCCAAACCTATCCTTAGATGAGCACCGACGTAAAATCCCTTAAGTGTTTTCCATGACTCGTTGGCGTGGTTCCCGTTAGTGCACATTTTGTGACTAAAACTTGTGCTAAAGGCGCAAGGCTTACCCATATAGCTCCCGCCTCCATAGATGCGCCTTGTCTTCCCTCGAAATCTAATGTTGGCACAGCTCTATCAGTGCAGGATTTAATGTCATGATCATTGCTTTGGCACAGGACTTAACCTTTAACTCGTCGCTTAGAGCATAACTTAAAGTTACGGTCGCTGCCTTAGTGCAAAGTTTAACCTTACACTCACCGCTTGGCGCGAAGATATTTTGTGGTTTGTGTGCGCCCACAGAGTTGGTTGGGCCATCAATAGAGCCATGTGCCATTTTAATTGCACAAGGCCTCGAGCCCCATGCTCATTAAATCCGCCAACTTTGATCCTAACCATCATTCCAACAATAATGAAACCATAGTGGCTTGTATAGCTTGTTGGCATTTGCGTCTAGTATTTCTCATGATTTTCAACTATGAAATGGTAGATGCAATTGTGAATTAGTTGATCATTTTGTTAAAACAGCTTCCATATTATGAAAGTGGCATATTCTAAATTTTTCATAACTGTTTTGCTAATGCTTGAAGGTTGTCTAGTTAAAGCCAAATCTGTCATATTTTCTTTCACAGATCTATAGGAGGCTTTGCATTTTAATAATGACTGAATGTATACATATGCCTTATTTGTACTGCCCTACTTACCGCAGGTTTGTCATGCATCAGAAGAGAAGTTAAGGATAACTTCGGGATATCTACAACTTGAAAATGAGAAGAATTCACTACAGATGCAACTAGCCCTCTCCAAAGACGAGCATAAGAACTTAAAGGCTCGAAAATCAGAATTGGAGGAGCTCGAAGCCAGCAGGGCCCAACAAATTCATCTCCCCAGGGATCGGTATGAGGGGTTGATTCAAGAAAATGAGCAATTGTTGAAACAGCTCAAAGAAGTAGCAGCAGGAGCAGCACAAGTCAAATCATATTTGCGCAAGCATGAGATTGCAGCAAAGGCAGCAATATCTGTTCAAAGCAAAATTATCTTGAAAAAGCTCAGTTAATGGGCCACCTATATCCAAAGTGTAGATGGAAAAGCATCCACAAGCGAGCCAGTTGGTGGGGATGAGTCAGCGAACCAACAAAAGGAAGCCAAATAAAATAGATAAACCATCAGAATTCTTATTTGTCTTAATGTGAGAAAAGCTGAATTTCCTTTATTGTATAAATGCTTTAAAAGACAACTGGCTCTATTTTTGTCTTATATGGAAGGCTCTCCACGAATCTGTGGGTTTTGTAATTGTGCACTAAAGGACAAATTAGAAGGTTCTAGAGTTTAGGGTACACCTGTCAGCTCAAGCAGTGATTTGTAAATTTATAAATAGAAGAATAGAAGAGGGATAGAGGACTTTTTGCAGGTGAAATTTTTTTTCTAGCTGGTACGTGAATTACTTTGCTACTTTCTCCAAAAAAAGGATTTTGCCTAATGAAAGCCTGGAGAGGACGTTTTTGCCGGGAAATGTGTGTTGAATGTTTGTTGGACTATTCATGTAGCATTCGTATACTACTGTGAGATCTTTCTTTACTATTATGAATTATTTTTGTGTGATGAATGATCTTTCTATTTTCTTGTACAATGATGTCTCTCTTAAATGAGTAATGGAATGTATTCAGTGAATTAAAGCTGTCTTTAATATCTTTTATCTTCGGTTGAGATTGCATCTTTATGATTTAATGGCTATATGTATGATCTTTAGATGTTTCTTTCAGCATATTGCTCATATTTACAGTTTTCTCCTTGCAAGGATAGATTAGATTTGCTCATACTGTTTTAGGTTAATTTAGATTAGTTACTTGGATTTATCTTAGGGCACTTTCATTTCATCTTAAATTAAAATACATAAACGGTGGATCAGGCAGCAACTAGTTTAAAGAACAAGAATCTTTAAATCTTACGATAGCCAGAACCGTTAACCAGATGGATTTCCCCACACCAAACGGTGAGCGATCTAATTGGGCTCACTTATCGGGGAGAATCCCTTTCTGATTGATGCTACGATTTCCGAGGCATCAACACCTCTATAATTGGATTTGGATTAGTTTCCAAAAAAAGCCTCTGATTCATCATGTCTATTCTTTTCTTTTCTTTCTATTCTTCAATGACTTCTTGAGGTCTCTTCTTCATTGCTGATTTTCTTCCTCGGTTACCTGCATTCCCCATCACCACAATGATCAATTAAATATAGTTTGTTTTTGTTGCTCCTCAATTACAAGCTTTCAAACCTTTAGTGCTTTCTAGAACTATATATCCTTCAAGGTGCTTCAATCTTCCTTCTCAATTGTTCATATTTCCCATCAAAACAATGATGAATGAGAAAATTTACCTTTGGTGCTCTTCAATAATAAGAAAATGAAAGTTAAATCATAAATTGTTCCTCAAGTTCATTCTCTTGTACAATTGTGTATATCCACCATCACCATGAAATGGTCTTGAAACTTGATATCTTATCTTGTGTGCTCCTCCAATATAGGAAAAATGAATCTTTCAAAGACCTTATCTTTGGTGTTATTCAATTGGAAATTCTTCAAGCTTGCTAATTATCTTCTTCAAATATGGCCATATAACCCAACACCACACTGAGAAACCATGAAAGATGTCCTCAATGATGCACCTGCATAACAATAATAATGATGGAGATGGTGTAAATTGTGAATATTTCCAATGGTGGGCTCGTGCTCTATTCGAAAAATCATGGGATTTCCTGTTTTTGCTTGGACAAAGTAAAGTTGCTCTCAGACAGGGATAGTCCATTGTTTATACAGTTCCAAAACGCTCACATGTTATATAAAGGTAAAACGCGCATGCAATATGGTTAACCATAATAAATAGGTTAGGTGTACAGCAAGGGCAACGAATAATATCAAAAGAAAACAAATGTTTTGTATTGTTACATACAAAGAAAATGTTTTTAGTGTGGGACAAATGTTTTGTATGGTTTAATTTCCCCCTAACTCTCTCCCAATAATCCCTAGATACCCCCTATCTCTTTCTAAATATCTGTTCCTCATTCTCTCTACATCCCTCCCTACATGTTTCTTTCTCTCCCTTACTCCATCCATGTCCCTACCACCCCACTCTCCATCTCTCCACCTTCTCTTTATCTTTGCCATCATCCCTCCCTAGAGCACTCTCTCCCTTCTTCTCCCTTAATCACTAACCCTCTATGCCTTTATCCCTCCCCCCTACCCTGTCTCTCTTACCTTGTTCCTAGAGCCCCTCCCCCATAAAGGCCTTTAGACCCTCTTCTAAACATTAATCCCTAAGTGCATAGGTGCACAAGATGATGAGGAGGAGGAGGGTGATGACAATGAAGATGATCATGATGCATATGAAGATGATAAAGATGATGATGTTGATGAAGATGAAGATGATGGTGATGATGATGAGGATGTTGAATATGATGATGAGAGTGATGAGGATGATGATGATGGTGATGAAGAAGATGATGATGATGGAGATGTTGATGGGGAAGGGGGAGATGTCAATGATGATGAAGAGGAGGATATAAGGTGATAATGTTGATGATGATGGTGGAGATGTTGATGATGATGATGGTGATGATGATGAAGATGTTAATGATGATGGTGCTGGTGATGGTGATGAAGATGATGATGATGAAGAAGATGATGATGATGTAGATGTTGATGAGGAACCTAGAGATGACAATGATGATGAAGATGTTGAGGATGATGATGATGGTGATGATGATGAAGACATTGATGATGATGGTGATGGTGATGAAGATGATGATGATGATGCAGATGAAGAAGATGATGATGATGGAGATGTTGATGAAGAAG
>BSBM01001313.1:5887500-5942500 GCA_027924585.1 Larix kaempferi
TGCATGTGCTACCACAAAAACAATGATCGAGTCAAGTTTACCTAACAAGGGGAGAACCAACCAAACCACGAGAAAATCAAAATTTCCATATTAGAAATAAAAATATAAAGAGAATATATATATATATATATATATATATAACGTGTAAAAATAAAAATGAACTTCAAAATGACGGGTGAAATTAAAATTCACACTTCATTAATGACGTTTAATTTTATGGAGTGGTCATATTTTGACGTGTAAAATGGAAAATGATGGCTATTTACCCATCAAATTTCAACACTGGTTGCATGATCCTAAACAACAATATGTTAGCATTAATGATGAGTATAAGGATGATGAGAATGATTCTAATGATGACAAATTGATGACAACCTGGATTGTGATGGGCATGAGATTATTATAAGGAGGAAAATGATGACGTTGAGCATGATGAAACATTAAAGAGGTTTTTTCATAGTAACAATTAAGATATCAATTTAATATTATTATAATTAATATTATGATTCAGTCAAGGATATGGTGGTTCGTTGGTGGGGATAGATGGATTTCATTCTATCCACACGGTTTTAATCCGTTGAGACATCTTTTGGCTTGGATGAACGGCTAGCGGTTTGCTCGACCTACCATCCATGATATGTGGGAAAGTTTGTTGAGATTTCCTGTATATGTGAGCTTTCCTTGATTCCTTCTGAATAACAAGAAGGTGGGTTTTCCGCGTCAAAAATTAATATTATGATTTTATTTTCATGTAAATTTGTAAAGTGTTGAAACATTGCATTGATTTCATTCTCATTTATTTTTAAAAAATATTTTATTTAAATGTTAACCAATCATATGGTTTCATTGTCTTTTCTAGGCAAATATGAAAAACATATTTTATTTAAAGATTAACCAATTAGATGTTTATAATGGTTTCATCTTGTTCCATGATCTTCTTCTAAATTTATCAAGTGGATATGAAAACTATTTAGAGGTATTGATTTCATTCCCTAATATATTAAAAACTCAAATAATCCAAAGCATAATAAACATAATGGTTTGATCTTATTTCATTGTATTCTTCTAAATTATCTTTTTTTTTTTTAATTTAGGGTAGTTCCTTATATTGCAATTAGAAAAAGATATAGAGTTTTGTAGGGCCCTCCCAAGGCTGGGAAAATAGACCCAAAATCAAAATTTAAGCAGTCTTCCCTGAAAGGAAACAAGAATGTACCAGAAAGTTTGAGAATTACTATCCAGTCTACAAAGGTAGATTGCCATGAAAATAAAAATAACAGCAGTGACTATAGTGACATACCAAAACCAAAAATAAATATAGAGGCTAAACATTAAAAATCGAGCTAAACTTTCAGACCGGTCGAGCCTTCGTGAGAACTTGGCTCCTTGGCAAGTTTGATGCCGAGACGATGGGAAATTTGCTGCTGATTGTGGAGGATCTTCCTGAGATAACCGACCATATCATCTTGCTGCAGAAGAATTTCCACATGTGCTTCTCCTTTTTCTGCCATGGTTTTTCCCAGAACCAACTTCTGCATCCAATGATAATCTAGGGTCCTTTGGTAAAGGGTGGTGCGACCTCTGGTGTTCCCTGGGTCCGAAACCAGAGCTTCAAATTTGTTCCTGATCTTTGTATCCAAGAGACATCCTCAAGACACCTAAGTGTCCTCCTCAGCTTCCTGAATGTCCTCCTGAGCTTGCTTCAGATTTATTCCTTATAACGATGGGCCTTCCCCATTATGCCTCGCATGAACCGCACAGGAGGGCCATGAAAAGGCTTGTTGGTTCGTACTTGTGCATGATATAACTTTTCTTAGCAAGCGACATTTTTGCAGCGACTGCGAGCATACTGGATAACAATCTTCCATGAAAAATGATAGTGCTAAGGAGGGATATTCGCAGGGTAGTATTCCAAGCTCAGTCCAAACTTTTGCAGCGTCTCCTTTCTCCCGGGGATGTATGGACCCACTTCCTCTCTCCGCCTTCCATTATCATGAGTGCAGGAGTACCGCCCCACTCAGAGTTCTTCATGGGAGTAATGGACATTACTCAGAGCCAAACCAAAACACAGGGACAAGACCAAGCGCACGCAGGAGCAGTTAATCGACAGTACGTCGCAGGATGGTGGTATTCTTTTCCCACCTTATGATGGCTATTGGGGATGCATGGATGGCTCGGGTGGGCATGTGTCTATCGTCATGGTTGGCACGGGCAGGCATGTGTCCTGCCTCGTGTCTATCCGCCGATTCTCTTGGTTGGTCCACACTTAGCACCGACTGTGGGGGTATTCTTCTAAATTATCATATGGATATGAAAAAACTTTAAATGTATTGATTTCATTCTCTAATATATTAAAAAATCAAATAATATTTATAGTATATTTATATAAATTATTGATATTATTAATATATATATTATATATAGTAATTAACTATTGTTTTTTCTTTGTTGAATTAGGAAGTATGCCTATTATCAACATAGATTCATCTTAAAGGAAGATCTATCAAGTATCAATAGAGATATTTTTACAAGTAGAGATGGAATTTTTAATTACTTTTTTTTTTTTGGGTAGAATCTTCCTGATTTGTGGGATTGGACTTTGGTCTAAGAAACCATAATCTAGGGGCATCTAAGCTGTCAAAATCACCTAGGCGTCGCACCCGACCTAGGCCACACTAACCTTCAACTAATTGGATTTTGGGTGTCTCCTCACAACTAACTCACCCCTAAGTGGAATTGAACCCAGGTCTCCCTGCTGACAAGACCCACACCTTAACCAAATGAGCTAATGAGAATTGACATTTTTTTAATTAATTTTTATTTGGTTTTAATTTTTTTTATGAGCTAACATAATTTTTTTAATTACTTTTTATTTTGATAATATAACATAACAATACGTTACATGACAACATATCTCCCATACTAAACTCTAAATTGATAGTTTTAAACCTTAACAGTGCAGTAAAAACTCATACAGATTCTTAACCATTAACAGAAAATACACAATGGCACACGCATAACACAAATATTTTCACCTGGAAACCCTTAACTGGGAAAAAACCATCAAAACTTAGAGTTGCACAACTCTTTTCATTATATGTTTTCTTAACCATTTACAATACAATATATGGTATTCACAGCATCTAAAACCCTAATTCATTTACCCAAAATTAGGTTACAACCCTAATCCCTTTACTAGGATTAGATAGAATAAAATGGGCCAAAACAACAAAAAGCAAAAACAACCCAAAAAATATACTAGTGTACACGCACCCACCATGTGAAGAGATATAACACACCCAACATTCTCCCACTTGTTGTTCTCTTCACATACAGGAGAAATTTATGACTTCAACAGTCCAGGGCAATAATGCCCATGTTCTCTTTACATCAAGAGAACTTCTGAGTACTCACAGACTTTGTCAAAGAGTCTGCTACATTTTCCAAAATATCAACCTTCTCCAACAATACTTTTTTTGTTCAACCATGTGTCTGACGAAATGGTACTGCACATAAATGTGCTTTGTCTTCGAGTGATAAGCAGGGTTCTTTGCCAGAAAGATTGCACTTGAGCTATCACAGCCTATCTTCACTGCATTTTGAACAAAACCGATACCTGAACACAACCTTTGCAACCATACAGCTTCCTTACTTGCATGGGTAGCTGCCATGTATTCAGCTTCTGTAGTTGAGAGTGCAACTATAGCTTGTCTTCTACTCATCCAATTGATTGCTCCTCCAAATAGTTTAAACACGTAGCCACTTGTAGATCTTTTGTGATCAAGATCTCCAGCCTAGTCAACATCAGCAAATCCTTGTATATCTATCTCTCTGTTTAGTCTGGGTCTTCCTTGGTAGCAGATTGCAAAATCTGTAGTGCCACGCAAATACCTGAAGACCCTCTTTACTGCAGTCCAATGTTCCTTTCCTGGTTTTGACATATATCTACTCAAAAATCCCACTGCATGAGCTATATCTGGTCTAGTACAGACCATAGCATACATCAAACTGCCAACAACACTATCATAGGGAACATGAGACATGTCCTCTACCTCTTCTTGCGTTGTGGGACACTGTTCTGCAGATAACTTTACACCTATAGGAATGGGCACCTTCACTAGTTTGCTTTCCTACATATTAAACCTCTTCAATATTGTCTCAACATATTTCCTCTAATTCAACCAGATTTTCCTGTTTTCTCTAGCTCTTTTTTATTTCCATGCCCAAAATAAAATTTGCAGCACCAAGATCTTTCATGTCAAATTCAGATGACAACTGATTTTTGACATCCTTGATGATTTCCTTGTTGTTTCCAATTAACAACATATCATCAACATACAATATCACATAAATAAAATGATCACCAATTAGTTTGAAATAAACACAATGATCAGCTTTGCTTCTTGAGAAGCCAAGTCCCAGTATATAAGTATCAAATTTTTGATACCACATTCTTGGAGATTGTTTTAGTCCATAGAGGGACTTTTTCAACTTACGGACAAGCTCCTTTTTAACTTTCACCACAAATCATTCTGGTTGCTTCATATAGATTTCTTCATTAAGTTCTCCATGTAGGAATGCCATCTTCACATCCATCTGCTCTACTTCAAGATCAAAAGCAGCAGAAATAGATAAAATAAATCTAATAGAAGTCAATTTTGCAACAGGTGAGAAAATCTCACCAAACTCGATGCCATCAATTTGGGAATAACCTTTCACTACTAGTCGAGCCTTGTACTTCTCCACTTTACCTGCTGCATTTAACTTCTTCTTGAATACCCATTTGCTTCCAACAGGTTTTCTTCCTTCTGGAAACTCAACCAAATCCCATGCCTCATTTTTGTCTAAGGCATCCATTTCTTCCATCATGGCCTTCTTCCATAGTTTATTATCTTCTGAATCCATTGCCTCTCTAGCAGTTCTAGGATCATCATCAGTAATAGATAACACAAAATTAGAGAGAAAATCAGGTGGACTATACCTTTCAGCTTGCCTTCTTACTCGGTCAGATCTCCTCAAGACCGGAGTCTGTGGTTCCGCCTCTTCATCTAATTCATATGAATCTGCCTCTTCATCTGATTCCTCAAATGAACCACCTCTTTCATCCTTAATATCAAACTGTAGTTTCTTTGGATCCTTTTCGTTTGGTGCATCTTCAATCCTGGAAGTGTTTTCAACTTCTCTAAAGATCACATCTCGACTGTAAACTACTTGTCTTTTTACTGGGTTCCACAACTTGTAACCTTTCACTCCATCCTTGTAGCCAATGGAGATACATTGTTTTGCTTTATTATCCAACTTGCTCCTTTTTTCCTTTGGAACATGCACAAAAGCATCACACCCAAGCACTCTGAGATGCGAGAGAGAGGGTTTCTTACTAGTCCAAGCCTCATGAGGTGTCTTGTCAACCAACGTTGATGTGGGTGTCCTATTTACCAAGTAACATGCAGTGTCAACAGCTTCTGCCCAGAATTGTTGTGTTAGCCCTGCACCATTGAGCATACTCCTTTCCTTTTCCATCAAGGTACCACTTTTATTTTCTTTCAGTTTGATTCTCTACAAGAGCCTTAAATTCTTTGAATCTATTAAAAACATCATATTTCTTACGTAGGAAATAAATCCATATTTTTCTTGAGAAATCATCTATGAATGAAACATAATACACAGATTTACCTAGTGATGGAACAGGAACAGGTCCAAACACATCACTGTGTATTAACTCTAAGATTCCTTTAGCTCTTACAACACCAAATGAGAATCTTACCCGATTCTGTTTACCATATAAGCAATGTTCATAGAAATCAAAATCTAGCTTGTAATCAGACATGCCTTCAGCCATACTTTTACCTTGTAATAGTCGAAGACCCTTCTCTCCAATATGTCCCATCCTTCGATGCCATAACGTTGTCTTCTCACTAGAGACAGTAAGGACTCTATCTCCTTCATTTTTACCCTCAAGAAAAATAGTACTGTTACATCCATTATTAAACGTGCTTCCCAACAACTTGGTAAAAGTATGGCTGAAGGTATGCAACCACATCATCAAAGATTAGGTTGGCTGCGTTACTCCCAACAACTATAACCAGACTATCCCATGAATCTGGTAGAGAGCACAACAAGCTAATACATTTTTCATCATCAATAATCGTAATACCAACAGATGTCAACTAACTTACCAGAGTATTGAAGGAATTTAGATGCTCTGACACAGAGTCTCCTTCATTCATTCTTAGAAGGTTCAATTTATTTCAAAGAAATAACTTATTTACCAGGGACTTTGACTGATACAAATTTCCCAGCTTATCCCACAGTTTCTTTGCACTGTCTTCTCCAGATACGTTCACCAACATCGAATCTGAGGGGCAAAGTTGAATCGTGCTCCTTGCGTTTCTTTCCAGCTTATCCCATTCTTCTTTTTCCATACCAATGGGCATGGTACACGGATCTACTGCGATCCATTGTTCTCTATCTACCAGAAGATCTTCCATCTTGAGCTTCCATAGCTCAAAGTTCTGACCATTAAATTTCTCAATCTCGATTCTAGAAGTGCTCGCCATTCTTTCAACAAAAGAATCACAGCTGCAAAGCTCCCACTGAAACTAGGTTTATCACAGATCCAAGATCGAGCCAAACCCTTGGAAACAAAGGCGTCCCTCTGAACCCAATACTGCTCTGATACCAAATGATAGTTTTAAACCTTAACAGTGCAGTAAAAACTCATACAGATTCTTAACCATTAACAGAAAATACACAATGGCACACGCATAACACAGAGATTTTCACCTGGAAACCCTTAACCGAGAAAAAACCAGCAAAAACTTAGAGCCGCACAACTCTTTTCATTATATGTTTTCTTAACCATTTACAATATGATATATGGTATTCGCAGCATCTAAAACCCTAATTCGTTTACCCGAAATTAGGTTACAACCATAATCCCTTTACCAGAATTAGATAGAATACAATAAGCCGAAACAACAAAAAGAAAAAACAACCCAAAAACATATTGGTGTACACGCACCCACCATGTGAAGAGATATAACACACCCAACATAAATGCCTCACTACTCTCAATAAAATTACTATTGAATAAATAAAAAATAAAATAACTAAAATTGTGATAAAAAAAATCCCAATTATTTGTAATTTCACTAAACACAAAGGCACTCAAAACATAAAGTTCCTCACCTCACTAATATATTTTTTTGCTCTTCAAATTCAACAAAGAACAAAAGTTACTTGTAAATGCGTTGAATTTGCTTGGCCTATTGATAACTATTAATTCTTAAGAAATGTTCTATACTATTCGAGTAAAATAATCTTTAATAATAATACCTCTCAGAAATGATTATAGAACCTCTCAGAAATGATGAAGGTGCCACTTTTATTTTCTTTTCAGTTTGATTCTCTACAAGAGCCTTAAATTCTTTGAATCTATTAAAAACCTCATATTTCTTACGTAGGAAATAAATCCATGTTTTTCTTGAGAAATCATCTATGAATGAAACATAATACACAGATTTACCTAGTGATGGAACAGGCACAGGTCCAAACACATCACTGTGTATTAACTCTAAGATTCCTTTAGCTCTTACAACACCAGATGAGAATCTTACCCGATTCTGTTTACCATATAAGCAATGTTCATAGAAATCAAAATCTAGCGTGTAATCAGACATGCCTTCAGCCATACTTTTACCTTGTAATAGTCGAAGACCCTTCTCTCCAATATGTCCCATCCTTCGATGCCATAACGTTGTCTTCTCACTAGAAACAGTAAGGACTCTGTCTCCTTCATTTTTACCCTCAAGAAAAATAGTACTGTTACATCCATTATTAAACGTGCTTCCCAACAACTTGTATAGAATTCCAATCTGAACTCCCCTCATCAACACCATTGATCCTCGAACCATCTTACATGTGTTCTTCTCAAACATAGTTTTCACACCTGCATCATCCATTTTACTTACAGATATGAGGTTTCTAGCCAGTTTTGGAATGTGCAGAACCCCGGGAAGAGTTCTAACCCTTCCATCTTTGAGCAGTAGCTTGATCTTTCTTCGACCTATGATTTTCGCCACTGAGTTGTCTCCCAGGAATACATCACCTCCATCATACTTTTCATATTCAGAAAACCACTCCCCGTGAGGAGTCATATGATTAGATGCACCTGAGTCAATCAACCACGAATCATGCTCTACATGTGTACTTGAAGACACATCTCCTCCTTACTCTGTAGATTCTTTCCCATCTGTGGATGGAGCATCATTAGATCCTCTGCTTTTATCGATATTTTTGGATTTACAATCCTTCTTGTAATGCCCAGCTTTACCGCACTTCCAGCATTTTCGTATAGAAGGTCCTGGAGATTTAGATCTCCCTCTAGATTTAGATCTACCACCTGAAGACTTATTTTTAGATATGTCGCCAAGGAGACCTCTCATAAACAAGGCATCCTTGGTTGAACTGTCCATGGATTTCCGCCTCATTTCCTCCGATAGCAGGGATGCAACCACATCATCAAAGATTAGGTTGGCTGCGTTACTCCCAACAACTATAACCAGACTATCCCATGAATTTGGTAGAGAGCACAATAAGCTAATACATTTTTCATCATCAGTAATCGTAATACCAACAGATGTCAACTAACTTACCAGAGTATTGAAGGCATTTAGATGCTCTGACATAGAGTCTCCTTCATTCATTCTTAGAAGGTACAATTTATTTCGAAGAAATAACTTATTTACCAGGGACTTTGACTGATACAAATTTCCCAGCTTATCCCACAGTTTCTTTGCACTGTCTTCTCCAGATACGTTCACCAACATCGAATCTGAGAGGCAAAGTTGAATCGTGCTCCTTGCTTTTCTTTCCAGCTTATCCCATTCTTCTTTTGCCATACCAATGGGCATGGTACCCGGATCTACTGCGATCCATTGTTCTCTATCTACCAGAAGATCTTCCATCTTGAGCTTCCATAGCTCAAAGTTCTGACCGTTAAATTTCTCAATCTCGATTCTAGAAGTGCTCTCCATTCTTTCAACAAAAGAATCACAGCTGCAAAGCTCCCACTAAAACCAGGTTTATCACAGATCCAAGATCTAGCCAAACCCTTGGAAACAAAGGCGTCCCTCTGAACCCAATACTGCTCTGATACCAAATGATAGTTTTAAACCTTAACAGTGCAGTAAAAACTCATACAGATTCTTAACCATTAACATAAAATACACAATAGCACACGCATAACACAGAGATTTTCACCTAGAAACCCTTAACCGAGAAAAAACCAGCAAAAACTTAGAGCCGCACAACTCTTTTCATTATATGTTTTCTTAACCATTTACAATATGATATATGGTATTCGCAGCATCTAAAACCCTAATTCGTTTACCCGAAATTAGGTTACAACCATAATCCCTTTACCAGAATTAGATAAAATACAATGGGCCGAAACAACAAAAAGAAAAAACAACTCAAAAAATATATTGGTGTACACGCACCCACCATGTGAAGAGATATAACACACCCAACATAAATGCCTCGCTACTCTCAATAAAATTATTATTGAATAAATAAAAAATAAAATAACTAAAATTGTGATAAAAAAATCCCAATTATTTGTAATTTCACCAATTATTTGTAATTTCACTAAACACAAAGGCACTCAAAACATAAAGTTCCTCACCTCACTAATATATTTTTTTGCTCTTCAAATTCAACAAAGAACAAAAGTTACTTGTAAATGCGTTGAATTTGCTTGGCCTATTGATAACTATTAATTCTTAAGAAATGTTCTATACTATTCGAGTAAAATAATCTTTAATAATAATAAATGAATAGTTTATTAAAAATTTATATAATTTAATAATTATTGTCAAATTTGTAATATTTAAATGTCTTGACACAATTAATATCTTCCCATTAGTATGCATGGTATTTTCTATGAGCACATACATGGAGGGAGTGGTACCTTCATCAATGATGAGAATGGCGAATGATAGTGTATGCAATCAAATTCATGTAAAAAGTACTCATACAAACAATAAATATATAAATGCAATAATTTTAGAGAAACATTTTAATAAAAAATCACAAACAAATATATTTAAGAATATTTTTTTCAAAAATGATTGTTTTATTCAATTGGTTAATATTTTTATATGTTATTACAATCACCAGAACTTTCACGATTTTTTTCAAAAATAATTGTTTTATTCAATTGGTTAATATTTTTATATGTTATTACAATCACCAGAACTTTCACGAGGTCTCTAGATCACACAAAACCAACAATAATAAAATGCCCAAACCATGTAAAGCGAAAAGGCCCCGATTACATCAAACTTCCAAATACTTAGTTTATGAGGTGATACATATTCGATTCCCAATTCCTTTGATTTCTTGGTGTAACCCATACACTTATTCAGGGATTTCCATATTTTCTAATGAAATTTGTTGGTACTATAGAGGAATATTTCCTCTAAAATATATCCAAATTTAATACTCTAACTCCAATAATTAAATGTATACTTGTCAAAATATTAAACCCATATCATTACTGAAAACATGAAAATCCTAAATGCTGGTTCTAGACTTATGCGTGATCGTTAAATTTAGTATTTTCTAATGAGATGTTTTGGTAAGGTAGAGGAATATGGACTATATAACATATCAAAATTTTATATTATAAATCCAATACATGCAAGTGTGTTGATCAAAATAATAGACCCCTCTCGCTACTGAAAATCAGGTAAATGTGAAATAAAATAAAAACAAAACTGAAAATCAATTTTGGTTTTCAAAATTTCCAAATGCTTAGGAATACTTATTCATCAATAAATAATATCGTAATAATTAGAGTGATCATGATTTTATTCATTATATATTTAATTGTTGTAATTTTCACTCCATCCATTTGTTCTTATATGATATCATATCGGTGTTTTTATACTATATTGTAAGGAATAATTTATCAAATATATATGGTCGGCATCAGGCCTGGAATTTCAAATTCTAAGTACCTGTCAATTCAAAATTTGATGACGGTTACACGGTTTTAGCTTCTGTCACTTTACGTTTTATACTAGTTAATAGAGTGTCAAATTTACTGTATAATAAAAAACCCGTCTTTTGCTAAGAATTCCAGACAGTACTTTTATCCATTGACACCCTCTTTATATATTTGGATGTTCTGCATTATCAGTGTCCACGAATAAAGAGGAGTTTAATTTGTTGTTTTCATTATTAATTTAGTAGTAGGGAAGCTTGCTCCTTCCATAATGTGCTTTTAAGTATGCATTTATTTATATATTCCTTCAAGGATGATACTTCAAAATTTCCCAGGCAGGCATACGATGAAAAGAGCTCATGGTAACTCGTCGGAATTTGTCAGTGAGCAGAACAATCAAGAGCAGGGCAGAGGGTAGACAGCAAGCTAGATAGGTATTAAATTTTTTGACGGGACATGTAAATTGATAAACGTCAAATCTACGTTTTAAATTTTTTTATGGCTGTCACTGTTGACGTCTTTATTTTACATTTACCGGTCAAATACGTTCTCAGACGGAAAAAACATCCTACAGGACATCAAATTCCAGGCCTGGTCGGCATCATAAAACTCACACATAAACATATATTCCCAAGTATTATCTCAAACAATTGAACCATTGTTTTAATCTACGGGATTACACAAAAATAGTTACCAGTAACATGAATATATAACACAACAATATACAAACACACATAAATAGAATGAGAAGAGAAGAAAAAAGTAACAGCGAACCCGACATAATGAGTCTATTATATTATAATCAATGAGCCAACAGTATATACTACTTCCTTTCATACACTAATTCATGTCTTTATATATGTTTAACAATCAAGGAGGAAGTTATGACTTCTTTAATTGCCTCAGTCGGTCAATCCGACCAAGCAGTTGACTGACCCGACTAACTAGTCGATTTCATTTACTAGTCGACTGAGCCAACTAGGATCCTACAACTTCTCCCCCACCCTCAAATTTTACTTTTTCTCGAAGAAGGGGAGATATATACAAAATAATTTTTTTGAACAAAAATGTTTATAAAAATTAAAGGCCAGGAATTGTTCTTTGGTCTTGTCAATAAACTTGAATGTCGTTGGGTTTCTTCAATTGTTGATCTATTTGTTGTTGTGATATGGATGTAGTAGGAATGAAAAATGGAAAATTGACCCATGATGAATAAGGTTGTGGAGGAGGAGGCGTTGTTAACTTTTTCTCCAAGGCCATGGTGCAATTCTAATAAATAAGTGTAGTAATTTGTTCCAACCAACTTTGAAAAGCGTACTAGTCATCTATAGCTTGTTCTATTGTGATAATAATGATTTTCATTTTGGATTTAAGTAGTTCATTTTTTCTTCAATTGAGGCATCCTAAATCGACTCCAAGTTGAGATTGTAGTATGTATGCATTTTGATTACTTGTTGAAGCACATCCCAAATATTCTTGGTCGCTCTACTAGACTCTTGTTGTGCATTCCTACCTTCCTAAAACCACTGATGTTCTTGTCCTTGTAGTCCTTTTACAGCTTGTTCTATTTCTTCTTTTTGCCTCCCTAGAGAATTCCAACTTCTTGCACTTTGATTTTCTTCCATCAAGCAATTAATTATGCTATCAATGATTCATTTAATTTAAGTTGATTTCATATATTCACAAAATAGGTTGCTCAATTGTTTAATGTGTTATCAAATATTAGTGCTTCAAAACCTTCCCTTATTTCTTCCAGATACTTCTTGTTGTCTTCAAACATGTCGTGCTTAGTCTTCATTATGGTCATAGTCTAGTTGGACTTAAATTTTCTATTTTCACTAATGAGCCTCTTTTGGTTGTGAATTACATTGACTAATAATATCTCCATGCACTCAACTGGGCCATCTAGTGGGGTGACGACTGAAAATCCTAATGCCTGTTGAGCTTGTTATTTGCATGTCTCCCATGTTGTCTCTCATTTTTCTTTTTCTCCATTTCGGTTGTTTCAGTAAACTATTCCATCACTTAGTTTTTTATCTTGTGACCATCTTGTATAGTTCATAAATTTCCTTGATTTAAGCTTCCTCGAAATAAAACTCAACTTGTGGTCTATCAATATGTTCTCCCTATAGTTGAAAACTTTTGAATGTTTTCTTAGACTTCTCTTTATATTTTTATTTATCTTTTCCCTTATTTATTTCCTTCGTATCTCTTCTTAACTAAACAGTATGGTTCCTACTTTCTTTTTGTTAGTGCATTGGTTTCTACTTGTTCAATTGAGACTCCAGGTAATGTTTTTCCCTGTTGTTCCCCTAATTGTTTCGTATCTACTAATGGTTTTTTAGCCTGTTGTTGATTCTTCTGTCATTGTGGCGGTTATTTATCCCTTTGGAGGTGGATTTATTCCTATTCAATCAAGGATTCCAAGGACTCAAAAACAATATCCAAGTAGTTTGTTGATTTTGTGTTTGTCCTTTGATTTTTGGAAGTTTGTGTTTATTTCTTGAGAGAACTTGTCTTCTGCTTCCCTTTTTCTACCTCTCTTTCCTTCACGAATTGTTCCTTTGATGCATGTTCAACTAATGTATCCTTTGTATTTCTTGGCTATCTTTTCAAGGCTTGTTCGATCTATCCTCTAACCAAGGTAGGGTACTATCAATTCCTATCATCTGCTAGTTTGGTGTTCGTTCATTGGTTTTTGGTTGGTCAGCATGTACCTGTCTAGTCAAATGCTACTACTCAATCATTTATTGCTACCATATTTCTTGTTTGATTGATGTTGTTATAGGAGGTGAGGTTTTTTTGTTAATTATATTGAGTTTTTTGTTATTCCTACTCCTAGTGTTCTTGGTTGAGTTGGTACTTTGAAAGTGAGCTTGGGTTCTTCTAACTTCTTCTTTTTAGCTTGTTGCATAGTTTTTTTCTCTTTTATAATTTCTTCCATATTTTTTTTAAACTACTTTTATATTGATATTATTGCTTTAGGGATTATACAATGCTATCTTTGGCCCTCTTAATGGCTTCGATGTATTCTGCTCCTATGCTTGATTCTAGTAATTGTTTCCCCTTTTTCGCTTGATCCATGGTAAACTTGCATTTTTATTCTTCCCTAGTAGATAATACTTTATGAGCTACTTCTTCCAGTTTTTTCTTAATCCATATGTTTTCAAGATCTATCTCGTTGGTTCCTTGCAATAGTTCTTCTAGGTCATCTTCTGTCGCTGCTGTTGGTGAGTTAGTTTTGTTTTTTTGTGTTGTCATTTTCTATATTTCTTCGACCACTTTATTTGGACATGGAGTCGTTCCTATGCCTATTTGTTGTACAAATGGTATGGTGAAAATGGATGCTTTAGTTTCTTCCTCTACCTCTCCTTCCAATAAGGGGGTATAATATGTGTTATGGGATTTCTTGCTAGAGGAGTAACTGTTTATTTGGTGTTTGACTAACATAAATCCTCTTCAAAAACTTGGTCAATTGTAGGATAGTATTCTAATTCTTGTGTCCCACCTCCTTTCCCACCTGCATACCATACCTTGGTGAAGACCAAACCCAACTGAATGTTTACCAATAGTGGTATATTTCTTCTTACACATTATGGAACTCTCCATATATTACACACTGACTTCGTTTCTTTTACCCATTCTTCAAACCTGTGTTGGGGGTTAATGATTCAGTCTTCCATTCCACTTTGACAAGAAGAAATAAAAATTCTACATGGTTGGCATAGTTGGAAGGGTGAAAGTTGTTTCTCCAACTAAAGTGATTTGTGTCATTTATATCCATATTAATAATGAAGGGTACCTAATAGATTTTTTATGATCCTGACATTCTTCACACTTTTTCCTCAATACATTTTTCAAGTTATCGAGCAATTTTGAATGTTTTTCCTTGTTAGAAACAATAATGCATGTCCACTTTATATGATCCTCTTTCACTTGGATTATGACCAAGACCTTCAAAATTTTCATTGTAGTCAATCCTATGAATTTTTTAATGCAATCTAGAATGTAATTATTCTGGGAATGGGACCTTCGACTCTAGGAAGACTAATGATTTAGCTTATCAAGTTGTATTAAATTTAGGGGTTCACCTGGCCAAATTTTCCCTCTATGGTACTGACTGATGATGAACTATGTTACATATTTGTTCCATCCTTTGAAGCCTGCAACTTGGGGGGTGTTGAGATATGTCTTGATTTTGTATTTCTAGAGCATTACAATTTTATTCCTCCACTTGTCACCAACTTCCAGTGCTTATCCCAATCAACTTCATCCATTTTTTTTTTGGATTCTATTCATTCATGCTTCCAATTTAGCCACAGGTTCCTTTTCATGTATTCTATTTGCTTTACATTCTACGATATTTGATTTATGAGTGCCATCAGGTTAGGTAAATCCTCTCAGCCATGGGTCTTTGTTTCTTCAGGGTTTGCTAAATGTAAGCAACTATGCTTGAAAATTTCTTCTTTGTTGACAACTCATTCTTAAACAATGGATTTGGTAATTTTATCATTAAGTTGATTGCACTGAGTGAAACGAGGTGCTCTACAGCTCAGTATGGGGGAGATCCTGTAACGTTTGTCCATGTTTGTCCTTATAATCGGCCATAATAAATCAAGTTTGTCTTTAACATAATAATAATAAAAAAATTAATATTATGTCGGTGGTTAATAAAAGGATGTGTATTTTCGTTTGAATTAAATCCTAGGCTATGTAATACATGGATGTGTATTTTCATTTGAATTAAATTCTAGGCTATAAACGTTTGTCTTTATTATTGTTGGCTATTAATTAAAATGTAAAAAAAAGTAAAATGTAATGGAAAGTATTTAATGAAAAGTAAAAAAGTAAAATGTAATGAAAAGTAAAAAAGTAAAATGTATTGTCGGCCATCAATTAAAATGTAAAAAAAAGGTAAAATTATGGAAAGTATTTTAAAAAATCCATGTCGGCTCATAAAATAAAATATTATCAAAAGTAATTAAAAAATAGATGTCCATTTATAAAATAAAAAATTAAAACTTAAACCCAGATCTATCAAGCAAGAGAGATTAAATTTCTTGAGTTTAAATTTGAAAAAAGAAATACACCTCAAGAAATTGGATCCCTCTCGGTGCTTGATAGATACGAGTTTAAGATGGATCTATGCTGGTATGCATTTATAGACGATTTGAATATCTAGGTGCACTAGTCACTCATGTGGAGGTTGTTTTGATAGCGAGGGTCATTAATATTGGGTATTAAGTGCATAATTTCACTGAAATTTTGATCCTTATGTTTCTCATTGACTGGTTATCTCGTTTCGGTTGGTTTTCTTTTGAATTCAACTGGATTTTTTTATTCATTCTGATTATGTGGGGTACTTTGATTATGATCTCTTGTTCATTTTCCACTTCATAGTGTTTCCTATATTCCATTTCCTTATAAGATCGTTTGTCAATTCCTTCGTTATTTTTATGATTCTTCAAATTCTGATTTTGTTTTCCAAGTTTTTTTTCTTATTCTCATTGCTCGATTGTTTGTTGGTGTTATTGCCATGGTTTCTTTCTATTGTTCAATGTTTCTTACTCCCAATCAACCATCATGACCCTTAAATGATTCTTCCTGTGTTGAGTCATAATGATTTATATTTATTTCAAGTAAACAATTATTCAACGGTTTTCGTAATCGACTTATTTATTGTATATTTTGTTTTCTTATATTACCTCCTTATTCATAATCCATTGACTACGTTGCTAAGCAATTTTCCTTGTAATTTCCTTATTTGTATAGCTCCATTAGGTTTTATGTCTTCTATCATGAAGGGTCACATCCACTTTGTATCTAGTTTCCTTGGTTTTCCTTTTTATTTTACTATCATACAGGTTGAAAAGGTTCCCTATTTCAAATTCTTTGTTCTTAATGGTTGTATCATGCCATGATTTTTGTTTCTTTTTTTGGACTTCTTGATGGTGGAGAGCTATTGTTCTTTCTTCTTCTAATTTATTAAGTTGATATAATATTTGTTTATTTGCTTGTTCATAATCAAATTTAAGGACACTCTCTATTTTTTTCTAAATTTGCTTAAAATGTAGAGGGATGTCTACTTCTTGACCATAAACTAGTTTGAAGGGGGTTTCACTAGTTGATCTTTTATATGCAGTTATATAATCCCAAAGAACATAAACTATCTTATCATGTTGATCATCCCTGTTAATGTTACAAATTTTTGTAATTCCTTTGGTCAATTTTTTTTCGAAGTCTTCTACTGCATCATTTTCTTTGAGGGTGGCAAGGTGAGCTTTTGTTATGGTCAATCAAAAATTATTTCTTTAGTACCTTGATTCTGTTGTTTATAAAGTGCGTGCATTAGACACTTATTAAATTCAAGGGGAATACAAACCTTGTGATTAGGTTTTGATAGATAAATTTGGTTGCTACTTCTTTAGTGTAGTTTATTATTGGTTTTTCTTCTACCCACTTAGCCAAGTATTCAACTATTGTGATTATGTGATTTGCACTTGTTCTTTTATCTTGTTTTGGAAAGGGGCCCATGAATTCAATTTCTTATATTTCAAATGGAAGAATTGGGTTTTCTGGTATAAAAGGAATTGCACCTCTTCTTATTGGTATTCCCGTCCTTTGGAATTTATCACTCTAGTTTTGTTCATTCTACAATATCTATAGAATGTAGGCCACCATATACCTACTTGTAAAATATTTATGGCAGTAGTGTTTGAGTGAAATTTTCCACCTACAGGTCTAGAATGTGGTTCTTGAATGATACTATCTCTCTCAAGTCCTAATGCACATCTCCTCATTACATCATTAGGTCTCATCTTGTACAAAATCCCATTGATTAATGTGTAGGGGGGACCTTTATTGCATGGATTTTATTTTTCTTCTTTGATAATTCTTGTGGGGGTTTCCCTTCTTTCAAAAATTGTGCAATTTTAGCTATATTTTGTGGTACAAATTTAAATTTGAATAACTATGCATCATGTAATTATTCATCTATTCCATTTGGTTCTTCTCTATATTCAAATGTCGACAAGTTTTCATGGCTGACATTAGTTTTTCCTAGTCGAACTATAACTTCAACCTAAAACTCTTGGAATAATAGAATCCATATCCACACTCTCTGTTAATGGATTGGTTTATTTACTAGGTATTTTAGGGCTTGATGGTCTATCTAGAATGTAAAGCAATTTTCCAGTAAGTAATGTCAAAACTTATGCAAGACAAATATCATCCCCAGTCCTTCTCTTTTTGTAGTTGAATAATTTCTTAAAAATTTGTTTAATTTTTTACTTTTATAGGAATTTGGGTGATCGACCCCTTCTTTTCCAGCTTGTTCTAAAAAACCACCGAGTGCAATTCCTGAGGCATCGATGTGCACATGAAATTTCTTTGACCAATCCAGGAATCTAAAAATAGATGTTTCAACCAACATTATCTTTAGAATTTTAAATGATTCATTACATCAACGCTCCATTTGAATTCTATGTCAACTTTGAGCAGTTCCTACAAGGGAAATGTTATATTTGAATAATATCCGATTAATTTTCTATAACATAATGTATTCCCTATAAATATCCATAATTTTTTGGGATTAACAAGTGGCTTCATGTCAAGAATAATTTTTTTAGGTCAACTTTTATACATTCCTTGCATACCACATGACCATGCGAGAATCTTATTGGAATGAGAAATATTTAGTTGTTAATATTCAAGGATAGTCAAATCTATCAATAATGTTCCAACATAAGTCAAAGTGACTATATATGGTTCTTAGTAATCTATAGATAATCTATTCATCAAAATATCCTACAATTGTCTTGTATATATATCTTAAAATGATTCTACAACTATCCTCAAAATGACCATGGGGGAATTCTTCAGTTCACATGGCATGACTCTATAAGAAAATGAACTGAATTCTATTTTGAAAGTTTTTTTTCTTGATCCTCCTTGAAAATTGTACTTGGTTATATCCCAAAAATCCATTTATGAATGAGTAGCATTCATTCCCTACAACTTCATTGATTATTTCGTCTGCAAATAGTGTTCGAAATGGATTCGTTACTGCCATTTTATTTAACTCCCTAAAGTCAACATAAATTCAAAGCTTCTTTGTATCATGCTTCTCTGATTGTACTACCATTGGGATAGCCCATTCATATTTATAAATTGGAAATATTTCTCTATTGCTAACATATTTTCAATATATTTTTGTATTATCTCCTTGTATTTGCGAGTTAGCTTGTATGGTCTCTTCTTGACAAGATGCATTTAGTATTAGTTCAATTTTCATTTGACCCATTTCTTCAACTATTCATTTCATATATTTGTAGTCCCTTTCAAAAAATTCTTGATATTCCTTAATAAACTCCATAATTTTTGTAAACTATTTATCTAACTAATAGTCACCTATTATCACCATATTCATTCAATCATCATTAAAGATGTTTATTTATTTTACCCCAATATCTATATCCATTGATTATAGGGGTTTATATTCATCTATTTTTATTTCACCTTCCTTAAATTTGTTATACTAAGGGGGGAAATCATTTGTCTACTTTTATTTTTTTTCTACCTGCTTGTCTACCTTTAGTACAAACTTTATTTTGTTTACCACCTTTGGATGATATCTTATCCATGTAAAGCTTTTCACAGGAAAACTTTGGTTTTCCACGACAAGTTGTGCGGTGTCTTCATTATCATGGCTTGTTATTCTATGGCAAGTCAAAGTCAACCCTATGTTGAATTTATTCTTACTCGTGTCTTTGTTAACCTCGTTGACTAGGTTTCCTACAAATTATTGGATTGTTTCTACTACTTATTGAAGTTTTGTTTCTACTATGACAAATGAGAAGTCTTCACTACTACATATGGTGTAAAGTTTGATGAAATATTAAAAAATTATAGATAATTAGATTAAACTATCGAAAAATATTGTATAATTATGAAAATTGTGAAAATATGTCCGTTGTAATTTCGATGATGCTCTTAGGTCATCGGGATTGGGAGGAAAGTTTGCAATACCGATGATGTTCTTTACCCATTTGAAAGGGACAAATACCTATTTGAAAGAGTTTAATGGTCGTTGAATTCTATCTTGGTCAACTTTAACTAGGTCAACGATCATCGAAACTCCAACAATGGTGATTTAATCTATAAATATTTTTGGTTGAGAGAGTTTTTGACAATTTTGTTGTAGGTATGACATTTGTAAAGTCTCTTTCTAATCATTGTTCAACACATGAAATAGTATTTTTCCTATCTTCTATTTGACATCCAATTCCTGATCTACATAGCTCAATTTTTTTACTTTCAAGGTTAGTAATTTTTTATTATCTCCTTTTAAATACACATTGGATCCCTAACCATTAAACCCTCTTTTATTCATGGACATAAACTGCCTTTTAGGTAACAGGTTATTATATGAACAAGTGTACTCATTTTATTTACTGACTACATATACAATTAAAAAAACTATATTTCTTTTAATATTTTCTTTTAGGAATGGGTATGGAACAAACATAAATTGAAAGGTGCTAGGGTAGAATTGAGCATTCTGAAATAGTTTTTTTTTTGTTAATTTCATTACGAATAGTTGATCTACACCACTCAAATTTTTAAGATAATTATCACTCTAATTTGGTAGGGAAGAGTGTCAGATAACATTAGTCTATAATAAAATCAAAGGAGGATTTCTAGGATGTGGGCAGCGTTGATGGAAAGGGGTGATAGGAAATTTTATTTCCCTTGCACGTGATGCAAGGGATTATCTCATAGAATTATTTTAATAAAGACAACTGAAAAACATTGTAGGAAATATGGGAATGTTGAAGGGGGTATGAATATCATCCCTTGATAAGTTATGTATTCATGATATGTCTTTATATTGACCATATTTGTAAAATTTTATATCATTTTAATATTTTTTATATGGACTAATTTTACTTGATTGTTTTGTAATTATAAATAGAAGATGCCCTAAGTGTTTGCCACTAAAGAATGTTCCAAATACTAGTAGAAATGATGTTGTACAAGTTGAGGAACATGGAGCAAATATGGAAGATCAAGTTATGATCCTATGGAAGAATATGAAAACAATAACATAGTTGAATATGATGGGACGACTACATTGATCCAAGATACATTGACTCAAATGGATTGGGACAAATTTGATGATATTCATGATGTACCTCTACTTGAGAAGGCACAACAACCCCTCTATGAAGGCTCAATAAAAAATATTATTTCTACTGCATTATTGTTCGTGAACTTGAACGTTTTGAATGGATTGTCAAACACTTGTCTCATGCAGATCCTAAGGTATGTAATATGTTTTGTCACATATACATACAGGTTTACTTTTATCCTCTATTTTTAGTGTTAATTAATGTGTAAAATAAGGATTCAATATTTACAATTAACATTCTTTACCTTAACTAGTTATTTTATATGTTGTACATTGTTAGGTGAATTTCTGTCAGCACCATCAAATATTTTACCTTGCACATACCGAGATTTATCTTCTGTTATGAAAGATATTGGAATGCAATATCAATATATTTATGCATGTCGTAATGATCATATTATATATTGTGGACAATATGCATTAGAAATAGAATTCCTGCAATGTCATATTAGTAGATATAAAACTGATCAAGTAACGAAAAATATGCCTCACAAGGTTCTTCGCCATATTTCCACAATTCCACATTTGTAACAAATGTTTAGGTTCCAAAACATAGCACAGTTTATGGATTACCATATGTGGAAGACAAGTAGATATGGTGTTATTTGAATGCATGTAGATGGATATGCATTTAGTAACATCAAGGAAACATGGCTAGTTTTTATAGAGAAATCTCGTAATATTAGGATTTCATTGGCAGCTGATGGTGTAAATCCATTTGAAGAGATCATGCCTATTTACTTAGTGTGGCCAATTTTTGTTATCAAAAATAACATTCCTCCTTGGATGTCAATAAAAAGGGAGCACATAATGTTGGAAATGATTATTTTGGGTAATTGTTTAAAATAATTTATTCCACATAACATTTCAATTGTCTTGTTGTTTACATAATATATTATATTTATTTATAATTTTCCTTATATATACATATGGTAGTAATTATGTGTATTTTCAATCAATTAGGTAAGTACCAGTTTATAAAAGAATGAATGTATATATCAAGTGTCTTATCAACAAGCTACTAAATCTATGGGTTGGAATCATTATGTATGATGTCTATAGACCAATATGACAAAAGGAGTTTCATTTCCATGAAATGCAGTGTATGAAAAATTCATGATGCCCTAAGGCAAACACATTTTTGTGGTATGTAACGTTCCACTACACTTTAATAGTATATAATTTTATAAAGATATCGTGCATGTTTTTTAAATAATCCCTTCACACATGCACACACACACACACACACACACAGAGTTTTTGGTCATAAGAAGAAATCTCTTCGTTCAATAAGTTTAGGAAATGAGGTGTTCAATGAGTATAGGAACTTCCTCTCTAGGAAACATAAGTATCGAACTACTGAAAAACATATTTTCAATGGGAAAGAAGATACTGGATTAAAACCACGAAGAGTGACACCTCACCTATGGAAGTTGGAATATAATAGAAATTGTCAAATTACACAAATCGTCTATGTATCATATATGTAATGTTTGGAATTTTCATTTGTATTTCTTTTTTTATCATATTTGACAATTATTGTTGTAATTTATTTTATGCTTCATGAAGGTCATCAAGGCATTAATGGGATTCTAGAAGGAATGAAAAGTTATCCCATACAATTCATTAGGTTTCCCTACTATGATCCCCTACAAATAGCTCATGTGTTTCATACAATGCATATCGGGAAGAATGTAACAAAAACATTATGGAAAATCTTAGATGGTAGGAGTGGCAAATAAAATATTGTCAAAATTTGTGGTGACATTCGGGAAGCCAATCATGCAATGCAAAGTGTGATTCATTCAAATAGTGATAGAGACCAAAATATATTTCCATGGTTATTGACATATTAGCAAAGTAATGTTGTAAAAGAGGTCTTTCAAAAAATGAAATTTCCCATAGGATTTTCTTCAAACATAAATAATATCTTAACAAATAAAGGTGAACTTGGTGGGGTGAAAATTCATAATTTGCATACCTTCATTAAGGTAATTATTTTGGTATATATATTTCTATATCATTATACATATTTTTAGTATTTTTTTCTACATTGGAAATAAATAATGATTCATTTGTATTGTTACAGTATGTTCTACCTCTATCGCTCCCAGATATCTTTGACAACATCAAACAAGTTATATATGATATTGGAAAATACATGAGGCCCAAGTAGCAATTTATATGCAAAATGTTTGTTCAATTTGTTGTCGAACTTAATGGAATGTGTTTACTTGTAATGTGTATAGCTTTTGTTGAAAGCCATGATTTTCTTACATCATTTGTAGATGGTTGTCATCTAAATAAATCCATAAAGAAGATATAAAGTATTGGAGGAGATAAATTCCTTGGCTAATGTGTGAAATGAAAAAGTATTTACATTTAGAAGTTTTCAATGCATAAGAAGACTACCTCATACACCACGTTAAGAAGATTGAAATGTGTGGACTTGTACACACAAGTTCAATGTGGATGGTTGTAATGTACCCAATATTTCACTATGTACCACTCCATTGGACTAGGGAATTCAATGGTCTAATGCCACTTGGACAATTTAAAGAAGAATAGTAAAGTGGTGAATTGGGGTCATGAGGCACTATGGAAAACCAAGGTCCAAGGAAAAATTTATGGAGCAAGGAATCATTCTCTCCTAAAAATAAATTTTATTAATATTTTGAGATAATTTGGACAAGGAGGGTGCAATAGTGGTCGAATGAGTCCAAATATGTGGTGTAAATCCCATCCAAGGTGGAAGGAATCCTCTCATGAAGGAACCTCAAGGGTTGTAACTCCTCGGGATAAAAATATAAAATATATGACATTTATGACAAGAATCAGGTCATATGACATCTTATGACAGCTTAGGATAGCTTATGACATGTTGCAGTTCCTAGATTTAGCCAAGTAGGGCGCTAGAGGAGAAGGTGGGCCCACATGAGAGTGTAAATCCCCCAAAAGCAGGCTAAGTCTCTCTAATTCGAATTTCCAAGAAAGGTGAAGGTAATATTTGGTCAAATAACATTAGAGAGGAAGTAAATGAGTTCCAAGGTATCAATCTCTCATGAAAATAAAATTTATTAATATTTTTGTGAGAGAATTCTAGAATGAGGGGGAAAGGGCCCAATGGAGTTTATAAAAAGGATGCAAGCCTCCTGGGAGAGATCTTTTGGCAATTTGATTTATGATTGTAAATATCTTCTGGCTTTCAAGATTATGATATGTGCCCCTTTCATTCGTGAACTACTTTCAATGGGAAAAGATTCCACCCTAGCTAGTAGAGAGGAGGAGATAATCCAGATCTCTTCACAATGCTTCATTACAACTGATTATTGAGAGGTGAAATCACTTTCATATTTATCTACAGATATTTATTGCAGGTTTTATGTTCATCTATAGTATTTGGGTCGAATTCCTATCATTTGGAGCTTCTTTCTATTGATTTAGAGCTTGGACCGATATTGGTGGGGTGAAATAGTGGTTCTAGTATCGATACTTATGAGAATTTGTAGGTTGTGAGACCTGTTCCATTGTATTTATATCATCGTTTCTAGTGGGAAACACTTTTTTTTTGCTCAAAAAGGTTTCTGGGTGACAAATATACACTCATTTTACCATATCTACTCTATTTGGTATCTCTTCTGATAGACGAGCGCACCTATACATTTCCATCTAGGTATTTCTTGGATTTTGAGCAGTTGTAAGAGACATATATTGGTGTGCTTTGTATTATTACTATTTCCATACATTTTCAATAAATATTTACAGTTCCTTTCTCCATATTGTGTTACGTGTTCAAGTTTCCAGTAGAAGTATGTGCAAATCTGCTAGTATTGGGATGCAATATCAATGCAGTGTGTTCTAAACCTTAATTAAATTACCCTAAAGTATGTTACTGAATGAATTAGTTTGATTTGGGTCATTTTGTAGGTGTGTGGAAAGAGTTGTAAAACTAGACAATTTTGTATTGGGATTCAAGCCAGTCTTTCTATATTCGAATTGATGCTTATGGAGTTGTTCATGTTTGATAAAATATGAAGTATAATTCAATTAATACTGTCATATTGGGCCAATAAGTCTTCCTTTACATCTACTTATGTGTTTGTACTTTCTATGCTTCAACCTTAATGAAAAATAGGTTGCACACAAAGTGTTCGAAGAAAGTCATGAACCAGATTTATAAATCAACCATCCAAAATTCATATCATATCTTATTTGAACACATTATAGTGGTATAAAGAATATTTTATGGGATTCACCGCATTATACAAATCCAAAATTATATATCTATTCCTCTCTTATTGAACAAGAGCATCTCATAAGACCACATAAGCCACTATTTGGTTAAAGTTGAAAATCAACATAATAAAGTTGGAACCTTGGAGATAATATTCCTAATTTTTAATTGGGGATATTGCAGTGGTATCGGAGCATGGTCTGGGAAAGATGTGGGAAATTAAGAGGAATTTTGAATGGAATTTGATATCATAAATTTCACAAGAAGAAGTTCCTTGGTTGTAGAAAAAGATTTCATCAATGGCTAGATTGGTAGAAGGTAGAATGTTACACATTTTCCTTCCTTCCTCTCCCATTAAGGAGGAAAATATTGAGCGAGAAATGGTAATTAAGTGCCATTATAAGTAGTTGAATCATTTTGACAAAGAAAAACAAGAGTTAGAGAATAATTTGTAGCAGTGTCAAGCCTTACTACTAGAATGCTCTACATCAAAACTTGTTGAGAAGACGTTTGGTTTCTCTAGGATAGGAGCATCCAAAGGTTCTTATCATAAGAATGGTTTAGAGGGAAGTTAATCCACTATCAATATTAAGCCTTCATATAAAAATGAGGAAATATACACTCCACTGAAGGAAGAAAAAAAATCATCCTTCCATTCCCCATTAGAGCTCAACTATGAAGCTAATGTCAACTCCAAAAAGGATGGAAACATAACACAAAGGTATGAAAACAATTATGATTTTTGCAGGAGTCACATTTCCTTGCATTATCATGATATAGAAACCATTTCATGTAAGAATGATGGTCTTGTATATTCTTATAATGTTAGCATTCTATATTTTGAAGCTAAAAATTAAGAATGTGTTGCGAATTCATGCCACAATCATTCTGATTTTTTATATAAACCCTTAGAAAATGTAAACAATATACAAGATTTGGGGAATGGCTGTTTACATAGAGCTATGAGGAAAAGTTTGTTGGAATCCCAAACAAAGCAGCAAAAAGAAACCAATTTCCAACCATCATTTCTTCCAAAGGAATAAAGGGTAGAAATTGAGCAAGCAACTAGCCATACTAAGGATACGGGGTTAGAGGAAGACAATGTAAGGGTTGAAACCATAGATGAGAGATTACAGGATCCCCATGAGTTGGTTGATCCCTTATTTGAGTGCATACAAAGTACAAAAAGGATGACATTTCATGACTTAGAGAGCCAACGCTTAGTCACAGAAGAGAGGATATTGCAAGTATTGACAAGGATAGATTGTGCACATAAAATTGTTGAAGATCTTATGTGGACGACTCAAATTGAGGAGAGGCATAAATAATGTGTTGTAGGGGTCACTAGTGACCAATTGTGCATCATTAAGATGTAATTGGAGAGAATGATATCAGATTACTTGCAGTTGTTTATGGACATGGACCTTGCTCTCAAATTTGTTGAGGACGAGGAAATGGAGGTGGAGCATCTTCGTGAGAGGTTGGGTGGATCATATATTTCTTTATACACCACAAGTATTCATTTGTATATGTATGATGGAATAAATGAGTTTATGGAGGAACCTGATGTGAGGGTTGAGCATGAGGAGAAGAGGAGAATTCAAATTTGCAAGTGCTTGAGAAGATTATTTGCATGGACTATTTTGGCCAGGTATTTTTTTTTCATCCGGAGGATCATGAGCTACCTCTAGGGGAGAGGGACTTATCCATGGCGGAGGTAGATGAGTGAATTCCATATGGACCACCCAGTAGAGGATCATATGCATCCATGGATTGGGTGGATAGTTATATGACAGAAATTCCCACAAGTTTATCTTACACTAGTAATGTATGGGATATAGCAACATATAGAAGGACATGGAAGTTCTACATGATTCAGTTGGATGGGACAAGTGATAATGATGTGAGCCATGGGACTAGTGTGTTGGGTTCACAAGAGGAGATTCATATTCTATTAGGGAGGCTGACATAGATTCGAATGAGCATTGTGAGTGATGAACTTCCAATTTGGTGGTGGGATTCAAGAATCCTTCAGAGTGGTAGGTTGTTGTAGATGATCGTGATGATAGGAGGGGTGCAGCATAGACAACGGGATCCTGGTATTACTTGGTTCAACAATTTAGTAGCTGGCACAATAGGTAGAACCAGTAATCTCTTTCAGGATCCCATCCACGTGGAGAAATGGATTAGTTTCCTAGGTGGGAGTCCTTATGATGGAGGGATATAATGTTTCCCTACTTGGTGGCTTAGGAAACTACAGGAGGCCCTTAGTAGTGAATCTATTCACTACAGAGGTGGATGCAGTAGGAACTCTTGATTTCTCGGGCTCGTTTGGGACCCTGGGATCATTCTTGGACTCAATTGCTTCAACTAGGTTGTGGATGGGATAGTGGAGGAGATGGACCTATCTCTTGAGGGGATGATGGGATTTCATGAATAGTTGAGAATCATGACCAATGATCAAGACAAACTTCCTTTTAAGGAGAGGAGGATGCATTTAGAGTATGACAGTGGGATGGTTATGATCAGAGTAGCATAGCGGCAGTATGGTGGTCCCTTTTTTAGATTAGCTAGGGATATTGGAGTTACAGTGCAGGGTAGATTTACAACAACAAGCTCGGAGGTGGGAGTATGTTTAGGATTTCATATGATGAGATTCTTAGTGGACCATTATATTGGGGATTTGTGTGAGTGGATGTAGTTTAGAGTTACTCTTCTTATTGGCAGTGCTCAAAAGGATTCCTATGCTCGTACCTTGCAGGACCATACATTCAACAGACTATAATTCACCTCCTTTCAATTTGGTTGGATCCATGACATCATTTTCATGCCTTAGTGTGGTTTAGTTTGTGGGATATATAATTAATGACTTGATCCATTTGAAATTGTGGTCCTATAAATAGTAATCATTAAGGGAGGAGGCAGAGAAATTAATGTGCATAAGTTGGGGAAGAAGAAAAAAGGCACTACCACCCAGATTCAAATTGCTTGAGCACAAGCAATATTGAGTGGGGAGGATTGTAATGTCCCCAA
This sequence comes from Larix kaempferi, assembly GCA_027924585.1. Lineage (NCBI taxonomy): Eukaryota > Viridiplantae > Streptophyta > Pinopsida > Pinales > Pinaceae > Larix > Larix kaempferi. Next base: position 5,915,965 of record BSBM01001313.1, read on the forward strand.
TATTTCACTATGGACCACTCCATTGGACTAGGGAATTCAATGGTCTAAAGTCACTTGGAAAAATTAAAGAAGAATAGTAAAGTGATGAATTGGGGTCATGAGGCACTATGGAAAACCAAGGTCCAAGGAAACATTTATGGAGAAAGGAATCATTCTCTCCTAAATATCAATTTTATTAATACTTTGAGAGAATTTGGACAAGGAGGGTGCATTAGTGGTGGAATGAGTCCAAATTTGTGGTGTAACTCCCATCCAAGGTGGAAGGAATCCTCTCATGAACTCATCTCAAGGGTTGTAACTTCCTGGGATAAAAATAGAAAATACATGACATATATGACAAGAATGAGGTCCTATGACATCGTATGACAACTTATGATATCTTATGACATATTGCAAGTCCTAAATTTATCCAAGGAGGGCGTTAGTGGAGAAGGTGGGCCCACATGAGAGTGTAACTCCCCCAAAAGCAAGCTAAGCCTCTCTAATTCGAATTTACAAGGAATATGAAGGTAATATTTGGTCAAATAACATTATATAGGAATTAAATGAGTTCCAAGGTATCATTCTTTCATGAAAATAACATTTATTAATATTTTTGTGAGAGAATTCTAGAATGAGGGGAAAGGGCCCAATAGAGTTTATAAAAAGGATGCAAGCCTCTTGGGAGATATATTTTGGCAATTTTATTTATGATTGTAAATATCATGGATTTCAATCTTGGGATATGTGCCCCTTTCATTTGTGAGCTAGTTTCGATGGGGAAAGATTCCACCCTAGCTAGTAGAGAGGGGGAGATAATCCAGATCTCTTCATTGTGCTTCATTACAGTTGATTATTGAGAGGATAAATCACTTTTAGGATTCTATACAGAGATTTATTGTATTTTTTATGTTCATATATAGTAGCGGGTTCTCTCATTACTATCATTTGGAGTTGCTTTCTATTAATTTAGAGCTTGGACCGGTGTTGGTGGGCCAAAATGGCAGTACTGGTTTCAATACTTTTGAGCATTTATGGGATATGATACCTATTAAATTGAATTAATAGAATAATTTCTAGTGCGAATCACTTTTTGTTTCACTCAAAAAGGTTTCTAGATGACCAAGATACACTTGCTTTACCATATGTACTCTATTCGGTATCTCTTCTAGTAGAGGAGCACACCTATACATTTACATCTGGGTATTTATTGGATTTTGAGCTTATTTAAGAGACATATATTGGTTGGATGAGTATTATTACTTTTTACATACATTCTTAATAAATTTTTACAGTGTCTTTCTCCATATTGTGTTCCATGTTCAAGTTTTCGGTAGATTTATGTGCAAACCTACTAGAATGGTGATGTAATATCAATGCAATGTGTATTAAAAATTAATTAAAGTACCCTGAAGTAAGTTATTGAATGAATTGGGTTTATTTGGGATTGTTTTGACTGATTTGGATATGTTTGGGAAGGATTTGGGTCATTTTGGAGGTGTTTGGAAAGAGTTGTAAAACTAGACAATTTTGTATTGGGATTCGAGCTAGTCTTCCTAGATTCGAATTGATGCTTATGGAGCTATTCATGTATGATAAAATATGAAGTATAATTCAATTCATACTATCATATTTGGATAATAACTATTCATTTACATATGTTCATGTTGTTTGTACTTTCCATGCTTGAAGGTTAATGAAAAATAGGTTGCACACAAAGTGTTCGAAGAAAGTCTCGAATCGGACTTATAAATCAGCCATCCAAACTTCATATTAGATCTGATTTGGGAATATTACTGTTGTCGAAAGCATATTTTATGGGCTTCAACACATTATACAAATCCAAAATTATATATCTATTCCTTTGTTGTTGTACAAGAGCATCTCATAAGACCACATAAGCCATTGTTTGGTTAAAGTTCAAAATCAACATAATAAAGTTGGAATCTTGGAGATAATATTCCTAATTTTTAATTGGGGATATTGCAGTTGTGGAGAGGCACTTGAAATCATTGAAGGATTTGGTTAGACAAAGAGCATGTCCCAAGGGTTCTATGGTGGAGGGATGTATGGTATATCAATTCATGGTGTATATTAGTCAGTATACTCCTAAATTAGCAATAAATATATAGGTGGATCACATTTAGGATGTGAACTACATAGAGAAATTTGAAGGGGGGTACCTGTTGGGGAAAGGTATAATAAGGAAAGTTAAAGGTAATTAGATGATGGATATTTCTAATACATTTTAGTCTTTTTTAATGTATATCGCACTTATTTAATTTTTATTCTTCCATCAATTATTAAGATTTACTATGGTAACCATTTATTGGTGGATTATTAATTTTTCAAACAGTTGGTCAAGACTGGGATGCACTACACTTATACATTCCAAATAATCTTAATTGGATGAATGTGTGTATTGAAACATTTATACAATATTATGGTAGGTTATCATGGGAAGGGGTGGCTACATTGGTTAAAGGAGCTCTTCATAATCAAGATACCAATCTTATGCAAACGGAAATTGATTTAGCATATGATTTAAGAGATAAATAGGAAAGCGTATTCACCCATATTATTCAGTTATTTTTTATTATATTATTAATGTGTTTGGTGCTTTTTTATTTTGATAATTTCCAAGTATAAATATGTTTTTAATTGATAATGCATTTTTTATATTTCTGGCATATGATAGTTGAAACACCACAAGGCTATGTGGTACAATGGACATAAATTTCGCAAGAAAAATTTGGATGAAAAGAATAAACATTATGATTATGGGATAACTACAGTATTCCAATTCAATAATGTTTCCTCTAAGAGTGACAGACATCCAGAAGTATCTAAAATAGTTGCTATAGGTATTTGGATGATATACTTGAGTGTGACTTTAAATTTTTCAAAATATTTTTCTTCGATGTCAAATGGTACATGTTACGAATGAATGAATGGAATCCTAAGAGAACTATTACTCAACATGCTAATGGATTTACCATGGTTAATACAAGGATTACTGAGCCGGGAACATACTTGTATGTTCTTCCAAGCTAATGTGTATAGGTATTTTACTTAGAGGTTCCAAGTAAAGCGGGCTGGTCATATGTTGTTAGATATGATCCAAGAGGAAGGATAGTAAATTATAATGTAGTGGAAGAATATGATATTGAAGAAGATGATGATGTAGAGGAGTAGGTAGATGTGCCAAAAAAAGAAGTCAAAGAAGTTGAACCAGATGTAGGAGATAATGATATTATTGAAAAATATTTTTATGATGATGATATGGTCGCCAAACCTTTTAAAATTTATTCTAAACTGAATAATGCAGATATGTAGTGGGATGAAGAAGAAGATCAATGATATTGAAATGTATGAGGTATGTGATTATATCGTTTCTATGATTTATTGATAGAAGTATTAATTAATATGGTTAATTATGTTTTTTAAGTTTTATGCCAATTTCTATGTCATATGTTAAATCTTATTTTAATTGATTTTAGCTATTTTCCATTAGATATAGTAATGAAATTGGGGAATTATCATCATCATCATCATATAATCACATTATCTTCAATGTTATCATCATTTCCATCATCCTCCATGTCATTTCCATGATCACCATCGTCATCGTCATCATTATTATCATTATTGTCGTCGTCATCATCATCATCATCATCGTTGTCAACATCGTCGTCATCATCATCATTGGCACTCATCATCGTCAATGTCACCATATTTGTCATCAAAATTATCATCAACATCATCATCGTTAGTGTCTTTTACGTAAATGACATCATCATCACCTTTATCATCAATATCACCATCATCGTCATCTTTTTCATTGACAACATCACCATCAATGCCATCATGATCATCATCGCCATCATATTCATCTTCGTCATTGTCATCATCTACATCTACATCTACATCATCATCATCATCATCATCATCTTTGTCATTCATATCATCGTCGTCATCGTCGTCATCGTCATCATTGTCATCACCATCATCATCATCATCATTGTCACCATCCTCATCATCATCATCATCATCATCACCATCATCATCATCATCATCACCACCATCATCATCTCATCATTATCATCATCAACATGATCATCGTCATCATTGTCATCATCATCAAAAATCATCATCAACGTCATCGTCATCATCTTCCTCATCATCTTCATCATCATCATCATCACTGTCATCATATTTGTCATCATATTTTTATCAATGCCATTGTCATCGACATTATCATCAACATCATCATCATCATCATCATCATCATCATCATCATAGTCATCATCATAGTCATCATAGTCGTCATCATCTTCGTCATCACCATCATCATCATCGTCGTCATCATCATCATCATCATCATCATCATCGTTGCCATCATCGTCCTAATCATTGCTGTCGTCGTCGTCGTCGTCATCATCATTATCATCATCGTTATCATCATCATCGTCATCATCGTTGTCATCATCGCCATCATCACCGTCATCGTCATCATCATCATCATCACCATCATCATCATTAGAGAGATTTTTAGGTTAAAAAATGGCCTCCTAAGAGATGTACTAAAAAAGTATGAGATATATTAAAATATTATAAGTTAGGGATTCTATGGTGTAGGTATATATGAAAAGTCACCTCCTACACTATTTTCTATGTACAATATAAATAACCATGGTTGAGTTACTTTTCAAAATTTACCAGAAATAAAATTAATAAAATAACTCTACATTGATGTGACTAATATTCATTTTAAATTCCCAAAATTTTATTGTCATTTAGCATTTATTTGTCTTCAACTTCCAAATGAAATTAAATAATAAAAAACATTTTTTAAGAGCTCTTTTTTTAATTTATGTTGACTTTTTATATTTAGTACTTTTCGCATCAATTTAATATAATGTGATTTAATTGAAAATTTATTTACATGTAAAATGTTAATAATATTATTATAATCCACATTGCATTATTGTTATTATTATTTATTCATTAAATCTATATTGGTAAATTAATATCAAAATCATAAACTTTTTTGGGATATTTATTTTATTATATAACTAACATACCTCTTTCATATTAGTAGCATTCACGAATTTAATTTATATGCATAACTAACATACTTTTTTCAAATTAATATCATTCATGAATTTAATTTATTTTAAAAGCACAAGAGTATATATGCTTATAAATTAGTTTGGCATTATAATATTAAATAAAATGGAATGAATATATAACTAAAAATTAAAAATATGAAAATGATAAAGATATTATTTTATGAAAAAATGTGAGGAATATATATATATATATATATATATATATATATATATTAGTTTGTCATTATGATATTAAATAGAATGGAGTGAATATATAATTTAAAATTAAAAACATGAAAATGACAATAATATTATTTTATGAGAAAGTGTGAAATGAAAAAAAATGTGAAAAGAGATTCATTATGAGTACTTTACTTGAAAATGACAATAATATTATTTTATGAAAAAATGTTAAAGGACTTTCATTATGAGTACTTTACTTTATGACTTAAAAGTACTTATACCACTACCTTGGTTAACTATGGGTTTTCTTCCACCATAGAAAATTTGACAAATAAGCATTCTTAACTCATGTAATGCCACCTCAACCATGGGGGATGATGTCATCTACTAGAATGTGATTGGTTGATTTTTTTGGTACATTTTATTTGTTTTGAGGCGCATTTTTTACCTCAAAATTTCTCTAACACATCTTCATCATCATCATCATCATTATCATCATCATCATCATAATCATCATCATCATCATAATCACCATCATCGTTGTCATCATTTGTTACGAAGAAAAACTTCATATGGATCGGGGCAGACCACAACAGATAGATTACTACCAAAAATCAACTCAATTCTCAATACAATGCTATATAAATGTAAATGCTAAGATGTGGATAAATGACCAACCTTCAACCGGATGTTCGAGGTAGATCCCCATTAAGCTTTCAATCTCTACACTTGAACCTGCAGCTTAGTCTCAACAACAAATACAAGCAAGTGCATATAACATATGAAAGATATTAGCATAAACAATAGCATGGTCCATGATATAATATACAAATGTAACCCAATGTCATTAAACAAACATTTACAAGATCAATTGGATGCGAAAAATGATTATTTCTATTAAATTGAACAAGAAGTACGTGATACAACCTCTTGCCGGCAACTCATCTGAGCCAAGAACTAGGTCCCTCCACTTGTGCCTCCACCACTTCAATCCCCCATGCAATGGAAAACTCACTAGTAAAGGATAGGGTCCTTCACAAGATATGGAAGAGTTTGGTAGCTGAACATAGGAGGTTCACAACAAAAAGGATCAATAGATATAGACTCAAGTCACGGCAAAAATCCAATAGAGTTTCATTTCTCTCTCTTTCTCCTTCCTTCCATACACCATAAGAGCTCAATATATAACCCTCCAAAGGTAGGTGAAAGGTCGAATCGAGTCGTTTCGGGATGCATGGAGGGACAAAGGTCACAATGGCCTCTTTTTGGAAGTAAAAATAGAGTTTTTTATTGTTTTTTACCATTTAACTTGATGTGTGCGGGCTACAATGGGACAACCTGCGCATGCGCGAGCTACAGTGGAACAACTCGCGTATAGGAACAAAAGTAGGGAAACAAAGGTTCCTAGAGGACAAATAATGGATCTGAGTCAATCAAATGAATACTGAAGGCCAATGAGTTTTGATGTTCACAGGGTGGAAAATTATGTTGTAACATCATTGACATCATTTCCATTGTCATCACCACAATCTTCGACATCATCACCATCATCATTGTTGTCTTCATCATCATCTTCGTCATTAATATCATCATCATCATATTTGTCATTGATGTCAACATGATCATTATCATTATCATCATTGTCATCGTCGTCATCATCGTCATCGTCGCCATCATCATCCTCATCATCATCATCACCTTCAGCAACAACATCATCATTAATTTCATCATCATCATCATCGTCATCATCATCATCTTTGTCATAGTCGTCCTGATCATCATCATCATCATCATCATCATCAAAAACATCAACATCATCATCATCGACATCATCAACATCATCATCATCATCATCATTATCACCATTATTGTCATTGTTTTCATCGTCATTTTCATCATCATCATTGTCATTGTCATCACCATCGTCATCATTGTCGTCGTCGTCAACGTCCTTCTCATCATCATCATTTTCATCATCAACATCATCATCAAAATCATCATCGAGATCATAATCAAAATCATCATCATCATCAACATCATCATAATCATGTTGATGCCTCGGATATCGTAGCATCAATCAGAAAGGGATTCTCCCCGAGAGATGATCCCAATTAGACTATCTCCCGTTTGGTGTAGGCAATCCGTCCGGTTAGCGGTTCCGGCAACCGTGGTTTTGGAGTTTAATTCTGATTCTACCGGTTTTGGCCCGATCAACCTTTCTTTTTGGATTTTATGTGTTTTAATGAGATGCAAGTGCCTACTTTATACTTGATCTAGATGCAACTAAAACAGATCTAAGTCTAGAAACTGAAGTAAATCTATCTATCCTTGCAGAGAACACGTTTAAAGGATGAGCAATGAGCTATAATAGATAACATAAAGAAAGAACAGATAGCTGTCAATTCTTACAGGTAAAGCTACATCCAGATAAAAGGATCTTAGAAGATAGCTTCTAGTTTAATGTAAAACGCATCTATTTCTCATGAGACAGAGAAAGAAGCAAAAAATATCTAATCTAAATGGAAAGAACGAATAAAAATATCTAAACGTAAACAAACTGAAATTAAATTTAAAGATCCCTGCAAGGAGCAAATTAAAGGCATGAACAATGAGCTATATGAGTTATCTTGAAGAAAGAACAGTTAGCCATTTAATCTAAAAGAGAACTCTACAGCAACAGTAAAGATATCAGCAGCTAGCTCCTAATTTAATAGGAAACGCATTCATTGTTCACCAAAATAGGGAAAATCGTATGCACAAGAAGGAGAAAAAATCATTAATACAAAGAAATAGTTCAGATAGTAAGAATGATCTCACATTACAGTACAGAAGTCATTAGAATAGTCCAACATACATCCGTCCAACATTCCCATGCAAAACGTCCATCTCCCGTGGCTTTTATTAGAAAATTCGATTTTACAGAAACGATACAAGATAGTTCGTAAAGGTTTCCAAAATTTCATTCCCTGCCAAAAGTCCTTCCTAATCTTTCCTAACTTCTATTTATAGTTACAAATCTGCCCTTTGGGCTGCCACCTAGCATCTTCCACTTGTCATCTACAGAATTTTCTCTCCTATAATAGATAAAAATTGTGATTCTTTTCTTTTACAAAATATTTAACAAAAGAATGGCCAGCTCTCCCATAGCTCACGCTTTATACATTTGAAAGTTTAACAAAATACACATAGCAGAAATAATGTTCTAATATCGTGCTGTCACTCTTGTGCGTGAGCTTCAGCTGGGAGAGGATCGCCCAAGTCAATTGATGTTGCTGTTGCTGCCTGGGAAGAAGGGGCTGAGCTGGCTGGTATTTCTGCCACTGCTGGGGAAGGGGGAATTGAGCCCACTGTGGTTGCTGGAGTGGCTACCGGGAGAGAAGATTCTGGATCTGTTGATGCTCCTGCTACTGCTGCAGCTTTCTTCTCCTCCTCCGCTATGTAATTATACCATATGCCCGTGTCCTTTATGACTATGTTTGCTGTAGCAGGGAACGGGATTTTCTGGGAAGTCACATTCTTCCTAAGCTCTGCTCCGATGCCTTGAACTTCTGCTACTGTCGCTTGATGCACTTCTTTGAGCAAGTGGCTGTGGACTGATGACATTCCAATATAATGTTGGAGGTCATCAATTGCTAGGACATCAATTTTCTTAACATATTCAGTTTGGATGCCTAGTTCTTCCTTTAGCTCCGCCAAGCGCTGTTCTGAATCCGGGAAATCATCGAGGGATTGTGGGAAATTCAATTTGCACCTGTCATGCACTTCCAGGATTCTTTGATACAAACCGTTGATCTTATCCCTTGTTCCTTGCACACTGTCTATCAGCTTGCTGCCACAGTTTCTGCAGAAGTCCAAAAGGGCCACATCTTCATCAAAACCCTCCACAAACTTACATGGGAGATGTGCGGGGAAATCCCCCTTCCCTTCTCGCCATTTTATCTGGCTCATGATATTTTCCTTGACACAGGTATGCTTGGCTTTGAGCCTATGTGCCTCCGTATTAATCTCTTTCAGCCTGACCACCATGGCCTTGAGCTTGCAAACTTCATTAGTGATTAGCCCCTGAGTTTCATGCGTTTGCCTCAGGATGCTGCAGGATAGCTCATGGAAGGGGAACATGTCCATTGTTCTACCCTTAGCCTGCTCTAACTGCTCAGCTAATGCCCGCTTGTCTGCTTCTAGATGGGATGCTTTATCTTCTGCTCCATTCTTCTCTGCTTCCACAATCATCATTTGGAGCGTTAGCTAGTCCTTTTCTTCCTCCACCTGGCTATACTTGCTTGACAGCTCCTTATGCTCGGCGTACAAGCAATTATACTTGTTCACCACTAGATCCCTATGGGCTTGCTCATTAGCCACAGTCTGTTGTAGCGAACGAGCTGTCTTCTTTGTCAAAACATTTTCTCTAACTATAACCCCTACATTATCCAGTGAGGCTTTTGTTGTTTCTACAGCTGCAGATGCCATCGCAAAGGGATCTTGATCTGTATTCTTCATTATAGTGACCTCTCGGTGGGTAATGATGTCCTCGTGGAAGGGACTTTTGATCCTCTCTTCTGATTTGAGGACCATTGCTTTCCTTTTCTTGTCATAGACAAACTCATTCCACCTGGACACTGTATGTTTTCCCGATGGCGTGTACAGGACAATTGGGCGGTTTATGATGTCTATGTCTTCTTCAGCAGGTGGGGTCCGGACTTCCTGAGCTGGATCTGCTCCCAAATTTTGGGTACCAGAGCCACCTACTTGAGATGCGTCTATTTCCATGTCTTGGACACCGGATCCACTTGCTTGGGCATCTTCCCTTGCTTTCAACTCTTCTTCCGCCTTCCTGTCTGCCTCAGCTTGCTCAGCTTCAGCCTCTTTCTGCTTCTGGGCTTCCTCAGCCTCTTTCCGCAGGCTTTCATTTTCAGCTTCTTGTTGCATTCTTGCCACTTCATCTTCCTACTGCTTTCTCACCATTTCAGCTTCCTGCTGCCACTTGGCTTCCTCGGCTTCCCGCTGCAGTCTGGCTTCCTTAGCTTGCTGGAGTAACCTTGCTTCCTCCCTTAATCTGAGCTCTTCCTGAGCTCGGGCATCCTCAGCTTCTTTCTCCTTCTGTTGGCTAGTCTTCTGGACCTTGGTTGAGCTAGAGCTTGCTCCAGTGCCTTGGCGATAGACCCGTAGCTCAGCCATGTTGATGATGCCTCTGAATGCCTCTTCCTCGGCATTAGGATAGTGAGAGTACTCGAAGTGAGCATAAATCTCCTTACAGTGCTCATCAACTCTTCCCTTTCTGTCATTCCTGTGGAAGATTACCTCACCGAAGTGGAAGGCTTTCAGCTCTTGAACAAATTCATCGACCGAGGCAACCCCCGAGAACTTGTAAGCACCTATGTAGAAAGGTAGAGGGGGAAAGGAAGCCTTATGCTGTTTGTGGAGCATTGCTCCAATTCCATCCATGAAGATTTGTCTTACTGCTTCCTTGAGGACCACATAATCCATGGCATACTGTGGAAAAATGTATGGGGGCTTAGTCCCTCCAAACATTCTGAAGTAGGTGCGTTGCTCTGAAAAGTAAAAATCCCCGTAATCCTCAAGGACTTCCACAGCGTTCTCTGACAGGCAGTTGGGCTCCTCCTTGAATAACTTCTCATATAGGGGCATGATGAACCCCTCACAGATGAGTTTGTAGCTGGGCTTGTAATTATGAGCCCACAACATCTTGAAAGCGATATAGACCGGGGTGGTGGCCTTATCCCATGTGCATCCCAATTTGGGGAAGTCCATCTTGGCCAAAATACAATCAATCAGATATGAGGACATAAAAAATTCTGCCTTCTTCAAGGCTAGTCCTTCCCTTGCAGCTACTATCATTGAGGCCAGACTATCTGACAGGAGAGTGGCCTAGTCAAACACAGTTCCCTTAAATGCCACAAAGTGGATAATAGGGACCCACTGAATCTTATGCACGGTGCCATCGGGCATGCCGAAGATTCTGCACAGCATCAAGGTGATCAATCTGAAAGGAGGTCTCAGATTCTGTACGTCATATTCATCATTTCCTTTCTTTCTCAAATGTTTTCCTGCCATTAGTAGCTTCTTGGCCATCTCGACGTTGTTCATCTGGCTCAGCCATTCATCAGTCAGAGATTGTTGGACATGGGGAAATTTGTATGCTGCCGCAAGATATGCGGGTTGAAATGAGGCAATGGCCACTTTTCCGATGTCATTTATCACTCTCCCTTCAGCATCGGCATGCTGGAGTATCCATCCGATCACTTCAGCACAGGGGAACAGCTCAGGGCGAGTAGCAGCTCTAGTTATGCCTGAGGCTCTGATATTGAGATAAATTGGCCCTTCTTCTAGCAACATATCCGGGATATCTTGATCCCGGATCATTCTGTAAATGTCACCCCATCTGATTTCTGGAGGAACACCAGTGGTGCACCTAGTATCCTGGAGTGAGGTCTCAGTTTTAAGTGGCGCAGGCTTCTTTTCTGTCATCTTAGCCTTCTTCTTACCGGCTTTCGACATCTTGACTTATCCCTTATAGCACCCATATGCAAGTCATCATGAACTTGAGCAACATACTGTGAGATTTTAACAGAGAGCATCATTGTTTTAATATGTGAATGAGATAAAAGCAATGTGAAGCCGTATGTTTAGGAAGCAAAATACACCATTTCAACATGAAATACAAATTAAAACATTTGAATCTTTTAAAGGGATGAATTTGGAATGCTCCGGAGAAGATAGGTATGTCGCGGAACAATCCGCTCTCGGGCTGGCCCTAGGAGAAATGATGATCTTCGTTTCAACAAGAACATAATTATAAATTTTAGCCATCCTAATTCTTTAAAGGGGCAGGTTTGGAATGCTCCTATGAGGATAAGCGTGTTGCGGAAGCAACCTGCTTTCGGTTTAGCTCTGGGGAAGAGGGTAACTTTCGTTATGGTGCTTTTAAAAGGCTAGTGGCGGGGAAGTCTGGGGTGAAATAACCCTGTGACGAAATAGGGAGCCACTTTCATATTTACGACCCGGCGAGGGCTTCGAATGCCATTGTCATTTATGGCACTTGCCGAGGTGCTCTATGGGAGGTTTGAGTTCGAGCGAGGGTGACGGCGCCGGAAAAAGACGGACGAAAAGGCTCGGGCGGCCATAGTTTTGGGTTTCGGCTCGCGTAGCTTAAACATTCACGGGGTTTGGGTGACTTCGAATGTGAAGAACAACGACGTATGCGACTTATAGACCGACGGTATAACGTTTTAATATTTCTATGCTTCGTATGATGGAACAAATGAAAACTAAGCCGTATTTGACATGCAAACTAGCCTATGACGGGCATTTTTCCCGTCGAATTCAACCTATGCCTATCGTTTTCAAAACAAATGACAACCCAATAGCAATTTGACGCGCATAAGGGACAGATTTAATGGTTAAGATCCTACCTGGCACCGACGAGGATAGCTGACTGAGGTGGCCGTGAACGTGGTTGAGCAATCTGAGCTGGAGCGGTTTGCGCGGTGTCCAACAAATCTTCCAATCGAGAATTAACAATGCGTTGGCTCGTGCCTCCCCATCGCTTATTTAAATCGAACAGGCATGTGCGAGCATTTAATTTGGTGGGTGGCACAATTAGCCGCGATTTAAATATCGGTACGTCGGCGTCAAATCACATTTTCTTGATTCTCGCGCGACCGCCTCTTGCGGGACGAACTTGCGAATCCCTTCTGCCATTGCGGGAAGACACGGTGAACTCTTCCGCCGTTTCAGGAAAGAATGGCGAATGGCTCCCGCAAAAGGATTCCACAATGCGAAAGGGAAAGCCAAGCATTTCGCAAAGCTCAAGTCTTTCGGGAGGTTAACGCGGAAGCGTCCGTTGTTTCGGGAGAGAGTGGTGACGCTCCTCGCCTGTCATTTCGGGAGACAAAACTGAACGGTTCCAGCAACTGCGGGGAGTTTTGATGAATAGCTCCACCATTTCGGAAAGAGTCATCCAATGGCTTCCGCAACTTTTAACAAGAATCTCCTCGGGAAGTTTAGATGAAGGGTTCCCATAGTTTCGGAAAGAAAACCCCAATCTCTCTGCAAAAGGTCAAAAATTTTTCTAAGTCTTTTTTCGGGAAGCTTATGCATTTGCCTTCCGCAACTGCGGGAAGATAGCCCGAAAGACTCTGAATTGTCGAGATACTTTCCCAAATAGTTTCCGCAATAGACCTGCGTTGCTTGGCATTTCGGAAAGCTTTGGTGAAGGCTTCCGCAACTGCGGGAGAAGAAACCAAACGTTTCCACAAAAAATCAAAGGAAGTTCTTAAGTTCTCTCCGGAGTTTCGGGAGGATTTTATGAATAGCATCCGTCGTTTTGGGAGAGATAACTCAAACACTTCTGCAATGTTCCCATAACAAACTGGAAGACCCTTTTTGAGTGGCTTATATGATTGGCTTCCGCCGTTTCGGAAGGATAGCCCGAAAGCTTCCGCGGAGTTTCCTTGGCGCGTTCTGCAAAGTTTCAAACAAGTAAGTCCTTTTTCGGAAGGTTTAGACGAATGGTTTCCGCGGTTCGGGAGGAAAGCTTGAATCCCTCCGCGTTTGTGGAAGACTTTAACGAAAAACTTCACCATTTCGGACAGGATTGCCCAATGGTTTCCGCGACTTTCCAATCGAAATTTTCTAAGTCTTCTTTTAAGCAAAGGCTTCTGCCACTGCGGGGCTTTATCAAATCATTCTGCGAATTTTCAGGAAGACTTCATAGAAAAGATTTATGTGGGGAAACAAGATTTTCTGTTGAAAAACAAAGATAACAGTTGGGATGGCTTCTTAAGGAAAACGTTCTACAAAAAATGAAAGGAGGGGCCCCAATATGTACAAAATTTTTTTGGGGGGGGTTGCTACAACAACAAATCATCATCATATTTTTCATCATCATCATCATCATCCTCATCATCGTCATCATAAACAACATGATCATTGTCGTCATTTCCATTGTGATCATCTTCATCATCATCGTTTTCTTTGTCATCATATTTTTATCAATTCCATCGTCATCAAAGTCACTATCAACATCCTCATCATTGTCATCATCTTTTCCATCGATGTCATCATCAACATCATCATCATCATCATCATCATCATCATCATAGCCATCAATGTTTTCTTCATCATCATCATCGTCATCGTCGTCGTTGTCATCATCAACATCTTTGTTACCATCGCCATCATCTTCGTATCAACGTCATCATCTCCATCATCATCTTTTTCATCAACGTCATCATCATCATCATCATTGTCGCAATCATCATCAAAATTCGTCATCCTCATTGTCAGCATCATCATCTTCGAGAATATCACCTTTGTCATTTCCATATTCATTAGCATCTTCATCATCAATGTCATCATCATCATCTGTGTCATTGATGTCAACATGATCATGATCGTCATCGTGATCGTATCATAGTCATCGTCATCATCCTCAATATCAACGTCATCATCAGCATCAACATTATTGTCATCATCTTTGTCATTGACATTATCATCAACATCAACATCATCATCATCATCATCATCATCATCATCATAATCACCACCACCACCACCACCATCATCATCCTCATCATATTCATTGTCATCATCATCATCACCACCACCAACATCATCATAATCATCATCATCATCATCATCGCCATTGTCATCATCGTCATCATCATCTTTGTCATCATCATCATCGTCATAATCATAATCATCCTCAACATCATCATCATGATTCATCATCATCATCGTCTATGTTGTCATCATCATCATTGTCATCATCATCATCATCATCATCATCATCATTGTCATCATCATCATCCCCATCATTATCATCATCATCATCACCTTCATCATCATCATTATATTCATCATCATATTCATCATCAATGTCATTGTCATCATCTTTGTCACTGACATCAACATGGTCATCATCATCATCATCATCATCGTCATCATCATCGTTGTCGTCATCATCGTCATCATCATCATTGTTGTCGTCATCATAGTCATCATCATTTTCAACAACATCGTCATCTTTGTCATCATCATCATCATCATCCTCATCATCCTCATCATCCTCATCATCATCATCACCATCATCATCATCGCCATTTTCATCATCGTCGTCATCATCTTTTTCATCATCGTCATCGTCATAATCATAATCATCCTCAACATCATCAGCATCATGATTCATCATCGTCATCGTCTACATCGTCATCATCATCGTTGTCGTCATTGTCGTCATCATCATCATCATCATCATCATCATCATCATCATCATCTTCGTCATCAATGTCATTGTCATGTTGGCAGGCGGTTTGGACAAGTCAGCATCGCGGATACTGCGCAAGGCCGAAGATACCGCAGAAGGCGGAAAGTTGAGCGCAAATGATAA
Organism: Larix kaempferi; assembly: GCA_027924585.1. Classification (NCBI taxonomy): domain Eukaryota; kingdom Viridiplantae; phylum Streptophyta; class Pinopsida; order Pinales; family Pinaceae; genus Larix; species Larix kaempferi. The sequence continues at coordinate 5,931,646 of BSBM01001313.1, forward strand.
TATTTTATGTAATTTTGGGTCAGCTAAACCATGGTATGCGGATTTTTGGGTCATTTGGACCACAATAGATAGATTTTGGGTAATTTTCTTTAGGAAGTAGTTAGTAAGTGGACAAACAATGTAAAGACGCAAGCCTATAAATAGATGTAGGTTTGTAAGCATTAAATCATCAATCTTTTGCTGAGTATGATTGTTGAATCTTAACATCTGAGAGATCTTGATCCAATGCTGAAGGCTGAATATTTTGTATCTGTGTTTTTGCGGAGTTAATATGATGTGACAGAGTTGTTGAGAAGAATCCCTGTGTTTTTCCTGTTTATCTGTGGTAATGCATTTCGCGATATGAAAATATGAATGATGCGATGTTTCCTTGTCGCGATTAATGCTTTACTGTTATATCTATTGCAATTATGAATTGTCCTATTGAATGATGCCATGAATATGAATGATGCCTAAGTTAAATGCTTAGATCTATTTTAGAAATGTTGCAATAAGTTGAGTAATTGATCCACGAACATCCTCCTTCATTCGGTGGAAACATGGTTCCGTCAACTCTCCCTTGAACATCTCGTGTGAGACCTCATCTACTATGCAGGTGTTGTTGGACGGGGTAAAACCTGTCTGGGCCGGTGCTAAGGGAGATCATGGTGGTTTGGGTGTCGATAGTTGTGAACCCCCATCGACTGGGTTTGTGTCAACAAATGGTTCCGTTGCTAGGCCCGTAGCGCGAAGTGAAAGGAGCATATGTTGTGGCATCCGACGCAACCAGAAATACAAGACTGGTTTGATAAGAAGTTGCAAGAATTTGCTGAAAAAGAAAACCAGAACCCTCGACTGAAGGTAGATCAGTGGGTGGAAAGGTACATTCACGATGGTCCGCACGAATATTTTTTCTACGAATTCCCAGTCATCTTGTTTGAGTGGTTGGAAAAGTTGACCTTTCAAAATAGGAACTTCCAAGGTGGTGAATTGACGACCTGGACCCCGGAGCTGATCCAGGAGCTATAGGAAGTCAACAACAAAGCGTCACAGGCTGTCAAAGTTTGGCTTGACGGCATATTGGAAGGCTATATCACTGAATTTGCGATTGATATGAACAAATCCTATAGTGAAGTTGAAAGATATTTCTTTCACGGACCACAAGGAAGGTTTATGTTGTCGCTACAGATGTCTATTAAGATGCTTATTTGCGAGAAGGGCATATTGAAGATGCATCTTGATCAATATAAACCCTGGTGGGTGGAGGCCGTGGGTACCGCGACAGCAGGGGGGATGTACATGGAATGGTAAGGGGTAGATGGGTGGAGGTCACGACGAGACTATGAGGGAAGTATAAGAAGAGACTGGTCTTACAAGAGAGGAGCAAGGTTTCGACAGGAAAAGAGGTAGAGGACAAGAGAAGGTCATGATGTGATCAAAATGCAAAGCCGGGAAGGAAGACCACACGGGATGAAGCGACCTCACAGTCCCGATAAGGAAAACCAGGCTATGTATAGGATAGAGGCAGGACCAATCCCCAGCATCAATGTGCCCACACCTCCGCTCACTATCTCTCAACCTGTAAGAAATACAACTTCGACACCACCATGTTCATCAAGTCAACAGAAGTTAATTACTAGTAGTTCAGCGAATGGAGGAAGGAATCCTAGGATGGCGGGCGAGGATACAAAGTTACAGCTGTTCCACGGAAATGGAATAGATAATTCTGAGCAGTACTGGTTTTTATGTGAAGCAGTATGGACTATAAAGCAGATTACTGATGATAATTCTAAGAAAGGACAATTGGTGACAACCCTTCGAGGTCGCGCATTAGAATGGTTTATGAAGTTTCTGCAGGTTCCTATAGGCGCTCTAGAGAATACACTAGATGAAGTTCGAGATGGATTGATCGCGGAGTTCAAAAAACCCAAATTTGAAGCGCAGTATATTACAAAATTAATATAGATTAATCAGTATCGCAATGAAACTATGTGGGATTTTGACCAGCAATTCAAAACACTGATGGCGAGGGTCAGCTTCGATATGAGCACTGTCCAACACAAAGAATGGTTCATCACGGCATTACTCCCGCACATTCGATTACCGCTGATGCAAAAGAACATTACAACACCGAGTGAAGCTCTGGAGATTGCAATGCAGTTCGAAGCTTCGGTGATTGGTGAGAATGCAACTGGCATGTCACAGATTCAGACACAACTTGCCAACTTGACTATACAGCTACAAGATCTTAAGAAGGGCAAGCAACAGCGTGAAGAAGTATGGTGTGCGCGATGTCGAGGAGAGGGGCATACTAAGGACAATTTCCCTGAATTCCACAATTATCTGGTTTAGGAGCACCGAATCCATTGAGTGGAGGCGAGATGCCATGGTGTTGCATCTATCAGGTATATGGGCACCACCAAGAGGAATGTCAATACATGCAGAAGATGGTCACAAAACCGATGAATCTGTATTGTACATTCTGCAAATCCGTGAGACATGAAGACAAAAATTTCCGTGCATATGGGTTGCTTCAGGAGAGAATGTACGATGCATTCTATGTGAAGGACGACTAGAGTGTCGTACAACAACCGGAACCATAGCCACAGGTAGCCCAACTGCTACCTCAACCGTAGGTGCAGCTTGTACCGCACAGCAACCACAATAGTTTATGCCGCAATATGCTCCGATGCAAATGGCTCCACAACAGCCACAGTACGTTCAACAACCACAGGATGTGCAGCAAGGGCAAGGCATGCAACTGAATCGTATGCAGCAACCGTTCAATCAACCATAGTACCAGCAGCAAGGAGGATTCTGTGGAGGATTTTGGGGAGGATGTGGAGGAGGATTTGGTCATGGAGGAGGATGAGGAGGTCGAGGAGCTATTCAGTTCTATCACTACGGGGTATGGGGACACTACCAATAGGATTTCCCATAATTACAAATGCAATGTACATTTTGTTTTGTTATAGATCACACCGTGGAAAGCTGCCCGCAGTTGATTGCGTGATGGCAAGAAGGAAACATTCCATACTTGCAGAATCAGAATCAGGCGCAGTAGTCGCTGTAGAATCAAGTGCAACAACTGGCACAGAACCAGACTCAGCGTTTGAATCAGAACGCTAATCAAAATATGAACCAACCGGGGAATCCTCCACTGAACCAGACTCAGGGTGCGACTATTGCGACAATTTCTGCGGAGCCAAGGACACGAGATGTTGTTGTTGTTGTTGTTATCACCCGTGGAGGCACGACAACGGGAGAAGAAGGTCCACATTCTCTCATTCGTTTGGCAGGGAAGAATAAGGTGTTGTTTTACATTGACTCCGAGCGCAATGCATTCTTTCAGGCACGTCGAGCGATGGAAAAATATCATGGTAAGGCTATTATTTGCGACATGCCTCTTGTTTTTTATGCCACTTCAAAGGCCGGTCCATCACGGCAATCCTGAACCTTGCAGAAATTCTTTGAGAGTTGTTTATCGCTAGCAAGGGATCCTGATGCTCTTGCCGAGATCGAGGGACTGTTGCAGTGACCAGCCAGGGGACGACAAGAGTCTGCGGTAAACTCCTTCGGTGGCGGAAGATAGGTAAAGAGATGCGTATGAACATTCAAATTGGAGATTATGAATTTGATTCAGTTATTCATGATCTTGGTTTGGATGTTAACATCTTAGCCAAGCAGGCCTAGCAAAAAATGGGGAGTCCCATGTTAAGATGGTATCCCGTACAGCTTTGGCTAGCTAATCAGGCCAAGGTGACACCGATTGGGAGAGTTCCACGTCTGGTGGTGGACATTGAGGGAATGAAGACATATGCCGACTTCAATGTCATTGAAGTAGATGAAGGGGGAAGCTCCTATCCTCTGTTGTTGGGAATTGGATGGGCTAATGACAGTGCAACAATTATCAACTTTAAGAAGCGGATGATGACTTTTGAAAACCGCGATCTCAGAGTCATCGCCCTATTGGATTCGGATGATGGAAGCAGGTATATTGAACCAGTAAAAGATGAAGATCCTAGCAGATGGGACCATGCATTCAATATTTCAGAATATTATATTCATCCAACTATTGATGGTGAGCTTGGGTGGCGTAGCTTCATCTTTGCGTCTTCTAACTCTGATGACACATTAGAAAATTGGCAAAATCGCTTGCATGAGGTGTCGCTCCACAAGTGTGGATTAGTCACGCAGTCATTATGCCACATTGTGACTGAGACTGTTACACTACTTGTATATGAAGAGTTGCCCATCTTGTCTAAGTTTCTTGTGGAGTTCGCAGAAAAGGTTTCAGAACCACAGAGATTGCTAGAATTATAGGAAGCGCTGAAGGCTTCTCCAGCACGCTGGTGGGAAACACATAAGAAATCAACCGACAGATGGTCGTAGTGCCGCAGATTGATGTCTGTTCACTTTGGCGACACCGAAGTTTACCATACAGGAAAATACGATGGACAGAATGACCCGGGCATTCATTTGATGGAATGTCATATGTTGTGGGCATCGTGACCCAAGGATGAGTGGGTCCATGCCTTCGTCCATACACTGGACGAGATGTCGCGATCACGGTATACTGCAGCTGAATTACGAGGAGAAATTACCACTTGGTTGGAGTTGACAGTTTGTTTTTACTCATACATTCAGCTTCGCAGATGCCAACCCGGATATCCACAACACTTTGCAGCTCATCTGCGACATAGTTCTGAAGGTTGTTCCGGTGGCATGTCATACGGATCTACATGTGCACTGCAAGATGCAGTCCATGATGGAATGTTATAATATCACTGGTGGGCCTAAGGATGGTGATGATCCGTGAAATGTCAATATTCTGGAATCCGAAGGAATTCATGACGTTGTAGCACCTGATGCGCCAAGTGATCCGATCAGTCAGCCACTGAAGCTCCGTAAGGTCAACATTGGGACAGAGGATAGTCCAAAGCTCACAAATGTTGGGGACTATTGGGATGATGAGATGATGGGGAATGTTCACATACTTACTCCATGAATTCCAAGGCTTGTTCCCTACGAAGTTTTCTAAGATGAAGGGAATCTTGGGCGATCTAGGGGAGATGAAAATCTCATTGAAGCCAGAAGCCAAACCAATCTGGCAGTGACCATATCGACTGAATCCGCACCATAAGGAACGGTTCAAGGTAGAACTTGATCGCATGTTGGATGCTGGCATTATTGAACCGGTTGAGGAGTCAGACTGGATTATTCCTATGGTGGTACAAGACAAGAAGACCAGCGAAGTCCACATTTGTGTCGATTTGCGGAAGTTAAATGGCGCCTGCTTGCATGATCCCTTTCCGACCCCGTTTACTGATGACGTACTCGAAGGCGTGGGTGGCCAGGAGATGTATTCTTTCACGGATGGGTTCTCTGGCTATCATCAGATCTGCATCGTGAAAGAAGACCGCCACAAGACAACCTTTGTGAAAGAATGGGATTGTTTTTAGTACACAGTGATGCCATTTGGACTGAAGAATGCACCTGGGATATTCTCGCGGGTTGTTGTTGCATCTTTCCAGGATTTCATCCAGAATTTTTTGCAGGTGTACATGGATGAATGGATAGTCTATGGCTTGATCAGGGGTCATCTGGAAATATGCAGTTAATGTTGGAGCGCTATTGACAGGATCAGATATCGCTGAACTTGAAGAAGTGCATCTTTTGCGTACCATTTGGAATATTACTGGGTCACATTGTGTGCAAGCAAGAATTGTTAGTAGACCCAGCAAAAATTGCGCTCATTCTGAGCTTAACACCACTGACTAACGTCAAGCAGTTGAGAGCGACGTTGGCACACACTGGGTATTATCGCAAGTTCATCAGGGGTTATGCAGCTATCACAACCCCTATGGAGAAGTTGTTAAAGAAAGATGCGGTATTTCAGTGGAGTCCTGAATGTCAAGCTAGTTTTGAAACTTTGAAGGCTAAGATGGCTTCAGTGACAATACTAGTATTTCCAAACTGGAGTAAGGAATTGCATTTCCATGTTGATGCATCATCGTTTGCACTAGGAGTGGTACTTGCGCAAGCTGGGGAAGGGGATCTATATCACCCCATTGCATTTTCCTGTCGGAAGTTGTGGTCTGCATAAAGGAACTATATCACAACAGAGAGGGAAGGTCTAGTGATGGTCTATGCACTGCAGAAGTTTCGGCACTACTTACTGTGAGGTCACTTTAAGATGTTCACAGGCCACTCTGCATTGAAGTATCTGGTCAATAATCCTGTGTTTAGGGGGGGAATATGTCGATGGCTTCTTCTTTTTCAGGAGTTCAATTTTGAAGTGATTATGAAGCCAGGACGTTTGAACGCAGGACCAGATCATATGTCGCGGATTGAGACAGGAGAAGAGCCAACCAACATTGAAGATGGGTTGCCTGATGCGCAACTATTTAAGGTTGAAATAATGGATGACTACTATGAAGATATCCTTCAATTTCTGGTGACAAGTACCGCACCGGAGGGATTTACCACCAATCAAAAGAAACAGTTGGTGGTCAAAGCCGCAGATTTCCAGCTGATTGCATGTGAGTTATACAAACTAGGATCGGATGAGATATTGAGGTGCTATGTCTTGCCTCATGAGCAAGTGTAGATCTTGTCAGAAGCACACGCAGGTGTGGCTGGTGGGCACTATGGTGGTCGTGCGACTGCTAGGAAGGTGCTTCATGCAGGGCTTTGGTGGCCCATGCTTCACAATGATGCAACAGATTATGTGCGGACCTGCGATGTTTGTTAGAGGACTGGGAAACCCTCTAGGAGGGATGATATGCCCCTGAAACCTTAAGTAACACTGCATCCATTTGATAAATGGGCAGTGGATTTCATGGGCCCTATCAACCCACTTGGGAAATGCACTAGTGCAAGATACATCATTACGGTGACAGATTATTTGACAAGATGGGCGGAGGCTACACCAGTCATAGATTGTACCGCTGCGACAGCAGTGCACTTCTTATTCGAGAACATTGTCACTCAGTTTTGTTGTTCGAAGGTGTTGATGAGCGATCAGGGTAGTCACTTCATCAATCGCACCGTCAGTGCATTGACCGCAGAACTACAGATACACCATAAGAAGAGCACACCATATCATCAGCAAGCAAATGGGACAGTAGAAGCATTCAACAAGGTTCTGAAGCATGCACTGAAGAAGGTGTGCAATACAAACCGCGACAACTGGGATCTGAAGATCCCAGTAGTTTTGTGGGTGTATCGTACCACGTGTAAAAGGTTGACGGGACAGACACCTTTCAAGCTGGTATATAGGCAATAAGCGATTATGCTTATGGAGTACATCATTCCGAGTATGCGAATAGCGGTGGCCACAAGTATGGATGATGAAGCAGCATTACGAGAACGTCTAACGCAGCTAGTGCAGCTTGAGGAAGATCATTTTATCGCCGGGTTTCATAAGAGGGTGGAGAAGGATCGACAAAAGGATTGGCATGATCACCATATAAAAAATAAACAGTTCCAGCAGGGTGACTTGGTGTTGTTGTATGACAGCAAGTTTATGAAGAATCCAAGAAAGTTGCATGTGCATTGGATTGGCCCATATCACTTCAGTAGCATAACTCCAGGAGGGGCAGTCCAGTTGCAGTAGTTAGATAGAGCGATGCTCCCAAAATTGATCAATGATAACAGGTTGAAGCCCTATAGGTTAGGCTTGGAGCAGCACGATGCCCGAGTCGCATCGGAAAAAAAAAAAAACCAGGATGCTCGGTGGCAAGATGGAGCACCAGCAAGAACATAATGTGCAAGCAAAAGTGCTTTCATTGAAGTTTGGGAGCAGGTTCGCGACAGTAGTACAGTCCCGACCGAGTCAAATCAGCCATAAATGCAGAAAGTTCAAGGCAGTTAATTCATGGAGCTTGTTCGAATGATAAGCATTAATGGCCGATCCGATGATAGGATCGACGATGGATTTGGATCATTAAGGTAGGATTTGGTCCAAATTAATGCATGATTTAATCATGATTATGAGGGATCGAGTTGGGTGTTATAAGAACAAGCCAAGACTGGTCGGAAGGCTCCTACTTGTAACAAGTGAGTTCAGCTCCCAATTGTTGAATTGTACAAGGTTGGGTTGTGTTGCAAAGTGCATTTGTGGTGTGATTGAGCAAGTTTTCAAGTTGAGTAAGCTTGAGCCATATTTTGGCATTGCGGGAATTGAGTACAGCATGCCGGGTGCACCGAATATGGTGGAGATTTCAAGTGAAGCCGACTCACCCATCATCCCCATTAGTATTACAGAGGAGGTCAATCTCAAGGAAGAAGTTTGCAGCATGTTGGTGGGAACGTCCTCCATTGTGCACTAGAAGAGGGGGGGATGCAGCCTAGTTCCCCACATCCAGCGAAGCGGAAGACCCGCTCCACTGCACAAGTGTCGGAAGGGGTCCTTGCAGAGATCCCATCGAGATCTGGTGTTGTGGAATCCGCAGTCCGAGCAGGTGTTTTTACTATGGATATTTGGGCCTACCAACCTCCATGTCGACCTGGTGTGTAGCCGAGGAAGGCCACTAAGAACTAGCGGTATCAAATCAAAATGCCGACAATTCCACCAGGCATGAACTGCACCACCGACATTGTGCCTGCATTGATGTAGCTGCGGTATGAGGATCACGATTTGTTGGCGTTGGAAGATGTTACGACGGAGCCCTTTAAGCCACGAGCAGCAGGGGCGAGTGGAAGAATTCCATGCATTCCACATGACTATGCACGCGGTTTGGAGAAGGCTGGGTTGTTGGGTTTGATCAACATGCCACACTTTGGGTAGTTGACGGAAGCAAATGCCTGCATGAAACAGCTGTTGGCCTGTTTTCATGGCAGCATTTTATGGTTGGACAAGCTGGTCACCATCACGGTGGACTTGATTTCCAAAATCACAGGGTTCCCAAAGGATGGGGTAGACCCATCGCAATATTTTTCGGGGAAGAACAACGACAAAAAGCTTGCGGAAAGGTTAAGGAAGCAATATAAAATGCAGCATGACGGATGGGCCTACTGCCTAGACACGATCAACAAGCCCGCAGTTAAAATTAGGGCATGGATCCTGGCTACCAAAATTGTTCAGAACAATCAACCCAACCAAGGAAACTCAGGGGTTGTCGCATGTGCAGGGCTCTGTGCGGAAGGCGTGCAAGTAAATCGGTTGCTATTTCTTCTCAACCAGTTGATGGAGGACGCGCTGGCGGGACAGCGACCATTCACATATAGCTGGTTGCTGATCTTATTTGTGCTTGTCTCCTAGATGGAGCCGGATGAGTATCAAGGAATGGAGGTGGATGCAGTGCAAAATCAAAAGGGAGCATGCTACCAAAACCTGTGGTTGGTGCAGGAACTGGAGTGCATCAAGGATTGCGCCATGCAGTTCTGGTTCTATTTGGAAGCGTTGCAGGCGCTCGTCGAGCAGGTTCCATGGCTGACTCAGACATCTGTTGATAAGCATAAGAGGATCTCCCAGTTTGTGATCGAATCACACAGTATCCATGTGTAAGTGCGACGGGATAAGGATAAGCAGTGGTTGTAGACCCCCTATAAGTTATCAGATGAAGACTTAGATGCGATTATTGATGATTGGCCGGTCTAATGGAGAGAACCAGTTGCTCAGGAGGAAGATTCTACAGGGATATCATCAGATGTGCCAGTAATGGAACCACAGCATCACCAAGAGTCGAACCAGGATTCATTGGAGACCCCTATGGATGAAGAGCGCAAGCTTCAAGAAGGCAGAATGAAATCACACTACGAATATGGAATAATCAGTGGGATCCCCCTGTCAATGGAGGTGCAGCTTAGTCGACTACTACTAGCCATAAATAATGCAACCAGTGGGGCGGCTAGAGAAATGATGGCAAAGGCGGATGAAGGTTTTCATGCCGTAACTTCCCATCTGGATTCCTTGTGCGACATTGTTTTGAAGGCACTAGAGGGAGAAACTGTGCTGGTAGTTGGTGCAATCGACACTGATCTGTGGGTCTGGAATGTACAAATTCCCTCGATTATGATTACGACTGATGATGAGGCTCTAAAGGATTCGTTGCAGTAGTTGGAGGTGTTGTCTATGAACATCAATGCACTGTCATCATAGACATTGGTGTAGCTATAGACGGTCGCCAGTCAGGAACTAGTGGATAGAGAGAAGGATATTAGGAGTCAGCTATTGCGCTTGCAAGAGGGAGAAGCGATGTTACAAAAGGAAGTCGAGGAACTCAAGGGGAAGACAGTAGCGACATGGGAAGTGGCCGATGAACTCAAGCATACACTATAGCATCTTCAGGTTGACAAGGCTAGGGAAATCACGGATCTCAAGAAGGAACAGGATTGGTTGGCGGTGGAGAAAACCACCCCATGGAAGAGTAATGTGCAGCTGGAGGAGGCCTTCACTAAAGCATGTCAACATGTACTGGAGCCGACAAAGGAATTGCATCTGGTTGAGCGAGCGAAGAAGATGGGGGCTGTCATCGCTGGGTTACAGGAGGAAAATGCTACCTTATCCCATGCACTCCAGTCAGCCACACCACCGAAATTCGTCACAACGCGAAAGAGTGCCATCGAGGTGTTGGCGATCCAACTAGGCGAGTTGGAACAGGAAGCGACCAAGATCACTGTTGAGACCGCACTGTTTTGGGGCAGTATTGTTCAGGATGAGCCATTGGAGCAGCTGAACAAGCAAAGATGCGACGCGGAAGAACAGCTGGCAACATTGAAGACATCCATGCACACGATGACACCAACAACGCAGGTATCCAGTTCGGTAGAGCTTAAGGCGTTGCAACAACGAGTCGCCAATGTGGAAGAACGTTAGAAGAAACACGCTGCATAGTTGGATGAGTTTCAAGACTTTGGGGTACATTTTAAT